>OX459031.1:88988940-89588940 GCA_949775025.1 Tricholauxania praeusta
GGTGAACAAAAATTGGCTATAGTAGCAATATAGAAGTATTACATATATGTCCTCGCACATAATTGTTGCCACTGCGTTAATTTTTGCTACATAGTTTACCGATATTTAATATTATGTTGCGTAGTGTATTAAATTCATACCGACCGTCCGTCCGTATGTCATTTGATCAGCTGTTGAAATATCAAAGCAAAATTATCTTACGACTGATTACCTCTTAAAGTTTTTTAACCATTTTTTATTAATAAAAGTTTTATGTTTTATTCAACATGACATTGATTAAAAATGTTTTGTTGCAATTGAAATATGTTTTAAGTGAATCTTAATGACCACTTAAAACTATACACTGTATAATATAATACGAAATTGGCCGCGTCGCGTTTTACATAATCTGTAGAAGAGTAATTTTATTGTAACCCCCACAATTTTAAACTAACACGTTCTTATTGTAAATATATACATAGATACGAATAGAAAATAAAACTACTTTTTTATCTAAAATTTTTTATTTGATTTTCAATAAATTTGACGTTTCACATTTTCATGTGTTGCTAATTCAGGAATTGCTTACTGTAAGGGTAACCCACAATACCGATGATTGACGGAAATACCTCCAACTTAAAAACCGTCATAAAATCTGTTTGAGTAAACAGAATTCCAACGTTCGGTTCTTATGGTACATCACGTTTAGTCATTTTCGGTCAACGCTCGATGTTTCGTTTATTTGCGATCAATTACATATGTTCGTTTTGGCTACCAACAACATTGGTTTTGTTTTGTCGCTTGACACACACGGTGGTGATGAATCAACTTTCCTGTCCAACCATACAACTTGTGTGAAATGCCTATCAAGCGTTAAGTAAATTTCTCATTTTAAATAGGATTTCATGCAGTTTACTTCGATGTGGACGCTCATAAATTGTTCTGCAATTGTTGTTTGATGGCATGCTCTACAATGTGAACGCAAAACAATATTGACTGTCAGACATGTTATCAAGCCATGTACGATAGCTTGTTTGATAATGTGAACTGGCCTATTCTTACAAAAATTTAATGTGATATCCCTAATATGGTATAAAGAAAGATAAAAATCGTTATTCATTATTGGTGCAGATACTTTTGAAATATCCGTTTAATTTTTTTTGTAAGAAGTGTTTTATTTTTGGAATTTTCAATTGAATAGACATATTTTTATATTTTATTGGATAGTGCTAGGTATGTTATGTGTAATATTTATTAAAAATATACAAATTTTCTTCATTCCTTCCAAAATGCAATCTATTCTTGCATTTTGTAGCAAACAAAACCAATATGGTGGCAGTTTTAAATCAAACTCGTCAATAGCCACAGCAGCGCCAACAACAACAGCTGAAGCAGCAGCTGCAGCTGCAGCAACAACAGCCAATGCAGCACCAACAATAATAGCTGAAGCAGCTGCAACAACGACAGCAGCAACAATAGCTGCAGGAGCTGAAGCTGTTGCTGCAGCAGCAGGAGCTGAAGCAGCAGCTGGCACAACAACAGCTGCAGGAGCTGAAGCTGTTGCTTCAGCAACAACAACAACAACAAAACTGCAGCAGCACCAGCACGAGCAGGAGCTGCAGCCAACATCAGCAACTGCTGTGCAGCTTGACTCGAGTAAGTTTGTGGTGTCTAATCTATTTTATTTATTTTAGTAAAATATATTTTTTTTTATTTTAAACAGCACCGTCTTTAAACAAAGAACGTGTACCGATGTTGAGTACTGCACAGCAGCAGCAAAAACAAAAAAAATGCTCTTTTGTTTCCGATTCGGATTCCGAAGAGCAAAGTTCGTGGTAAGTAAAATATTTTATAAAATGTTCACTTAATTATAATAACTATTTCTCCAACAGCTGTATTAACAAAAGCAGCAACTAAAACAAACAATCTACCAAATGGGTCCAGAACACCCGCAACAACAACAACAAGAACAACAGCTGCAACAAAAACAGTACCTTCGCCAAGTAAAAGTGAGTACAATTATTTTCTATATATCATATAGTTCTTTAAGATATAATTACTGCCGACTTTAAAAAAGTAACAATGAATACTAATTGTACAGAAGGATTTATACTTTTTTCCATTTAATCCTATCATTTTGTGTAGCCCTTTCAATGCAGAAACAAAACCTATTAATAGAATTGCTCTAGCACGTTAGAATCTTGAGATACTTAAAAAAATGTGACATCTATTTCCCTTAAATTGATATTTTTTCTATTATACAAAAATTATATTGATCTGCTAAATTACAATTTACAATTTATTGAATAAACAAATGTGTTGTACAATAAGACTTAATCTTTTATAGTACATCAAAAGTGGGCATGCATGAACATTACTAGCAATTATTATAATAATATTAATATTATAGATATATAAAAAATATGGATGTATAAATGTAAAATATAAGGGAATAAAAAAATTGCTTTAGTAGGAAAAAAAAAGACAAAGAGAGAGAGAGGAAAAAATATACATAAAAAAGATATGAAGAAAAAGATAATTTCAACAGATCAAAAATAGCTGTCAATAGCTTGTTTAAAGCTGCTTCCCGATACCATGCGCCTAAAATTAATTGGCGAAGAATTCCAAAGTCCTATGGTGCTAACAAAAAAGAATCTACTTAAGATAATTGTACCTAGGAATAATTAGCTTAAGTGACCTGGAGGATTGGCAAAATTGAAGTTTATCATATAAGTATCGAGGGCATCGAGAATAAATCAGTCTATGTAAAAACAATAAGTTACGTTTTTTGAGGAATTCTTCTAATCCACAACCAAGAATACCTCTACTTATCTCAGAAATATGATCGTACGGACCGACACAATAAACATACCTAGCCATATTATTAAAAGCAACTAGCAGTTTGTGAAGTGATTGCGAGTCTAGCTTACTATAGATTACATCTAAATAAGAAAAATAAGGTACAATCAATTGCAAAACAAGCCTACGTCGAGTTTCAAAGGGCGTAAAGTAATTGGAGGTTCTTAAATACCTTAAAACACCGTATACCTTGCCTTTATTTATGTGATCAGAACAAGTTAGATTAGAATTTAAAATAAAGCCAAGATTACGTAACTTGTTTACAAATTTCAACTGCGAAGAATCAATAGATAAATGTGGAATCTCTAACAGACTTAACTCACTTCTTGCAATAGGCAATACTAAAGACTTTAAGGGGTAAATACGGAGTAAATTTTTCTTAGCCCATGCGTCAATTGAAATAACATCATCATTAAGTCTACAACTCAAATCTTCTACGAGTCCAATAGGTCTAGAGAGATAAAGTTGAATGTCATGAGCATAGCCGTGAACATTAGCATGTTTATAAATGGAAAAAATTTCGTTTAAGAAGATAGAGAACAGCAAAGGACCTAAAATAGGTCCTTGGGGAACTCCTGCACTTACTGTCTTAAGTGACGAGAAAGTATTATCAACTTTAACCTGTTGTAATCTGCCCCCTAAATAATTGGCCAACATCAAAACTGCACTATCACCGTGTTTCTATAGATCAAATTATCCAGTCAAACGAGATTGCTGAATCGCGTTATTTGGTGTGCTATTTGATAATCTCAAATATGAGTTTGAGTAGACTTTTCTTGATCATAGACTCAGAGTATAATTTATAAATTATTTTAAAACAGCAGCTGTTTGAAAACTATCGTTATTGATTTTCCTTACCACATCCTCAAAATCATCAGCTGATTGCTGGAACTCTCCAGTTTTCATAAAAACTATTGCACGCTGTAAACGTACCGCTGTAAAATCAGGATTCATCTAGTACGTTGCTAAAGTCCTGAATAGCAAAACGAGTTTTACCCAAGGCGAACTTAGCTTTCGACAATTCATACAATCACAGATTTGTTGACGCAGCTGTGCAACTTTTTTGTCCAAAGATTCTACATCTAGGCGGAGAGCCGGCTGTAGAAAAGTCGAGTGTATAAGATTACAGGATGAGATGCTTGCCAAATGATAGAGCTCAATGAGCCTAAATAGAATATCTAGGGTTGTCTTGCCAAAACCTGTCCCGATGGCCGAAAATGCCCGAATTTTAACCAATTTTCTTGTTTTAATTAAAGCTGTAGTACATAACAGCTCGAAATGTATGCCAAATGATAGAACTTGAAAGGCCTAAATATAATACATGGGATTGCATTGTTGAATCCTGTCCCAAACATGATTTTCACCGGATTTTTGGGACAATTTTCATTAGTGAAGATAACAGCTTGAAATTTGTGCCAAATGATAGAGATCGAATAGCCTAAATAGAATATATAGGGTTGCTTTGTCGAATGAGTATGAAATTGAATTGAAATTTCAAACATAACAAAATACCAGGGCGCTTATCATGATTCACGAAAACGCAAATAAACTCTTCGAATTCGAGCAGTTAGTATTTTGTTTTGCAAAACGCAACCGTGATAGTTGCGAGTTTTACATCTCATTTTTGCCCTGTTCGAATTTGAGAGCTCGTTACATTTTGATTTGCGTTTTAATCTGTCAAATACGTTCGAATTTCGTAAATTTCATTCAACAGCAAAATAGCAATCGATCAGTGTAGAAACAAAACAAAAATGTAGGTTAATAAATTAATTTTCAACTTTTGAATAACAATTTAAAATTTGATTTAGGGACAAGAAGAAGGAGCTAACAACGTCACTCTATTTAAATGTTTAAGTTTATGGTAGAGCGCTCGGACCTAGCAAAAAACCGAGTAAGAAATGTAGACGCAAATCAAGCTTCGAATTGCTGAAAATTTTTAATGATTGACGCACAGCCCGTCATACGATTCGTTCATCTTGAACAAGAGAACCAAAGTGCTACAAAATCCATTTCTATTTTTTATTATATATACACACAAATATATATGTTCAGTATTTCTATTTATATTTTTTTTTTTAAAAATTCTTATTTTCCACTTTTGTTTACACTTTTTTTGTTGTTGTGTTGTCCCTTTGCCTTCATACTTTAACGTTTATAGCAAGTAATGCCTACCAATGTAGAATTCCCTCACTTACAAAAACAGGGTAAAAGTGCAGATGTTTGAACGAGTTCGAATGAATTACAAAATACCATTTTGGGTTCGATTCGCATATCACTTTCGTAACGCATCTACTTTCGATTCGCGAATCATGATAAGCGCCCAGCTCACACACAAAATTTGTTTTTTTCATTTATCATATTTTTTTTTAACAAATAATATCTCAGGTTTGTTCTTTTAATATATCTACATATAAAAATGATTATTAATCATTAGGGAAGCAAATATAATGTTAGACCATCAAAAAAAGAAAACTTATTCATTCAATGAATTATTATTATAAAACTATTGGAAGTGGAACTTTCATAATTAGATTAGCCTTTGAGGAGAAACCTCACTTATGGTAAAAACATAAAAATTGGTTTTTTCAAAATTACATTTTTAAATTCAGATAATACCATTGGCACGCTTTGGAATACATATTATAAAATTTAAAAGTTAAACTTGAATAACGTGTTGAAAATTAAAATCCCTGAAATTAAAAAATATGAGTTATCACGTACATACATATCGTTACCTTAATATAGAAAGGCCCTATCTTACATTTTTATTATTTTACAGGAGAACGAAAAAACTTAATAAAAATTAAAGTTTTTGTGAGTTAAAGTGAGTAAGGGGTCGTTCAAGTATTACGTAACGCAATTTTCTAAGATTTTTGACCCCCCCCTCCCCCCTATGTAACGCGCCGTAACGTTTTCTCTACCCCCCCTCCCCCCCCCCTAAACGTTACGTAACACCCAAGTGACCATATTTACCTAAAAGTCACAATTATGTTGCGAAAAGTACCGGAAATACATGCGTATGTTGTTTATTTTCTTTATTATACCCTACACCGAGGGTATATTCACTTTGACATTTTGTTTGTAACGCATAGAAGAGGGCGGTGGTAGGTATGAAAAAGTATATAGATATATTCTTGATCAGCGTCACCACCTGAGTTGATTTAGCTATGTCCGTCTGTCTGTCTGTTCAAATCAGGTTTACGGAAAAATCAAGAAAGCTAATTGAATGAAATTAGCACACTCAGGTCAGACCTTCTTGCAGGCATCTTGCTATTGAAAATGGACGTAATCGGTTCATAGACACGCCTACCGCCCATACTCTATGTATATTTGCCCAATCCCATTTTGAAAAAAAATGCAGCGTTTTTTATGAAACTTGATGATTAGGTGTACATTTGAACTAAATTAAGATTAGGCTAGGTTTCAAGTTTCCAAAGATTCGCGTGGCACGGTCCTAAATTTTAACCTCTATACCACCATGTCTCGTAAACCGTGCAAGATATTGTGATATTTATATATTTCTTAATTTTTTCGACTTTTTCTTTGATTTTAAATTGCTTAGACTTTTTCAACCTCTCTCAACATTAACATTTTGCATATATTTACGACTTTTCCAACAGTTTTCAACCTCTTAAACATTTCACACTTTTTTCGAATTATTTAACCTCTTCAACGTCTTTTTTTACTGAAATATATGTACCTACTTTGAGTGCAGTGTAGGGTATGTGAGTTTCGGCCTGACTGAAGATAACTTGTTCATATTGTTATTTAATAAAAATCACACATAATGTAATAAACATTTAAGCTTAAAATATGTTAAAATGGCGAAAATGAGACGAACATATTTTATTAAAATGATAAAAGTTGATGGGATCTAGAACAGCTACAGCAATAAATGAGAAAAATAGGGAATCTTTCCACGCTTACATCTCTGGTTTTGGTTAACCAATCTCGAAGATGATAGTTTTAGGACATTCTGCTTGATAAGTGCTTTAATTTAACATATTATTTATTGCTGTAAGTTATCTAGATCCCATCAACTTTTATCATTTTAATAAAATGTTTTGGCTGTAGGTATTCAATAAACATACACATTAAGAAAGAGTAGAGTTTCATTTCATTATACACACCTAATTTCAAATAACCACCCGCTAAAGTAGTTTCACTTCAAAAACAATGTTACGTAACGCGTTGTTCGAACCCCCCCCCCCCTCCCCTGTAACGCATCGTAACGTTTCACAAGACCCCCCCTCCCCCCCTAATTGCGTTACGTAATACTTGAACGGCCCCTAATGGCTTTTTTTTATTTGCTTGTAATTGATTTATTTTCAATGGTAGTACACACATTTTTTTTGTCAATAATGTATTAGAGGGTGTACTACCGAAATCTATAAAAATCTCGATTTTGAAAAAAATGTTAGTTAGGGCCTTTCTATATTAAGGTAACGATATGTATATTAATCAAATAATAAAACTCACTACACTGGCCAGTTCCAAGCTTGGAAGAGCTTATACACTCCAAAGCGTGCCAATGGAACAGGATTACCATCTGAAATTAAAAATTTAATTTTAAAAAAACCTGTTTTTATGTTATCTTACCACAAGTGAGGTTTCTCCTCAATGCCTGCTCACAGGCGTCATGTTTTGAGGCTATTCTGGAAGTTCCCTTTCCAGTATAGCTTACTACTGTGGTTTTATAACCACCTTCACAAATAATTGTGTTATATTGCCTGATGGGAATTCGCATATCATGCAGCACCGACGGAGCATTTTTGGGTACAAGGATCCTCTTGTATCTATCAACTAAATTAAATTAAATAAAATAAGAAAATCAATTAAGCTTTTTTAACGTTCTAAAAAAGTTATAGGTTATTAACACATTTTTAGGAAAAAAAAAAGGTTTTTAAGAAAAAATTGGTCAATATTTCAGAAAAATCGTAATATCTCCAAAATTATGTAGAATGTGAAATATTAATTTTTTAGCTCATGCTATAATTACTGGGTGCCGTCTATTTTTGAAAGCTTACGGATCGTTCAGAATAATAGAACAATTTTGATAATTTCGTTTTCGTCAACTAGAGTGCTTTGATTGTCGAGAAGTCATTGCTCTTCATGTTTGTTTGGTCAAGTTCATTCAAGCCAGTGTCGTGACCTCATTGTTTATTGCTCAACCGATTTATGAAAAACGTAAGTCCGTTTAATTAAATATTTTACTGTCTCCTACATCAGGGATGCGCACAAAAATTTGTTCGCGAGCTGGCGGCTACAACAACATCAATTTAGGTAAAAAAAATGAAAAATATTTTGCGAAAAAATTCCTAGTATTCACGAAAATTTTGAAATAGCGGCGGCAAGCTAATTGCATGTAAACAAAAACAAAAATTTCAAGGTGAAGGAGCAAATGAATTGAAAACAAAATCACACAAACAATAAAGTGCGTTGAAGAAAAAATTACAGGAACAAAATACATGCGCTGTTTGCAGACCGAAATTATTCAACTTGAGCAACGGCAAGGGTTGAACGAGTCGATGTGTTGAAGAAAAATTACAAGAACAAAATACATGTGGTGATTGCGAACCAAAATGATTTTGCTCGAATAACGGAAAGAGCTCGAGATGAGCTCAATATTTTTTGTTATTGTTGTAAGAGCTAAAAGAGCTATTTGAGCTATGAGATGCGCATCCATGTCCTACATCATAATAAGCCCTTTTTCACTAATAAGTCGTTGACAGTGTAATATCTACATTTTGTATTTATTGTACTTGAAATTTTTAATATTATTTTACTTGTTCCAAAAAATAATTTTTCGTGTGTGCTGTGTTTGCTTTATCGAAAAAAAAAGAAAATAAAAAATTATTATTTATTGTGAAATATGTAAATATTAAAAATACTAAATTTATTCAAAAAAATTTCAATATTTTGTGTGGTTGACTTAATCTTATAATTGAGTACAAGTGCGACAAGTATGGGTTAGCTAGACCAGTGTTTTGCAAACGTTCTGCGTTTTTGCGACCCCCCTCGACTGTTAACGACACTGAAGCAGTATTGAAATATTTCAGTTCAGTATTTTTTCTGTAAGCGAATTATTTTCCATCTTCAATGAGAGAAATATTGTTTTATCGAAAGTTGATGATTTCGCTCTATAAGGGAAGATATTTTCCTAAACGCTTCAAATATTTACGAAAATAACTTGCATTCACAGCTATTTGAGGTAAAGTGTATCAACAATACAAGCAACATTAGACTTTTTGAATTTTGATGAAAGCGATGAGACAAATTAAAATAAAAGTAACATAGGAACATTTGGTTTTAGTTAGAGCTGCGAAAAATCGGCAAGGAAAACTATCGATAGATAACGATAGTAACTATCGAAAAACATCGGTAACCCCACCACAATGCGAATGAGAAAAAAAATGTTTTTGCGCTATTCCTAAAATTTCAGGCTTAAGTTTACTTTAGCTCCCATTCGCTAATTTTTATTAAACCAAACTTTTCTTATGTGCTTTTTAAGCCTTAGCATAAATATGCAATCATAAAGTGTAGCTCGGATCTAGTTTTGGAGATAAAGCAGTCGGAGTTATAGTTGCAGATATAGATTTTGAAAAAATCAGCGTAATTTGGGAACCCCTGACTGAATATCAAAAATATTGGGTGTCATAAGAAAGATCATTTCATTACCTACAATAATATGAAGCAACCCTTTGAAATTAAACCTATAATTTTGGAGATATGCATGACGATTTTTCTGAGATTTCGATAATTTTTTTTTTTTAAAACCGTTAATTTTTCCAAAAAATGTGTTAATGACCTATAATTTTTTAAGCGTATTTAGAAAGCTTAATTCATTTCCTTTAAAATGGTATATAGTTTATTCTAAATTTTTGCATATTTACTCCTTTTTTGATAATAGCTGTTGTTCTTGGATTTTTTCCACATACACTTACTTTCCATAAAAATTCATTGAATAATTTTTTTTTCGGTAATAAAAGGAGCAGATATGCAAAGACTTAGAACAAACTATATTCCCTGTTAAAGATCTTCATCTGATCATCTCGATGAGACATTTTAGGTTCGGCATGGCTTTTCATTTTATATTTTAATCTTTTTTTAATTAAAACTTTGTCACTCACAGAAAATACACTTTTTTCGTAGTGTCATTAAAAACAGAAATTTTTGTTACCGATGTTCTCAATAAAAACAAAAAACTACAGATAGTTAACGATGTCGCCTACTATCGATAATCTATCGACTAGTCTATCGATAATTACCGATGTTTTCTCAGCCCTAGTCTTAGTTTGTTTTAGTAATTTTTGTGAATATGTGAGTACAGACAGGACTATAGTGAATAGTATATTTTGGTTTTATTTTGAGCGAGAATAAGATTTAATTCATTTAATGGAAAAGTTTCTCAAAAGATTTTCTCAGCCCTCCACGTCTAGTACAAGTGGCAGTGGCAAAATATAATATAAACCGAAAAAAAATGGACTATATGACAAAAATTAATTAAAATATGGTTTTACTATCATATATGTTAAGCATCAATGTGTAATTTGTGGTAAATTATTGTCATGTGAGAGTATGAAACCATCAAAGATTATGCGTCATCTCTCAACTAAACATTCCAAAGAAGCAAATAAATATTTGGATTTTGTTTAACGAAAATTGAAAATCCTTAACCAGCAACAAAGTACTATAAATCAGGTTATAAAATAATATTATTTATATATGGGGCTTAAAATAAGTTTAACATTTTGAAAACAAGTAAAAAAGTTATCTTCCGACGAGCCGAAACTTAAATACTCTGCACTCATCATATGCACACTTTAAATTAATGTTTCTTATAATGGTTTTTTTCTTATTAAAGGTAACACGCCCACGTTTTGTCCATAACTTGCTTATAACATTGAAATATAGTTGCCAAGTCGTTTTTTTGGAATAATTTTTTTAATATTTTCCCGTAGGAGGCAGGCCCGTACCAATTTATTTGCTCCCCACGCAAAGTTGGGTTGGTACGGGTCTGATTAAAGGTGCCATTTCCACGTTTATTTTATCCAAGGATATTCAATACATGAAACAATGGACAAGTGCTTAAATAAGGTTTAATTCGCAAAAAACTAATGTCTTCTGGATGAAGAGAAAAAGAGAATATCCAGATCTGGCAAAGGAAGCTTTGAAATTATTAACACCATTCGCTACTTCTTATCTATGTGAACTCACGTTCTCTTCAATGGTGAATATCAAAACTAAGAAGAGAAATATGCTCCAATTAGAAAATGATTTGATGGCTTGCATATCTAAAATAGAGCCACAATTCTATAAGTTATTAAAAAATAAACAAGCACATCCATCTCATTGAAATTGTTATATTTTTATTGTAGTGTAAGACCAGAAAGGTTTTTTTTACTTGATTCTGCCTTGAGACCGCGATTCTTTAAGAAAGACCTCTGGGGGTCGATATTTATTGATAATCAAATAAATAGATAAATAAAACGATAAAATGGACATATATTTGTTCAATAATGGACGTCTCTCGAAGAACTAAAGTTCGAAATATACATAATTCCTTTAATAGCGGTCCAAAAGAAGTATGTAAATTTTTTGAAATTGTGCGACCTACAGTACAAAAATAAAGGAGCAAGAGTGTGGAGGCGGTTTATATATACGGAGCATGAAAGAGACATATTTTGCTTCTTTAATAAATCGTTTAATTTGTACAATAAAAACAACGATTCCGAACAATTTCGAAAAGCCACTGGAATGGGAGTCAAAGAATTTCAACTGCTAGCACATTTAGTTGAGAAGCGTATAGGAAAAAAGGATTTTATACGACAATGTATTTCCCCAGAGTGGTGACTAGCTATCACATTAGTGTAAGTACCTGTGGATACAATACATAGTACAATACTATAAAAACATATAACAGGTATTTGGGACATGGAAATTCCCGTCAAATAATAGCTTGGTACTTTCGAGTGGGTGTTTTTACTATCGGCCAAATAATTTTGGAGACGTGCAGAGCAATTTAGGATTAACTTCATTGCATTTACTTGGCTTAACCCAATGAAACTGAGTGGAAAAAAATTGCAGAGGATTTTTATGAGAAAACTAGAATGCCGCATGTTGTTGGCGCAATCATGGCGTAAACATGTCCACATCATATGTCCTCCAAAGACTGGATCGCTGTACAATAATTACAAGCAGTTTTTCAGTATTGTGCTACTTGCTATACTTTTACAGCAGTAGACATAGAGGCTTATGGCAGTCAGAGCGATGGTGGCGTTTTGAACTCCAGCGGTTTCGGAAAACAGATATACGAATTGAAAATACTCGGATAACGAGATTTGCTGAAAGACTATTTGGTACAAACGGCCAAAGCAGGAATCTAACATTTTCATATTTTTGGATTTCATGGCAAAAAACCTACCCATCTTTGAAGGTTGTTTTTGTGGCCCGATGTTTTTAACTCACACTTAAAAGAAGATTAAATTAAAAAAATCAGTTTGATCAAAAATAAGATTGCTTTTTATTGATAACTTTATTTAGGTAGATATTCTTAAAAGGTTTCTATAAGTGCAATTTGGAGACTATATAGTTCATATTGGCTTCTTCCATTTAAATTGCAAGACCATCAAAAAACAATTATATTGAATTTCTTTTTGGTTGACTTGATTCGCGCAAAACGTCCTTTGCTAGCTGCGTCATTTTGCTAAAATCAGTCTTGGCCTCCGTCAGTATTTCGTCAATTTTTTTTTCGTTTCGTATCATTTTTTACCGGTGTACTTTCTGGTGTAAAAAAGAATTGCGGTGAATCTTCTTACAAACATTCAGTAACTGTTGTCTGAAACTCTTCTGCGGTTCTGTCTAGACTGACTTCAGAAAACTGGACTTTCCCAAAATTCCCTGTGGTACTTAAATTCGAAAAAAATATTAATGTTATTGTAGATGCCATTAGTAAAGCAGTTTAGAACTTACTTTACGTTTACGTTTTTATCTTTTAAAAAGAAGAGGTGGTCCATCCATTTCCACTTTAGCGGTGCGTATAGACCGCTGCCGAAAGACTCCTTTTTATCCTCTTGGCAAAATTTGTCCTTGAGTGTCCTCCACCGGTCCTTTAACTTTTTGGCCGCAACATTTAGTTTTTTTGAAAGCTAAAGATAGAAAATTTACACATGTGTTTTCAGCATAAAGATAAAAAAAAATTTATTAGTTTAAAATTACAATTGGATGTATTAAAACATTTTCAATCTGGAGAAAAATGTTTGCTAAGTTTTTATGTAAATTTACTACTTCTTTTTTCTTTATAATAATTAAAAAAATCCTTGTTGATATAAATAGAAAAGAACGTATCCATATGACTTTTTTTTATAAAAAATATAATTTTTTTCACTAAATATCTGATCCAATCAATCAAACCTGCATTTATACAGAAAAAAAAGTGATTCGATTTGCGTCGTTTCAGTTTGCGTCGCATTTCTCTTGTCCCTATTAACGACGCAAATCAGGGATCTAGTGCATTGGAAACGGTTAAAAATGTCAGTTTGTATGTCTTGATTAAAGCCCATACCATAATATGGTAATTACTTACATGCAAATGTTAACAGATGTTATTTATTAACATTTGCATATGTCGTTAAAGCATTTGCAATCAATCTAACATTTTAGATTGTCATGATTTGAATGAAGAAACTCTTCGGTGTTAGTATTTATTTTTGAGACTAAGAGCTTATATAATGTTTGGAACACTTTATCTCCTGTTTTCCTATATCTCCTAACATACACATGTGGAGTCCAAAAGTAATTTAAGAATTTAATTAAATAAGTTAACGGTTTATTAAAAATTAGTACTTTTCTTTTTAAAATATTCCACCTCCGTGCATTACTGTTGAACTTCTCTGACTATTGTCAAACATAGGACCTTTCTACTGTTGTTCAGTCCAATCCTTCATTAAATACTTCTCTCGGAACTGCTTAAGGATTATTTTATAAAAAAATTTCCCGATGTAGGATGTTTTCACCTTTAATCAAGAGATAAATCTTCGATTTATGAACAGATTATAAAAGAAAATATCTTTTTTGTGAAAGACCACTTCGTCTTAAATTTTTAATTTAACATGATAAATATGCTTGTTTCCTCCCATTTTCAGGAAAAGTTACCGATTACAATAAGTGCTTGAATTTGCTTAAGTTCAAAAACTATACTGTTCGTTTTTAATGATGTAAAAATAAAAGAAGCTCCATAGAAAAGAAACAAGTTAAGGTGTTATGACTGAAAGTACCTTTTCATCAAATGTTAAGAAGACGTTGAATAGGTTGAATAAGTCGAAAAAAATGTGAAATGTTAGAAAGGTTGACATACAGTGCTGCCACTTTGGATAAAATTTTTGTAGCAAAATTGCGTAGCAAAACGGCGAGCAGCGTAGCAAAAGTCAATAATTGGCTGAACTATCGTTTATTGAACAGTAAACTAAACATAAACTTTTTTATAAAACGAAAATATCACATTGAAATTCAGAATGGTGCAACAGTACATAACATAAATGTGATTAACAAATTACAATTCACATAAATAAAAATAAATATAAAGCCCAATTACCATCCAAATGTGAAAATTTACCGCCTTTCTTTACTTTGCCTTTTTATAAAAATGAGTCAATAAAACACTACATTTTCATTTCCAGATGTACATTTCGGTGTATTAAACACCATCATCAGTGGTCATTTTTATTTAAATTGTTCAACTTTTCAGACAAAAATATTTAATTTTAAATTTAAGCTTACAACAGCTCCTCTTAGTGTGCCATGAAACTTAAAACCTGTGATCTTATCTTATCTTATCAAATATCAGGGAGGACATCACATGCTATGAAGATAGCAAATGTATGCTATTCACCCTCGCATTCTCCAAGCGCATTAGGTACTGTTCGCATGCTTTTTCTTTCTTACAAAAATTTGATTTGATATCAATGATATGGGATAAGATAAGATAAGATCACATAGAAATTGGGCTTAATAGTTCATAAACATATTATATAATTCATCTGATTATAATCTACTTAAGGCATCAATAAAGTGTCCTTATTTGAGATCAAATATTTTGCAGCCATTATAAAATCTATGGTATCTATTTTGTAGGAGTTACTTTTTTTATTTTTTATTAAATTGAGGTCTGAAAAAATTCGCTCTGCAGATGCACTGCTGTGTGGCAAAGCAAGCAATTTTTTTGAAAAGTAACTGGCAATAGAAATCATGAAAACTTTGTTTAGTTCACAATTCAGCTAGTGCTGATACAGAGTTGCCAATAAATTGGAAAATGTGTTTAATTAAAAAATTGCGGGAGAAAAAGTAAGAAAAATTATATAAATAATACAAAATTATATAGAAATGGGAAAAATGTAGCAATATTAATACATTTGATGAGAGTGGGTAGCGAAGTCGCAAATGTGTTATTTTTTGCTTAAGTGTAGCAAATTTGCTACGATAGTAGCAAAGTGGCAGCGCTGTTGACATAGGTTGAAAAATGTTGAAAAAGTCGTAAATATATGCAAAATGTTGAAAAAAAGTTGAGAGAGGTTGAAAAACTCTAAAAAAAATGAAAGAGGTTCAAAAAATTTGAAACTATTCAAAATTGATGAAAAAGTCGAAAAAAATAAAGAAACTTATGAAGAAATATGAAAGAGGTTGAAAAAGTCGAACAAATACATATAGGGTATATTGGAAAAAGTTAAAGGGTTGATAAAGTTCGAAGAATTTGGAATAATAAAGAAAAAGTTGCAATATGCCACGCCCACTTCTCCAATTCTGCCCACTTTTGGTTCAATAAATTATTATTGTGATCGACATCCTCAAATTAAATCTAAGCACAATAGCTTGTATAGTTCGCGATATATATCGCAGTTAAATTTAAAATTTAGGGCGGTGACACAGCCACTAGTACAATCCAGTCCGGTTTTGATCCAGAAATAGCTTTTCATAAGCAAAGCCCTTACACCAAATTTTAGTATGATTGCTCACATATTTCGATAAATATGGCACTTACCGTATTTTATTTTTATGGGAGGTGCCACGCCCACTGGTGCTATTTCAGCCACTTTTTATTTAGATACACTCTATGGCAACTGAACCACTTATATTAAATTGCATAGCAATTGCTACAATAGTTCACTTAAAACAGCGCTTACAAATTTATGTTAATATGGGAGTTGCCACGCCCAATGACGCAATCGCGTCAAAATTCATTTATTTTTAAAGCTTATAGTAAGTGACATCTATACACCAAATTTTATGAGATTACTCTCATAGCACACTATCTTTAACAATAAACGTTTTTTGCTTATATGGGAGGTGCCACGCCCACAGGTACTATTGGACCAAATTTTTGTAACACGAGACTTTATTGCAAATATATCTACCTCATTAAATTTTATAACGATTACGTTGTTAGTTCTTTTAATATAACGTTTGTAAATATTGTGGGCTGTGCCACGCCCTTCAATGAGTTTTTTCAGTCAAGTAGCTGAGATTGTATTGATGACTTCTTTCAGCGGCATCATCCCCAAAATTTTTATGGAAATCGTTTGTGCCAATTTTGAGATACACGGATTCAAAGTTTTTAACAGTTGAAAAGTGCCGCGCCCACTTTTTCCATTCTGCCTTCTTTTATCTCAATTCAAGATATATTTGATAAGTATCCGTTTACCAAATTTTATCGCAATATCTTGAACGGCTTACAAGATATGCTAGTATAAATGATAAAATTTAGGGCTGTGCCACGCTCCTGTACGACCTTTTGGAAACTTGAAACCCAGCCTAATCCTAATTTGGTTAACATGTGCACCAAATCACCAAGTTTCATCAAATTCGCTGCAACTTTTTTCCAAATTGGCCTGGATATATATGCATAGGGTATGGGCGGTAGGTGTGTCCGTCAACCGATTTCGCCCATTTTCAATAGCAAGATGCCTGCAAGAAAATGTGACCTGTATGTGAAAGTTTCATTCAATTAGCTTTCTTGGTTTTCCCGTAAACCTAATTTCAACGGACAGACAGACGGACATCGCTAAATCAACTCAGGTGGTGACGCTGATCAAGAATATATATACTTTTTCATACCTGCCACGCCCCCTTTGATGTGTTACAAACGGAGAGACAAAGTGAATATACCCTCGGCGTAGGGTATAAAAATCATCATTATTTTTTTGTTTGTGTTCTTGGAACAGATCATAATTTAATAATTATAGAATAAAACTATTTGAGCAGGCTCTAGGTCCAATTTAATGAAAAACTATTTTTTTGTTGATCACATTAAATTTTATTACCAATATTTCGAATACCTACCAGAGGACAGCTCTTTCGACCCACTGTACAAAACATCAACACTCTGATGACTTTGACCACGTAGAGATATTGCAACAAGAGACAAGTTGCCTCAAACGCTATACTTTAGAAATGCTCCGCATGATTAATAAACCACACTGATTGTTCACTGTTATGAAAAGTTTGAAGAGTAAGAATGTGCATTATTCAAAGCCAATAACTTGTACAAAATCTAATTCCAGTAAAAAACCCTTAAAACCTGTATGGAGAATCCCCCCTTAAAGCTCTGAGCAAAAACTTATATAAAAATAATAATAATTTTTATTCAACATATCTATTACGGGCCGAAGTCTAAACAGACTATCCGATCCTGGAGCCAAATGAACATGAGCTTCAAAATTGTTGTTGAAATGGAGTAGTGAACGAATTTTTTCGAAACGGTTGACAGACACTGCATTTTTTATTCGCTGATGACAATCGACACCCCAGTAAGCTCAAACGCTGTTCATTTGAGCTAGTGGCATATAGTAAAGAATGCCAATAAATGTTCTGAGATCTGTGATATCAAATTTGAAATTTAATTCATTTTTTGATTCGCATAAATAAGGGTTTCATTGACAATGTGGTTCAAGATATCATCACTGAACAGAAAGTTGAAGAACTGCAATGGTGTAGATAACTCAGCAGCAATTATGGATACATCGTTTTTGCCACGGAACATTATTTGGAAATTATTTAAGACTAAGGTTTTCTTACACCATCGTGCATTTTTAAAATGGTTAGCATTTTTGTCCACTTCAACAGTGCAACAGTGTGGACAACAAGAATGGAACAAACAAACCGCCTTCCAATAAGCGGAGTATACATACATATGAACCTACAAATTCCTACAGTGTATGGTGTGCTATATATGGCACAACCATACTTTTCACTTTCTGAGACACAAAAAAACATTAATAGAGAATCTAACAATAAATAAGATGATTTTATGTATCAAAGTACTGACTTGATTTTTCTCGCGGCGAAACAACTTTTTTATCACTTTTTTGGCTAATAAAAACCTGTGTTGAATTAAATTTTTTCAGATTGTGTTTCACAACTTCGGCAACTGACAGCTGTGGGTACTGAGATATTTTAGTGTTTCGATTGTAAAAAAATAAAAGCTTGGTTAAAGCACGAACGATTTCACTTAATATTTCTGCTAAAAATGTTTTCGTTTAGATATAGGAAGAATTTCTGTGGTTGTGACATATGTGGCACGTCATGCATTTAAGGGTTATTATCTTTAGAAAGATATATAGTCTGTCCTAAATTTTTACGTATCTAGCCCCTTTTTACCGGAAAACGAAAAAATTTGTTCAGTCAATTCTTATGGACAAAACTGCTTATATTTACTTAAAACAAAAATTTTTATATATTCTTTAATTTTAAATAATAACAGCAAATCTTGAAAGTACCGGTATTTTTTTGACAGAAAATGTCGTGCTTATTTTGTGTACTTATTAAGTAACTATTTTAAAAGGTAAAAAGAAAAATAACGTCATTTGTTTGAAATATTTTCTTTTAATTTATAAATAACACCGCGGTACGATTTAGTTTATTGGTGCAAGTTGCTATTATAAAATAAAATTTGTAATTTTGCTCCTGAACAAGCTGGCAGCGATTTTCTTGCGTGAATATGGGAACAATGCGTCTCCACTTTCTTTAAAAATAATTGGCGGCAGTATTGCTTTTTGGGAAAGTTCCTTTGTGGATCTATAATATTTTCGTAAATATATCAAATGCGTGATTCCAAGTTAATGGTCGAATGCAAATCTCAATGTACCATCTGGCTCCACCTTCACTTTCAAAAGATAAGGTGGAAGAAACGCTTTGTTTTTGCGGACAGTGCTATTTACTTATATTCCTCATTGATGGAATGTGCAACGACTGGTTGGTCAAGCTAAATAGATAAGTTTTTTTACAAAATGTTTACCTATGGCATTAGATGAAAAATTTAAATTTTTCAAAAAAAAATTAATTGTTTAAAGTTTGTTAATATAGCGATGGCCATTCGATACGAAATTACAAAACAATACCACGTCGTATCCCAATTTTGAAAAAATTAAGTTCGTTTTTAATTATTTTAAGTTAAAATCCAAAAAAAATTTACCTGCAATATACCAAAATTAAATAATCTGCTTATTCTATAACTGTGACGACAAATGGAGTTTTATTTGGTTCTTTGATAACGTTTTGAATTTTCCTGAGTAACAAAACTACGATAAGCCACAGATTTAAACACTCATATTTTTACGCAATATAAAATATGAGCCACAGCAATTCACTTGATATTTTTAAAAAGTACTGTAGATTTTTATTACATTTTATTAAAAAAAACTCGATCAAAACCATAATTTGATGACTGTTGGTTAAATTTGAAGGTTTACTAACCAATATTGCAGCTTATAAAATTATGTTTCACACAATACCCATATTTTGTATATCAATTTAGAGTCACTCAGCTTATATCTATTTTGATAAAAGTTATATCTCCAACTTCCAATAGCGCTATATCTACAAAACTAGATCCGATTGACACTTTTTCACAGATGGAAATCCAAAATTACCTTAAAAAAAAATTCGGCAATTGTCGTTAAAGTAAACTTGTGACTTTGCGCGTTATGTTTTGGGCATACTTTCTTCCACCATTTAAGCGCAGAGGCATACTAATGTGTTCATTGTTCTCTGAAACTTTTTAAGATATTGAGTTACACTCAGTATAAAATTTAATTAAAAGTATTGTTAGAAAACATTATTGATCTAGCATACTTATTTTTTATTTAAATTTATAGAAAAATCGCATCCTTGTCTTAGGCTATCTGGCAGAGAGGCTGACGGAAACCTTTGTTTTGTTAATTCTTTTAATTTTTTCTAATAGAATTTCTAGACAGCCATGATGAGGAATCCAATGCTGCTACTCAAGGTTTGCCTTTATATATTTATTTTATGTTTTTTATTCGTGAAGATCTTTACTGGAGGTTATGATAGAAAATCTATCTGACGTAAATTGGCTGAAAAGTGACAATGACGGTGACCCCAACACTCACATTAGTGCTATATTGTGGACAATCGTCTTTTCAATCTTTTCAATATTTTCAAGATATTTTTTAAAATTTTGAAACCATTTTTTGAGTTTATTTTATTTTTTGAACATTAAATATTTAAACTAAAACTTTGAAATTAAAATATACACAATTTTTTTTTTTAGAATAGAAATCATTTTTAGATTCAATTGAGACTTGACTAAATTCAAGTTTTTTTTTGCAAAAATATATTTTATGACGTATCTTACAACCAACTTACGTAATCAGCTACAGTGACTCCTTTGATTATGAGGGTATTCTTTTTAAATAATACAAGAAATAATTTTATTTTCAATCATATTTTTACATTAAAACTTTTTAATTATAAAGCCTCTGTAAAATTTCAGCAAAAAGAAAAATTTCGACAGGACCTTTCAGCGGAAGAGTTTTCAAAAATTTTATATATAAGTAGTATTTCGGCTAACTTAGAAAAAGACAGCCTTAATTCAAAGGATGCTTTTCACAAGTTGTGCCAAAATTGTAAGCACTTAGCAAAAACTAGCGTTAAAGATTTTAATTTTATACGTTATTTTTATAAGAAATATTTTAGTGAAATAAAAGCTTATGTTGCTGAACTAAAAGAAGTTAATGTTGGCAATTTATATGAGCTTGATCAGTTCAACGAAATAAACGATTAGCTTACCAACGTCAGCAACATAAAAAATGAATGCATCAAAATGATAGAAGCAACTACAAGAGCAGTAGTTGCAGCAACAATAGTAACAACATCGACAGCAGTGGCTCTAGTAAAAACGTCAGTGTTGACAATAGTAAAAGCATCAGCGACCACAATAGCAGCAAAACCAACAACAGAAAGTAGTATACTAATGCTAACTGCAATGACAACAACAACAACAAAGCCTTAAATAAAAAAAGGTTGAGAACTGGAACGAACAATAAAAGTGGCATCAATACAGATTCTTGCAAAATAAAAATAAGCCTTGAGGAATATTATCAAATTGTTGATGAGTGATCGTTAGATCTCAAATCAGATTATTTGTACGTCTTGAAGCAGAAATTAGAATCTGTTACAAAATGTTTGTTATCTGCTAAGGGAAGAGAAAAACAAACTAAGTTTCTTCACAAAGTAAAGTTTGTTTGCATACACCCAAAGTGTCGGAGATTTAAATTGTATGTACCCCATTTGACGGGAAATGATAGGCTTCTGCTTCTAAGGACAGAAGGAAACAAATACCATGAGCAATTAATTACTGTACAAATAAGAGGACTAAAGCGCCAACTTGTAAAAGAAGAGCTTCGCAAAATGTACGTGCAAGAATATAGAGACAAATGTGGATTTATTAACAGAAGAAAAAAACTTGAAAGATATTATATCGGATGATACTGGCGAAAAATTCGAAGTGAAGCCCTACAGGATGCTGATCTGGACAAAGACGATTTTAATGATGTTCTTCTTTTGATGGACACAGAAAAAATCGGCAACGACCAATACGTACGAATGGTGGCAAAAGACTTAGATCTTCATTTGTATAGCGAAAGACAAATAAACTGTTTAAAAAATGTGAAAGATTTGGAAGTATTGGGTCAAATAAGATAATTTACTACTATGCACTAGTTATAAAAACTCCAAATAACCGCACATTCGCAATATCAGAACGAATATCATCAAAGCATGACCAATCATCGATAGGATATTGGCTAAGTATGTTTAAAAATAAATGCGTAGAGTTAAAAATGTGACCAATATTTTCAACAATTGTCACCGATTTCAGCTTAGCATTTCTTAATGCAGTCTGCATGTCATACAATTATATGGAATTAATAGATTATATAAATATTACTTATGAAGTTATTGAGGAAGGATATAAGATTCTAGGTGGAAAAATAGTACTTAAAGTTTGCGTAGCACATTATCAGCATAATGTGATTTGCGATATAAGCAAGCACTTTAAAGATACGGCAGAAGCAAGAATAAAAGAGATAATTTCATATTTATATGATGCAACTGAAATGCAAATGTAAAAAAATGGTTCTCTCTTTTTTGTGAAATTTTACTTAAGCCTATTAAAAATAGCAAGTTTAGTAATTCGTTTTATGAGTTAAACAAGTTGTGTGTTGACCCGGAGTATTCCGTTGTGTATCAACATGAAGAAAGTTATAATAATAAAACTGATAACACAAACGTTCAGTACAAAAATAGCTTATTTTATAAAGACTTTGATAAGATCCACCAAATGGTTGCGGTTAAAGTACAAAACATGAAATTCGAAAATATATCAAACCCATATTATTCAACGGAGTTCCTAGAACTTTTCAAAAAGCGCTATGTTGCATACTTGCCTTTATATAGCAATATCATTAATGATGGAGAGTGTTATAATTACGAACCTGGAATGGAAGAGTAGAAGGTCATTTTAAGAATGTAAAATGTAATATTCTTGCATCCAATACTACGCTGGGTGGTTTACCAGTTAAAGTAGGCAGGTTCATTAGACTTTTAAAAGATAAAAGAGAATTTATCTGTTAAGAGACAGAACATAACATTCCAAAAAGTCGATGTGCTACAAGAAATATAAAAGCAGAAAAAGATGAAGTAGAAATTTGGAGCAAAGAAAACAAGATAACAAAAGCAAGGCAGCACCGCACATATTGCGACTAAAAAGAATTTTTGCTGCTAATAAAGCAGTTGATGTCCTAAAATCTAAAGATAAATCACCTGTAAAGATAGCCAAACAAAAACTAGAGCATTTAGAAAATGGCATAATAATAGTTAAAAATTGCTATTCCACAGAAAATAAATTAGATTTCTTGGTATGTGTTCGAAGTGGTCGCACTTTTCATATAGATCATTATTTTAAGCATATTCTTAAGCAATCAGAGTTCTTAAATTTAATTAATACTAGTAAGGAAAGTGTTGATAAGTGGCTTGATAACATCCACATTAGCTTCATCATAGATATATTTGTAAAAGATGGAAAAAGACGATATATTCTTATTTTTGATGCTCCAATATCCGATAAATTCATAGTAAACTGCAACAAATTAAAAACATTGTTGCCAGATATTTTTTCCATATTATCTTAAAGTAACTGAAAATATAAATACTTTAATAATACCTTTATGTATACAATACCAATGGTGCTTGGGGATCGTCAACATTTTGGAAAAGAAAATCATATTTTTCGACCCACATGGCAAAAAAGCACAAAAGTCTCGACAAGAAACTTTTCAATGGGGATTCATGCAGTTCATGACCATATATAACATGAAGACCAAGAAGAGTGCTTGAGAAAAATATTTTGAAATAGACGGGTGGATATTTGAAGTGTCACGCAAATATAATATGACACAAACAGATTCATGGAGTTGCGGGTATCGTATTTTAGCTGTAGTAGAAAGTTATTTTTGCAACAAACCACTTAAAAAATTTTGTCCACAAAAATATCGCCAGAAATTTGCAGATGTGTGTTTGATACGATCAAATGGTAAGGACTTTTGCTTATACTGCTGTAGCGAAAATGATATCAAAGGTGAAATGCAGAAATGGGTGCTTTGTGGTACACCAGGATTGTGCAATATTTCAACACAAATTACATGAAAATGTTTCTTTTGAGAACATAGAATTTGTATGCTTAGTATGTAAGAAATAGAAAGGAATTTAATATAAAAAATCGCATCGGAGCTTTTAATGTTAAAAAACGCACCTCATTTAAATATTCAGAGTATTTATTATTATAGTCCAAGAGCCGGCTGTAGAAAAGTCGAGTGTATAAGATTACAGGATGGGATGCATGCCAAATGATAGAGCTCGACGAGCCTGAATAGAATATCTAGGGTTGCCTTGCCAAAGCCTGTCCCGATGGCCGAAAATGCCCGAATTTCAGCCAATTTTATTGTTCTAATCAAAGCTGTAGTACATAACAGCTCGAAATGAATGCCAAATGATAGAACTCGAAGAGGCCTAATTATAATACCTGGAATTGCATTGTTGAATCCTGTCCCAAACATGGGTTTTCACCGGTTTTTTAGGTCAATTTTCATTAATGAAGATAACAGCTTGAAATTTGTGCCAAATGATAGATATCGAAGAGCCTTAATAGAATATATAGGGTTGCCTTGTAGAATCCTGTCCCAAAAATGAGTTGCCACTCATTTAAGAAAAGTTGACCCCAAAAACGGGTGTCAAATAATGTTTAGGACATGATTCGACAAGGCAACCCTATATATTCTATTTAGGCTCTTCGATATCTATCATTTGGCACGAATTTTAAGCTGCTATCTTCATTAATGAAAATTGACCCAAAAAACCGGTGAAAACCCATGTTTGGGACAGGATTTAATAATACAATCCCAGGTACTATATTTAGGCCTCTTCGAGTTCTTTCATTTGGCATACATTTCAAGCTGTTATGTACTACAGTTTTAATTAGAACAACAAAATTGGCTAAAATTCGGGCATTTTCGGCCATCGGGACAGGCTTTGGCAAGGCAACCCTAGATATTCTATTTAGGCTCATTGAGCTCTATCATTTGGCATACATCTCATCCTGTAATCTTATACACTCGACTTTTCTACAGCCGGCTCTCAGCCTATTAGTGATGTAGTTGTGAATAATTTTCGAATGTCAACTGTTAGCATTATGGATCTATTTGGAAGTATAATGAAAAATTGTTGATTATTTTTATAAAAATGTATGTATATTGTTTGTTTTCTATTATTTTATGTTCAAATCGCGAATATATGAGCTTTTTTCGAAAATTGGCGCTTTTCGTTGAAAAAATGTTAAGACATCACACACTCTGAATTTAAACATAAATCTCAATAGAAAGATGCAAGAATAGAACTCCAAGTTCACAAAAAATGATGTGAAGAAATTAATGAACAGGTTGAACAGCTCTTTGTAAATTGTTGTGAATTTAAACTGTCTTTGGGCGTGATAAAATTTAAATACAAAGAGCTAGGCTTTGAAAAACACTCCTATTACAAGAGAAAATATGGCCAACATACACGAAAAGTTAAAACGTAATGCAAAAAAAAATTTATTTTATTATTTATTATTATAGAAATTAAACTACATTGTTATTTGATTATACATATTATTATAATTGTTATAATTAGGTGAAATAGGCCTACAGGCAGGCAAGTATTCAGATTTGGAGACCGAAATAGTCTCTTTTTATTAACGTATGTTAAAATATAACATTTAGACTCCATCTGCATACACGCTTGTTTATAGGGGAACCGATACCTTCAGAAAAAATCGGTAATGCGCGAGTTTGCATACCTCACGGGTGGTGTTTAAATTGCAAATATCTACGACTAAAATTCGTAATCATTATGTAAGGAATTTCACTCTTCGAAACCGTTAAGACACCTATCTTACTAGGCAGCAGCTTTATAATCGTTTAAAGCTTAGGTTGGCTTACTAAAGGTTTTTGGTTGAAGTTTGTACTTGTGTCACTTTTTTGGACATTTGAAAATTAAGGGATTTGTATTGATTAGTAATAAATAAAATCCTTTTTCAGCCACTTAACATTTTTTTTAAATCTTTTAATTGATAACTTTGTTGAAAAGAAATTCAACTATTTTTGTGCTTTTAATGAAATCAGAAAAAGAATTAAAATAAATGAATTGTCGAGAACTATGTATGGTTAAACTCAATTTGGGCTTGAAAATAATATTATAAAGGAATCTATTTAAATTGACTAGAAAATTGCAAAAATTTCAAATTTCATATTCAGTTTTTCTTGGACAACTCGAAATCCAAGCCCGAGGTCACTCATTTAATTGGCCATTTTTATTACCCTTCCTAGGACCTATCGATTGACACCATTTTCGTCCAAATTGGATCAACTTTATTTTCCCATATATATTTTGCCCAAAATTTTTCCAAGTCTCTTAGCCGGTTGTTTCAAAAAATGGTTCTTCTTCTCCTGCAGTGTGCTTATGCACACTTTCAAAAGCGTACTGAGTCATGGAGAACTCAGTCAAAACGAACTAAGCTGTCGCATAAACGTAGTAAATGTCTAAACAGAATTGGGACGTGCGATTTATCTGCTGTGTCAAATCGCACCAAAAAACAGAATTTGTTCTATTTCACAGAGATAAATTTTGTAGTGTCAATTTTGTACTCACCAATAAGGAGCATTTATAAATAACCACTAATGGACCAACATAAAGGTCTAATTGAAAATCGGATTACTAGACGATGATAAACTCAATTTGTTTGAATTTGTGACACTATCACTTTTATTGCGATTTATAATTTAATTTTAAGCCTGAATAGGTGCATGAATCATGTACGAAACGTAGCAATCAATATACGTCAAAAAGAAAAAGTGTCTCTTTTTCTTTAAGTTTATTTTAAAAACTGAGCCTTTTCTAATTTGCTCCAACCGATCGAGCATCTATTTAAGTTTAAGAAAATGGAGAAATACAGAACAAATATGTTATTCTGCAGGTGGTGGTGGTGGTGAGTAAATTTCAACTCTTATGAGAGCTTCACTCAGTGTCCTGATGTTTTCGTCTGAAAAGAAATTAAATTTATAAGTATTTCACGTGAAGCGGACAATGAAAAAAATTAGATTTTTACCTGGCACATTTGCAAACTCTGGTTGCTGTTGCTGCAGCAATGGCTGGAAATAATGAAGCAACTCTTGCCGTTGCTGCATGAACTGCTGATGCAGCAGTTGTTGAAAGTTTTGCTGCAGCTGTTGTTGCTGAGTGGCGCTATGCGCCTGGACCTCCGCCATGAACTGGCTCCATTGCCAGCTGTAGTCTAGTTGCTCCATTTGATTTGGCCACTAGTGTCGCCACTGATTTGGCCGCTGAATTGGTTGCTGTTTCGGCCGCTGATATTGCTGACGGCGGCGATGGTTGTTGCCCTCAGGCAAGATTTCCTGGACTTGAGGCACCGTGTATCTCATTTTTACAAAAAAGTTTTTGAAAATAAATACAAACACGAAATAAATGATAATTTTGACGAAGTTCTTGCTTTACATTCCCATATAAATCAAATGCAATAACATAAATATTTTTTGTGAATTTTATAAAATTTTATCGCTTCAAAAAAATGTTGTTTCAAGTTTTAATAAATGTAATTGCAGAAACATGAGTAATCAATTACATTTTCGTTTCAAATTACTTGGCAAAAGTAATGGATTACAATTCTTTAGAGATTATATTTCCGGAGCCGGTTGCAAATTGTAAGCGTCGCGTGACGTGCATGCGGTAGTTGTTGATGTTATGCATGCAGACTTGGGTATTTCTGAATTACATTTTTTTCAATTACAATTACAAGTTATCATTCACAAGAATTTTAAAGTAATTGTAATCATTCACTTGTAATTGAAAAAAGAAATTAAAAGTAATTGTAATTGAAGTTTTTTTCTATAACATTTATTTCAATTACATGTAATTTAATATTACAATTACGCGCAATTCTAATTACTTTTGTAATAAGACTAGTAATCCATGAAAATGTAATCCCTTATGGAATTATAATTCATTACTTTTGCCAAGTAATTTGAAACGAAAATAAAATTGATTACTCATTTTTCTGTAATTACATTTATTAAAATTTGAAACAAAATATTTTTGAAGCGATAAAATTTTATGAAATTCACAAAAAATTTATATATTATTACATATGATTTATATGGGAATGTAAAAACCAAGAACTTTCGCGTGACTGACTCATTGAGTCAATAACGTCGACCTCAGATTCCCCAAGCTATCGAAAAGAAGATTTGGTTTGTGGGGTCACCTTATAAGGTAGAGGTGCATACAAACAATAATATGTACATATTTATATGAATGTAATTCATATTTATGTCTTGTAATTGATTACTTGAAATATTAGAAATTACAAGTAAAAGTAATCCATTACAAATTTCGTTCAATTACTTTGCTTTTTAGTTACATATTTTGGATTACAGTAATTTCTGTCGAAAATATTTCAATTACAAGTAATTGAAAATACGTACACTTTCAATTACATTAACATGTAATTGTAATTGAAACATTTCAATTAAAAAATTACAAGTAATTGTAATTGTATGTGTAATTAATTACCAAATGTAATTGATTACGCCCAGGTCTCATGAATTTTTTTTTTTTGTGATGTTATTATCAATCAGTCCTAAGAATGTATCTGCATTCAAATCGAAATTCCTGACCAGATTTGCCATACATATTGTTTTCCTTTTTATGATTAGATCCGAAGTGACAAAACTTGGCTTCATCACACCAAAATATATTCTTCCAAAAATTAATCGGTTTGATCAAATGTTCTCTTGCGAAAGCGATTCTTCATTTAATATTTTTTTGTGACACAAATAGTTTATGTTGGGCTATGCATCCACGTATTTTTTTTTTATTTAAACGTCTTCTTATGGTTCTGAAGGACACATTTATGCCGAATTCTGACGAAATTTAATTTTTAAGTTTATTGGAGCTATTAAAAGGGTCTTTAAGTGAATTTCTATGAATTAAACTGTCCTCTTTGTTTTGTGCTTTCTTGGACACTATTTTACATTTTTAGTGCATCCATACTGCTGTATGCGTTGTAATGTATTCTATACCACCTTTCTGAAACATTTAAGGGACCGACTGATTTCTGCAACTGTGCTACCATTATTTTTCATTTCATTTTGCCATATCTTAAAATATTTTTTGTTAAAATTAAACTCAGAATTATATAATTGTAGCATACCATACGAAATTAAACAAATCAAACAAAGTTTAAAAAAAAAATCAGTGTTTTTTTTTAAATTGTGCTAAATTCGTGGCCAACTTGAAAGGAGCGTTAATTTCAAATGTTTGTTATATGTGGAAAATTACAACCATTTAAATTAACGGTACTTCATCATCTTGTTGAAAGCAACACTCACGGAAAAATATTAGTTTACAATTCTTGGACTATAATATTAATATTTTCAATATGAAGTTACCACTAGGGTTGTTGATATTGTATTAAATATAGGATATCAATAATATCGATATTTTTACAGTACGATAAATATCGGACCGATATATATCAGCGAAAAATAACGATAAGCGATATATCGTAGGCAATACCTTTTTATTTAAATAAATAATAATAGTTATTTATTAAAGTTAAGCATATATAACATAAACTACAAATGCCAAAACTTGGCAGCAAGGGATTTCAAAAACACACGTTTTTGTACATTCCGATGCGTGAGACTGCTTCGATTGCTTGGAACGCAAAGTTTAAGGACAGACCCTACATGCTCTGAAGACAGCAGAAAAAGATGAGTCATCCATAATTTCCTAAACGTCCTGCACGTTATTCGCAGGCTGCTTTCTCTTCCTCGAAAGACCACCTGAATCACCAAAAATCTGCACTGCTAACGAATTGTGGTTGGTCTTTATGTGTAAATGAAAATTGCTGGCGTTGCCGCTTATTTTCACATTTTGTCCGCACACATTGCACGTCTCGTTTAAATGAGACGTAACGTAACGTAAAATACGATTTGGTGCCACCGCACCAGCACACTCAACACACTCGAATACAGAAAACAAAAGAAAACTGAAGAAAGAGAGACAGATTGTGTTTCGCAAATTGATTGAGCAGTCAGTTTTTTTTTTGAAATTCAGAAAAAAAGCCAAAAGAATTCCTTCATCAACTGATATCATAAACCGATATGATAAATCTGATATCGAATATCGATATATCGTGTGTTAAAAATATTTTGAAAATATCGCAAACGATATCCCTTGAGATATCGATATTTTGATATATCAGTAAATTATCAACAACCCTAGTTACCACTGCAGTGTGTGTTAAATTCGTGGCCTCCACTGTATCTATTATATAAAATTCATATTTTGTCTGTTTGTCTGTCCTTTATGGACGCGGAAACTATCCAGCCGATCGTGATGAAAATTTTACAGTATGTTACTATTAATCAGGCGTGTGTCATAGGCTATAAAATTTTTATTTAGGGTGCATATTTAGGGTGGCTCTCATACAAAAATATTTTAAAAATAGCATTTTCTCAAAGACAGGTAAATTGATTCTCAGGAAATTTACACAGTATGGCTTTTTTGTTAAGGAGCACAGATTAGATTTTAAAAATTTTATTTAGGGTGCATACTTAGGGTGGCCCTCATACAAATATGTTTTTAAATATCATTTTCACGAAGACAAGTTAATCGATTCACGCCGAATTCGCACTAAGTATCTCTTATAATAAGAAGCATAGCTTAGGCTACAAACATTTTTTTAGGGTGGCCCTTATACAAAAATATTTGTTAAAAATAATTTTCTCGAAGACTGCTAAGTCGATTCTCATGTAATTTACACCATATGGATTTTATGTGACGAGACACAGATAAGATCGTAAAAATTTTATTTAGGGTGCATACTTACCTACTTTCTTGGAAAATTTCATAACCTCTTTAACTTGCACCATTTTTTAAAATCAATATTCTTTGAAAAAGGTAGACAACTTAACACCCTTTTGAGGAGCTTTGTCGAGACATACATATAAGGCTATAGCAATCCGCGAAAAAATAAAAAGTTTTTTTTCTTTTTTTGAACCGCTCAAATATATATAAACTTATTGTTGTTGGTATACCTCTACCTCTACATTATAAGATGAGCCCACATACCAAATCTTCTTAACGAATCGAATTTTAAAAAATTTTATCACTTGAAAGAAATTTTTTTTCAAATTTTAATTAATGTAATTGCAGAAAAATGTGTAATTAATTACATTTTTGTTTCAAATTACTTGGCAAAAATAATGGATTACAAATCTCAAAAGGATTAAATTTTCATGGATTACAAATCCAATTACAAAAGTAATTAGAATTAAATGTAATTGCAATTTTAAATTACATGTAATTGAAATTAATGTTATCGTAAAAAACTTCAATTACAATACTTTTAATTGATTTTTTCAATTACAAGTAAGAATTACTTGTAATTGTTATTGAAAAACATATAATTCAAAAATTCCCAAGTCTGTTCCCGACACAACTTTGAAAAATACGAGTTTTTATGAAGGCGCGCATCAGTCTGATTGTATGATATTTTCTGTTTTACGTTGAAAAAACTTGGTGCGCGTCATCAGTAAAAAAATTCGTAGTTTCCAAAGTTATGGCGGGAATTTCGATATGAAAGCACATGCAGTCTTAGAACTCATTGAGGAATAACATACAAAAATATCAAAACAAAAAAAAAATGTTATATTGAAAATATATTGAGAAAAACTATGTTAATTAAAAAGTTAGTGTTTTCACAAATTTATTTAACTGTTTTTACATTTTTTTTATAAAGTCATAGTCTTTCTTAACAAATATGATTAAATGATTTTTTATCCTATCTAATATAGTTTTTGAGATATTTCGTTTCAAAAAATGTTCAAAAACGTCAAAAAATTGATGAAATTTTGAAAGAAATAGGGAAGAATGAGACACGAGTTCAAAAATAAATCATTAATAGATAAAATCAAATCGTTTGATAATATAAAGCGGCTTTTAAATAATGTTCATGTTTTGAACTTTTGGAACAACTAGTAAGTACCCTGCCAAAGAATTATCTGAATTAGCTCAAGTTATTTTTGATGTTCCAGCAACCTAGGTTTAGGTAGAGAGAGCATTTTGCACCCTAAAATTTATTCTCGTAGACCTGTGGGGAAATATTGACGAGCACTTGTTAGAAGAAATTGTGATAAAATTGATCTAGCCACAAGGCGAGATTTTATTAGTGTGCATTTCATGTGTGAATCATGCCCAAAACAAAAGTAAGTATTATAGTCGAAGTACTTAAATTTGTTAGTGGGTGAACATACTTCGTCATAAATAATGTGAGTTCTTAATTTGCTGAAATCTATTTTAATAAAAAATAACCTGGGTGTATTAAAACTGAAGTTTGGGTAATGTGATAAAGTCAAATTTGCTTCACCCAGCAAGGACATTACCTGTGATTTTTGCAACAAAGCCTTCCATAGGGATACAATGATTCAGACTTGAGTTCAATGCCTGCAATGCGATTTATTAATGGCGGCAAGCAATTTGTAAATGTGAGTCATCTGACTTTAATATGTTATGCTTTTCGCTTTTTAATTCAGTTTAAATCTAGTTTCCTTTTTTATGGAAATTCTGTTGAAAAATGTAATGTTGTTGTATATTTAGTTCCTACTGTTTTATACTTGTTATACTTTTCATGATGGTATATCACATTATCCGAACACTATATCACATTGCCCGCCAATTTCATTAAGAGGTGTCACTTGGCTTTTTTCCATTTTGTTGAAATAGCTTCAGATTGGCATATGCTATAGAGCTCCGAAGTCATATACACTACACAATGCATCAACAAACTATAATACATAAAGAAGTAGAAGCTATGCTATAAATGTTACGTGAAATTTAAAATATAAAAATACCCATATCACAATGCCCGAAGTTACTATACTTATAGCGTATGACTTAAATTTTGAATATGTTCATATATATATCTATCTCTTGGATTGTTACTGAATAAAAATAACACAAATTTGCATTGTTTTTTTTTTATTCCCGAACCGATACCCCGGTTCAAAGAAAACAAAAACCGTTGACGAACTAATCCAAAAGTGCAAAAACAGTTCACGTCCCTGGTATTTATGGACCAGAACAATAAAATGATTTCCGTGGCGCCGTAATCTGACGATGGTTGGATGCATTATACACTGATCCGCGGCCAAAGGCCGCCGCAAAGCCGGCGTTGGATTATTGGGAGTTTTAAATCTTGAGCAGCGCAGGCCGCCCACTTACCCTTACTCTTAGATAAAAGTGCTGTGACAAGTAAACTCGGTGTTGGATACATCATAGACTGATCCGCGGCTAGCAATCCAAAAATTTTAAGCATCGATATCGATTTTTTTTATTTAACATTTTCACTTTATTTTGACGTGTTTCATCGGAAATTATCGTCAGATTAAGGCGCCACGGAAATCATATTTCATATGGTACTATCAAAATCAAATTTTTAACTATCGATATCTCGAAAACCAAACGAGATATCAATTTTTTTATTTAACATTTTCACTTTATTTTGACATGTTTTGTTAATACCAATTTTTTAATTATTTAAATTTATTGTTTATCAAGATTTTTTTTATAGATAATTTTTGATGTTTTTATTTTTTGTTGAAAATCTTTAGTTATTTTTTACAACGAATTTTTATTTTTTAGTTATTTTTAGTTTTTTTTATTCTTTCTCCGCTTCTTGCCCGCTTCGTTGTTTAGATTGGAGTGGCGGAAATAAACGTGTAAAGTATTATATAATGACGAATACGCCGCCCTCCATATCTGATTTTTTATACTACCACCGCATCATATCGTTAAAGGTGGGTACACACTAGCGATCAAGTTCGTCAGTTTTGCTGAAAATTTTCTTGTTTGCGTTTGTGACCGTTCGTTTTCGTCAGTCAACCGTCAACCACAAATATGTGTGTCAGTCAGCGAGCATACTTTTTTTTGGCTGATAAATTTTCGACTGACGAACATGATCGTTCAATGTCTAAACAGAATTGGGACGTGCAATATCGTCTTAATTTTTCCTATACATATCGCTCACTCACTTCAAGACTGGCATAACTCAAAAAACATGATTTTTGAGTTACTGATGTAGAAATATCCGACATTTTATGTTTTATTTTGTGTGAAAACATCAGAAAAGTATCTCATAAACTTGTCTTGAGAGAAGAGTTTATGTAGACATACTTTTCATAATTTTCATATAAAAAGTAAGTTATTGAAAACTTTAAATGCATTATTATCCCACTTTATGTTTTTTGAGTCATGCCAGTCTTGAAGTAAGTAAGCGATATGTTTGTAGTGAGTACAAAATATATCGCTGAGAAATAGAACAGATTCTGTTTTTTTTGCGATTTGACACAGATCATAGATCGCACGTCCTTATTCTGTTTAGAAATTTATGGAAGGTAAAGGTGCAACTCTGTTGTACAACGAAGTCTGGTTGCACAGCGCATGGTATCGTAGTTTGCATTGTTGTACAAACAAATTTTGTGTTGGTCCAATGGTTTGATGAAAATCAAAATGGTTTGATTTAAGTTATATTTTGAGAATTATTACTGCATAGAGCCACAAGTGTACCAGCACGTCACTGTCAGTCTAATTTGGAACTTACAAAACTTGTAACCTCTAAGGTTTGGAATTCTGTCTCTGATAACAGATTGATAAGAGAAATTTTGAAAGCATATGTGCATATCCATCAGATTGGGCCTTTTAGCTGGCCTCGTTTTTTTTTTTTTTTTTTTTTGGAGTACATCTTCCAGCTATAGTTTTTCTTGAAGCTAAGGCTGTCTTGAACTCATGTTAAAGGTTGTTCAATTAAAATTTAGATACCTATTTTTTTAATTTGCATTTAAAGTAAGAAATACTATATGTGAAACTTTTCGTGTTTTTTAAAAATTGTCAATTTATTGGGTTCTTACGCTGTAGTCTAAAGTCTGTTGAGTACATCTTTCAGCCAAAGTTTTTTTTGAAGCTAAGGCTGTCTTGAACTCATATTAAAGGTTGTTCAATAAAAATTTAGATACCTATTTTTTTAATTTGCATTTAAAGTAAGAAATATGTGAAACTTTTCGTGTTTTTTTAAAAATTGTCAATTTATTGGGTTCTTACGCTGTAGTCTAAAGACTGTACATCTTTCAGATATAGTTTTTTTTTGAAGCTAAGACTGTCTTGAACTCATAATAAAGGTTGTTCAATTGAACTTCAGATAGATATTTTTTTTATTTAACTTTATATGTAACATTTCATGTTGTTTTTAACTAAAATCCAATTTTAACAATGTCTCCCTTAAAATTTTAATTGTTCCTCCTTGAATATTAATTAAAGATAATCTTAGCTTCAAGAAAAAAAATGTTTGAAGAGTCTCCTCAAAAAAAAAAAAAAAATAAATAAATAAAATCGAAGCCATGGTCGAGGTAAGATGACAATTTCGATTTTATTTTTTATTTTTTTTTTTGGAGCATTCTCTTCAAACATGGTTTTTCTCGAAGCTTAAACCATCTTTAATTAATATTCAAGGAGGAACAAATAAAATTCAAAGGGAGACATAGTTAAAATTGGATTTTAGTTAAAAACAACATGAAATGTTACATATAAAGTTAAATAAAAAAAATAGCTATCTGAATTTCAATTGATCAACCTATATTATGAGTTCAAGATAGTCTTAGCTTCAAAAAAAAATATATTTGAAAGATGTACTCAACAGTCTTTAGACTACAGCGTAAAAACCCAATAAATTGACAATTTTTAAAAAACACGAAAAGTTTCATATATTTCTTACTTTAAATGCAAATTAAAAAAATAGGTATCTAAATTTTAATTGAACAACCTTTAATATGAGTTCAAGATAGCCTTAGCTTCAAAAAAAACTATGGCTGAAAGATGTACTCAACAGACTTTAGACTACAGCGTAAAAACCCAATAAATTGATAATTTTTAAAAAACACGAAAAGTTTCATATATTTCTTACTTTAAATGCAAATTAAAAAAATAGCTATCTGAATTTCAATTGAACAACCTTTATTATGAGTTCAAGATAGCCTTAGCTTCAAGAAAAACTATGGCTGGAAGATGTACTCCAAAAAAAAAAAAAACGAGGCCAGCTAAAAGGCCCAATCTGATGGATTTGCTGATATACATGACCGATAAATAACAATTATTTTTGACCTAAAAAACACATTAATCCAGAATAGCGATTATTTTTGATCAAAAAAAAAAAGAAATCAAATAATACGATTATTTTTGATCGAAAAGAGTAGAAATTTAAATTAAAGGATCGAATCAAAAAGGGTATAAATCCAAAGTAACGATTATTTGGATCGAAGAAAACTGAAATCCACTACAACTAATTTTAAAAATTTACGACTATTTTTGATCGAAAAAAAATAGAAATCTACTACAGCAATTACTTTTGATCGAAAAAAAAATAGAAATCTTAATTAACGATAGTTTTTTTGATCCGATTACTTTGGAAATATAAATACAATAAAAAGTTTGAAGAATAAAAATGTGCATTACTCAAAGCCAATAACTTGTACAAAATCTAATTCCAGTAAAAAACCCTTAAAACCTGTATGGAGAATCCCCCCTTAAAGCTCTGAGCAAAAACTTAAATAAAAATAATAGCAACAAAAATTTTTATTCAACATATCTATTACGGGCCGAAGTCTAAACAGACTATCCGATCATGGAGCCAAATGAACAGGAGCTTTAAAATTGTTGTTGAAATGGAGTAGTGAACGAATTTTTTCGAAACGGTTGACAGTCACTGCATTTTTTATTCACTGATGACCATCGACTCCCCAGTAAGCTCGAACGCTGTTCATTTGAGCTAGTGGCATAAAGTAAAGAATAGCAATAAATGTTTTGAAATCTGTGATATCAAATTTGAAATTGAATTCATCTTTTTGATGCGCATAAATAAGGGTTTCATTGATAATGTGGTTCAAGATATCATCACTGAACAGATAATTGAAGAACTGGTATGGTGTAAATAACTCAGCAGCATATATGGATACTTCGTTGTTTCCACGGAACATTATTTGGTAATTATTTAAGAGTAAGTTTTTCTTACACCATCGTGCATTTTTTAAATGATTAGCATTTTTGTCCACTTCAACAGTGCAACAGTGTGGACGACAAGAATGGAACAAACAAACCACCTTCCAATAAGCGGAATATATCGCTCACTTACTTCAAGACTGGCATAACTCAAAAAACATAAAGTGAGAGAAAAACGCATTTAAAGATTTCAATAAGTTGCTTTTTATATGAAAATGATGAAAAGTATGTCTACATAAACTTTTCTCACAAAGCAAGTTTATGAGATACTTTTCTGATTTTTTCAAAAAAAATAAAACATGAAATGGTGGATATATCTGCATCATTAACTCAAAAATCACATTTTTTGAGTTATGCCAGTATTGAAGTAAGTGAGCGATATGTACCTACAAATTCCTACAGTGTATGGTGTGCTATATATGGCACAACCATACTTTTCACTTCCTTAGACACAAATAAACATTAATAGTGAATCTAACAATAAATAAGATGATTTTATATATCAAAGTACTCACTTGATTTTTCTTGCGGCGAAATAACTTATTTTTTTCACTTTTTTGGCTTATAAAAACCTGTGTTGAATTAAATTCTTTTAGATTGTGTTTCACAACTTTGGCAACTGACAGCTCTGGGTACTGAGATATTTTAGTGTTGCGATTGTAAAAAAATAAAAGCTTGGTTAAAGCACGACCGATTTCACTTAATATTTCTGCTAAAAATGTTTTCGTTTAGATATAGGAAGAATTTCTGTGGTTGTGACATATGTGGCACGTCATGCATTTAAGGCTTATAATCTTTAAAAAGATATATAGTCTGTCCTAAATTTTTACATATCTAGCCCCTTTTTACCGGAAAATGAAAAAATTTGTTCAGTCAATTCTTATGGACATGTTTATGGACAAAACTGCTTATGTTTATTTAAAACAAAAATTTTTATATATGGGGTAAAACACACGAAAACGCCACCTGGAAAAATTTTTGGCTCCGATTTGACTGAAATTTGGCATGATTGTAGTATCAATGTCTGGGAATAAAAGTGCGTTTAAGGTTTTGCCCTAATATTATTTGTTGCTCAGATACGCGGGTATGAAATTCACGATTTTCGAACTTTTTCAGAATAAGTGTTTTTTTTTCGAAAATTCATAGCTTACAGCAAACTTTATCAATTAATAGTTGGTGAACGTACATTTTTAGGTTTTTAGTTGTACTTTTCAAAAAAAAAATATTGATTTTGAAAAAAAATAATTTTTCACAAAAATTTTGCGAATTGAATAATATTTTTGCATTTTTTTTAAAAAAACCATATTTTAAAATTTTTTTTTTCTTTTTTAAAAAAAACTTTGATTTATTCTGCGCTTAATGCCGTAAAAATTTTTGTGGGAAAAAAATTATTTATATTTTTTTTTTAATTTTAAAAAAAAATTAAAGAGCTTAAGTTCTGCAAATTGAAATGAATTTTTCAATTTTTTTTTGAAAAATCCATTTCTGAAAATTTTTTTGTTTTTATATTTTTAGGTTTTTATTTGCACTTTTCAAAAAAAATACTGATTTTGAAAAAAAAAAATTTTTCGCAAAAATTTTGAGAATTGAAAAATATTTTTGCATTTTTTTAAAAAAAGCCATATTTTAAAATTTTTTTTTTTTTTTTAAAAAAAACTTTGATTTATTTTGCGCTTAATGCCTTAAAAATTTTTATGGGAAAAAAATTATTTATGTTTTTTTTTTAATTTTAAAAAAACTTAAAGAGCTAAAATTTTGTAAATTGAAATGAATTTTTGAATTTTTTTTGAAAAATCCATTTTTGAATACTTTTTCGGTGAACTTAAGATTACAGCTTGATCCGTTAGCTTCAAAACGATATGCCATAAGATGAGGGCAAGTAGTTAATTAAAATGTTTGAGCCGTTAAACGCGCGCTGTACTACGCGTTGAAAGGCTACTGCTCTGATTTTAAATTTCATTTTTAGTTTTCAGGTTAACGGCTCAAACATTTTAATTAAATACTTGCCCTCATCTTATGGCATATCGTTTTGAAGCTTACGGATCGAGCTGTAATTTGATGTTCACCGAAAAAGTATTCAGAAATGGATTTTTCAAAAAAAATTCAAAAATTCATTTCAATTTACAAAATTTTAGCTCTTTAATTTTTTTTAAAATTAAAAAAAAAACATAAATAATTTTTTTCCCATAAAAATTTTTACGGCATCAAGCGCAAAATAAATCAAAGTTTTTTCTAAAAAAAAAAAAAAAATTTTTAAAATATTGGTTTTTTTAAAAAAATGCAAAAATATTTTTCAATTCTCAAAATTTTTGCGAAAAATTTTTTTTTTTTAAAATCAGTATTTTTTTTTGAAAAGTGCAAATAAAAACCTAAAATTATAAAAAAAAAAAAAATTTTCAGAAATGGATTTTTCAAAAAAAAATTGAAAAATTCATTTCAATTTGCAGAACTTAAGCTCTTTAATTTTTTTTTAAAATTAAAAAAAAAATATAAATAATTTTTTTCCCACAAAAATTTTTACGGCATTAAGCGCAGAATAAATCAAAGTTTTTTTTAAAAAAGAAAAAAAAAATTTTAAAATATGGTTTTTTTAAAAAAAATGCAAAAATATTATTCAATTCGCAAAATTTTTGTGAAAAATTATTTTTTTTCAAAATCAATATTTTTTTTTGAAAAGTACAACTAAAAACCTAAAAATGTACGTTCACCAATTATTAATTGATAAAGTTTGCTGTAAGCTATGAATTTTCGAAAAAAAACACTTATTCTGAAAAAGTACGAAAATCGTGAATTTCATACCCGCGTATCTGAGCAACAAATAATATTAGGGCAAAACCTTAAACGCACTTTTATTCCCAGACATTGATACTACAATCATGCCAAATTTCAGTCAAATCGGAGCCAAAAATTTTTCCAGGTGGCGTTTTCGTGTGTTTTACCCCATATAACTATAATAACAGCAAATCTAGAAAGTACCGGTATTTTTTTGACAGAAAATGTCGTGCTTATTTTTTGAACTTATCAAGTAACTATATTTTAAAAGATAAAAAAAAATAACGTCATTTGTTTGAAATATTTTCTTTTAATTTATAAATGACACCGCGGTGCGATTTAGTTTATTGGTGCAAGTTTTTACTGTAAAATAAAATTTGTAATTTTGCTCCTGAACAAGCTGGCAGCGATTTTCTTGCGTGAATATGGGAACAATGCGTCTCCACTTTCTTTAAAAATAATTGGCGGCAGTATTGCTTTTTTTGAAAGTTCCTTTGTGTATTTATAATATTTTCGTAAATATATCAAATGCGTGATCCCAAGTGAATGGTCGAATGCAAATCTCAATGTACCATCTGGCTCCACCTTCACTTTCAAAACATAAGGTGGAAGAAAGGCTTTGTTTTTGCGGACAGTGCTATTTACTTATATTCCTCGTTGATGGAATGTACTGCATGATTGTGCAACGACTGGTTGGTCAAGCTAAAAAGATAAGTTTTTTTACAATATGTTTACCTATGGCATTAGATGAAAAATTTAAATTTTTCAAAAAAAATTAATTGTTTAAAGTTAGTTAATATAGCGACGGCCATTCGATACGAAATTACAAAACAATACCATGTCGTATCCCAATTTTGAAAAAATTAAGTTCGTTTTTAATTATTTTAAGTTAAAATCCAAAAAAAATTTACCTGCAATATACAAAAATTAAAGAATCTGCTTATTCTATAACTGTGACGACAAATGGAGTTTCATTTGGTTCTTTGATAACGTTTTGAATTTTCCTGAGTAACAAAACTATGATAAGCCACAGATTTAAACACTCATATTTTTACGCAATATATAATATGAGCCACAGCAACTCACTTGATATTATTAAAAAGTACTGTAGATTTTTATTACATTTTATTTAAAAAAATCGATCAAAATCATAACTTGATGACTATGGGTTAAATTTGAAGGTTTACTATCCAATATTGCAGCTTATAAAATTGTGTTTCACACAATGCCCATATTTTGTATATCAATTTAGGGTCACTCAGCTTATATCTATTTTGATAAAACTTATATCTCCAACTTTCAATTGCGCTTTATCTACAAAAGTAGATCCGATTGACACTTTTTCACAGATGGAAATCCCAAATTACCTTAAAAAAAAATTCGGCAATTGTCGTTAAAGTAAACTTGTGACTTTACGCGCTATGTTTTGGGCATACTTTCTGCCACCATTTAAGCGCAGAGGCATACTAAGGTGTTCATTGTTCTCTGAAACTTTTTAAGATATTGAGTTACACTCAGTATAAAACTTAATTAAAAGTATTGTTAAAAAACATTATTGATCTAACATACTTATTTTTTATTTAAATTTATAGAAAAATCGCATCCTTGTCTTAGGCTATCTGGCAGAGAGGCTGACGGAAACCTTTGTTTTGTTCTTTTAATTTTTTCTTATAGAATTTCTAGACAGCCATGATGAGGAATCCAATGCTGCTACTCAAGGTTTGCCTTTATATATTAAAATTAAAATTAAAAAATTAAAATATACACAATTCAGAAAAGAAATCATTTTTAGATACAATTGAGACTAGTCCAAGTTTTTTTTTGCAAAAATATATTTTATGACGTATCTTACAACCAACTGACGTAATCAGCTACAGAGACATCATTGATTTTGAGGGTATTCTTTTTAAATAATACAAGAAATAATTTTATTTTCAATCATATTTTTACATTAAAACTTTTTATTTATAAAGTTTCTGTAAAATTTCAGCAAAAAGAAAAATTTCGACAGGGCCTTTCAGCGGAAGAGTTATCAAAAATTTTATATATAAGTAGTATTTCGGCTTACTTAGAAAAAGACAGCCTTAATTCAAAGGATGCTTTTCACAAGTTGTGCCAAAAATGTAAGCACTTAGCAAAAACTAGCGTTAAAGATTTTAATTTTATACGTTATTTTTATAAGAAATATTTTAGTGAAATAAAAGCTTATGTTGCTGAACTGAAAGAAGTTAATGTTGGCAATTTATATGAGCTTGATCAGTTCAATGAAATAAACGATCAGCTTACCAACGTCAGCAACATAAGAAATGAATGCATCAAAATGATAGAAGCAACTACAAGAGACAACATCAAGAGCAGTGGCTCTAGTAAAAACGTCAGTGTTGACAATAATAAAAGCATCAGCGACCACAATAGCAGCAAAACCAACAACAGAAAGTAGTATACTAATGCTAACTGCAATGACAACAACAACAACAAAGCCTTAAATAAAAAAGGTTGAGAACTGGAACGAACAATAAAAGTGGCATCAGATTATTTGTACTTATTGAAGCAGAAATTAGAATCTGTTACAAAATATTTGTTATCTGCTAAAGGAAAAGAAACACAAAGTAAGTTTGTTTGCATACACCCAAACTGTCGGAGATTTAAATTGAATGTACCCCATTTGACGGGAAATGATAGGTTTCTGCTTCTAAGGACAGACGGAAACAAATACCATGAGCAATTAATTACTGGACAAGTAAGAAGACTAAAGCGCCAACTTGTAAAAGAAGAGCTTCGCAAAATGTACGTGCAAGAATATAGAGACAAATGTGTTAAAAAAGCAAACAAGAATTTATTAACAGAAGAAAAAAACTTGCAAGATATTATATCGGATGATACTGGCGAAAAATTCGAAGTGAAGCCCTACAGGATGCTGATCTGGACAAAGACGATTTTAATGATGTTCTTCTTTTGATGGACACAGAAAAAATCGGCAACGACCAATACATACGAATGGTGGCAAAAGACTTAGATCTTCATTTGTATAGCGACAGACAAATAAACTGTTTAAAGAATGTGAAAGATTTGGAAGTATTGGGCCACTTAGATGCCACAGGAGACATTGTGCGAGATTTAAATGAGGCAAATAAGATGATTTACTACTGTGCACTAGTTATAAAAACTCCAAATAACCGCACATTCGCAATATCAGAACGAATATCATCAAAGCATGACCAAGCATCGATAGGATATTGGCTTACTATGTTTAAAAATAAATGCGTGGAGTTAAAAATGTGGCCAATATTTTCAGCAATTGTCAGTGATTTCAGCTTAGCATTTCTTATTGCAGTCTGCATGTCATACAATTATATGTAATTAATAGATTATATAAATGTTACTCATGAAGTTATTGAGGAAGGATATAAGATTCTAGGTAGAAAAATAGTACTTAAAGTTTGCGTAGCACATTATCAGCATAATGTGACTTGCGAAATAAACAAACACTTTAAAGATACGGCAGCAGCAAGAATAAAAGAGATCATTTCATATTTATATGATGCAACTGACTATGCAAATGTAAAAAATGGTTCCCTCTTTTTTGTGAAATTTTACTTAGGCCTATTAAAGATAGCGACTTTAGTAATTCGTTTCATGAGTTAAACAAGTTGTGTGTTGACCCGGAGTATTCCGTTGTGTATCAACATGAAGAAATTTATAATAATAAAACAAATATTTGAGATGTTGCTTACTTTATTATCTTTTATTTTAATCAACTGGCACATATGGAGACGAAACCTTTTTGCACGTGCCAGTAATCATAATCATAGTATAAGCGTTGAGATGGAGTGAAAAAACATTTTTAGAACTTCGGGAACCCTATATGTCTATAGTTGGATACTGGTAGTTTAATTTTACTTAAAAAGTAAGTATTCTATTTAGATCTTTAGATATTGGGCTAACATTGAAATGTTAAACGGAATGCAATGAATAAAAAAAAAGCAAACCGTCTAGCGGTTTGTAGCATTATTTGCTTTGCAGTTTAGCCCTGCTAACATATTTATTTTTGATGCAGCATTCTATTAAAAAGACAAAAAAAAAAATTAGTAAATGAAAATTTTACCTTTGAATGGCAGGTTTGTAAGCATTCTATTTAAATGAAAAAAAAAAACAACAAAATATTAGTAAATACAATTATTTAAAAGTTGAAATAATTTAAAAAAATGAAATGCATAATATACTTACTCTGCTGTAAAGATGGTGTTAAGCAGTCAAAAGACTGCAGGTAGGTAGTGGAATGCGGCGGTAGCCAGCCGGCAAACAAAATATTAGAAAATCAAATATTATTTTATTAATCTGATACAACCTTTATACGAATGGCAGGTTTTCCAGAGAAGAGGCGGTGTCCAGCCATCATTTCCAAAGCTAAAACAGTCGTCGTTTAAACGTCTGTTATAAGGCAGATGAATCATTAAAAAACTCAAAAAGAAGTTAATGAAAGGTTCCTTTTTTTTTGCAGAGGCTAACGTGCTTAAAACATTTTATCTTATTAAGCAATGAGAATGGAAAACATTTTATAAAAACAGTCATTTCTCCACTACTTTTTGCTGAAAGTTGAAAAAGCAATACCATTCAGAGTATCGGTATACGCGAATCTGTTGGTTTGCAGTTATTTTAAAAACCTATCGCTACAAATAATTTACTTAATGCTTAGCAATATAATCTTGTGTTTACCAACAATATGTTGATTCACCTTCAACACAATCATACGCAATGGTGTTACCAAATAATGAGTTGTTAAATATTTTGCCAAAGATATGAAATAAAGAGATGAGCTATTTTATAAACATGCAGCAAAACCCTCAGTTCTGTTATTTTATTTATAAACATTCAAAATTAAATTATGCTCAGCTTTGTCAGAATTTTTCTTGAATATACACGATACGCACGGTATGCATTCTTTCAATTAACTTTTAAGTTCAATTCTTGATGTAACTAATAGTGTTGATTTTGATACCGATGGAGAACATAAAAATTTCAAGTCCCCATAAACATTCACAAATAAATTTAATATTTTTTGTAACTGATGGCTTGCCTGCTTCATTTTCAATGATAAATACTAAATCAAAAATTATGTCTTAAAAAAAAATAAAAAATTTCAATTGAAAATATTAAAAACTAAAATTTGCGATAAGTTTTTATTTGTTTTCGCTATTCCATCCGCTGAAAAGGTTGTTGAATTCGAAACAATCAAATTGAAAATTAGACAATATCTCAAAGAGTAAGCATTTACCAGACGTATCAAAGAAAAAGTAAAGAAATTTATTCAGAAATTAAGATGACCCTGGCCCAAATAGGATATCACTCCAATCACCAATGTCCAAAATCTATTTCATGTAATACACACGTTTAGAATTGCAGACTTTTGAACACAAAACAAGTAATATTATTGCAACATAAAATGTCGCGGATAGAATTGCAAAAGTTAATTTGTGTATACAAATTCAACCCGAAACTTCACGGTGTGAGATCTACAAATTTCGCTTTGATTGAATTGAAGTTTCAGGAACCAAAGTTTTGTTAAGTCAACGGAATTCATACAAGAAAACTTTTTGCTGCATTTCATTAAGCAAAATACAACATTGAAATCACCACACTAAATTTTGCCCAAATGGACGTAAAGGCTGTGATGAACATTCTGTATATGGGAGAATGCACTTATCTTTTAAAGTTTTCATGCTATGATGCATTACTCAGTTCGCATTCTCCCAGATTCAAAATATTTTTGCCAGCATTCACGTCTCTATTCCAAGTTATTTTGTAACTTGGACAGAATTAATACTGGTAGGGTGATTTCGATGTTATATTCTCTTCAAAGCATCAACTAATTTTTTGTTTTGATTGCATCTATAACCGCGCATAGGAGAATTTGCAGCAATCTTTGAACCACACAGACAAGTTTTGGGCCCGGCACATCGCCAAGAATCTCTTTTGCCACACTATGGTTGGCTTTTTCTACACAAATATACTTTTTCATCTTCAACTTAGTCACCTTCGGTTGAATAAACATTGCTTGTTACTTTACAAATATCTTTAACTGAGCACGTGTGTACTCCTTGAATTTCATAGTCCACATTGGAGATAGTTCACGTTCCTCTAAGTTCAGACCATCCTCAGCTCCTCTGGTAAATTTCTTAAGTTTCCTAAGGCGTCCATAAAATTCACATTGTGAATGATAATCTTTGCTTTTCAATTTGTATATTTCGCATATTTTAACTCCTTCTCCATCGGGTGAATATCGAACACCGTCAAAAACTAACCGCAATCCAGGATCAAGTACTATTTTAGTTTTGAAATTTTCAAACTTTTATTTTGGGTACCATGAATTTCTTTTTTCGGCATCACCATGGAAATCGAAACGGCGCAACCATCAGTTTGCAAAGAATAATTAAATTTCTTTGTGCCGTCTCTGGGAAGTCAAAATATTTCCTCCACTCAACATCACTATTAAAATCATCCCATTTAGTCACTCCAAGACCTTAGCTTCTTAGTAAGTAAAAAAATGTTTCGAATCATATCTTATCTTTTCATCATTATTTTCATGTCCTCGTTTGTTGCTTGTTGCCATCTTTTGTTGTTTCTCCTTTGTTGTTGTTGTTGTGGCTGTGTTGTTTGTGGCTGTGGCTGTGTTATTTGTTGTTGTGGCTGTGTTGTTTGTGGCTGTGTTGTTTGTGGCTGTGGTTGAGTTTTCTTATATTGTTTTTGATTTAGAGTTAGAATATTTCTCCTTTGTTGTTGTTGTTTGTGGCTGTGGCTGTGTTATTTGTTGTTGTGGCTGTGTTGTTTGTGGCTGTGGCTGTGTTATTTGTGGCTGTGGTTGAGTTTTTTTATATTGTTTTTGATTTAGAGTTAGAATATTTCTCCTTTGTTGTTGTTGTTGTGGCTGTGTTGTTTGTGGCTGTGTTATTTGTGGCTGTGGCTGCCTTTCTTGTTGTTGTTGTTGTTGTTATTGAAGCCGCCTCTGATGGACTTGCAGCCTTAGTTGCTGTGGCTGTGTTGTTTGTGGCTGTGGCTGTGTTATTTGTTGTTGTGGCTGTGTTGTTTGTTGTTGTGACTGTGTTGTTTGTGGAGGTGGCTGTGTTGTTTGTGGCTGTGGCTGTGTTGTTTGTGGATGTGGTTGAGTTTTTTATATGGTTTTTGATTTAGTGTTAGAATATTTCTCCTTTGTTGTTGTTGTTGTTGTTGTGGCTGTGGCTGTGTTGTTTGTGGAGGTGGAGGCGTCATTTCAAGTGCTGTTTAAAATGGAAATTTTATTTGAACATAGGAATATACTTAACAATCTATAAAAACACTTACTTTCTCCGCCAACAACAACCGAATATTGGGGTGCTGGTGCAGTTGAGTCTATCCTTGCCTCTATTTTTATAAGAGGAGGATACTCAACTGCACCAGACCCATGTTGTTGTCTTCGTTGCTGTTGAATTTTTTGCAGCAACTGTAGTTGCTGCACCTTTTGTTGTTGTTGCAGCTGCTGCTGTTGTCGTTGCTGCAGCTGTTGTTGTTGTTGCTGCTGCTGCTGTTGTTGTTGCTGCTGCTGCTGCTGATGTTGTTGTTGTTGTTGCTGCTGATTTTTTGATTTATGGAATAATACAGACTTTTGCTTTTTTTCCATTTTCCTCCTAATGATTAAAAATTTAGAATAAGTTGTATCTATTAAATAAAATTTTAAATAAAACAGGTTACGGGAAATTCAAGGAAGCTAAAAAAGCACCAGTGGGCGTGGCACCTTCCAAACAAGTAAAATACGGTAAGTGGCATATTTATCGAAATATGTGAGCAATCATACTAAAATTTGGAGTAAGAGGTTTGCTTATGTAAAGCTATTTCTGGATCAAAAACCGGGCTGAATTGTACCAGTGGGTTTTGCGGTAGCTCCTTTATGATATAAGGCTGTTTTAATCGTTATAAGCAGGGAGTTCTTCGTAAAATCAATGGAATAATAAAAGCAAGAGATTATTTTAACATTTAAGTGGCCTTATACCCACCCAGTCTGGAAAAGTTCGGCTAGGAACCAAACGATATCATCCCTTTGCAGGATAATGACCCTAAGTATATGGCTAAAATAACAATGAAAAGGCTTCGAGACCAAAATATTTCCTACTTGGATTGACCAGCACAGTCACCGGAAATTATACCCATTGAAAATTTGTGGAATATCTTTTTAAAAAAAATACCCACGAGTCAAATAACCCCACAAAATCTGGACGAGCTATGGAAGGTCGCCAATGGACAATGATGGTCCGTGATCATTACTCAAATTCTAGACAAATTGAAAGCGAGTATGTTTAAGGAAATACACTTCACCACTAAAGCCAAAAGCGGCCACATAAAATATTAAAAATGATTTAAAATGTTTTTTTATTACTTTAAGTTACAAAACTGTTCACAAAAGACTAAACTATAAAAATAACTACCCAAGTTAAACAAAATGTGAAATATTTTAGTTTTGATTTTTTTTTAACTAGAATAAAGAATTTGCAAATTTTCTGCATACTTTTTTTTTAAAACCTTTTCTACAAAAAAAAAATACAGCCTTAAAACCAGAAATATGTTTTTTTGTGAACACTTTTGTAATCATAATCAATTTCTTTCAAATTGTTTTTAGCTTGTTTTCGTCTTTTCAACCATATTCAATATTTTTAAAATATTAACTGAACAAATTGTTGGCCACTTTCGGATTTAATGCGTCGCAATAAATTGTGTAAGCTAACATCAACATGCATGTAGTAGTAGTAGTAGTAGTAGTAGTAATTTTTTTGAAAAATGTATCCTTTTATTGGTTTTGTTTGCTACAATATGCAAGGATAGATTGCATTTTGGAAGGAATGAAGAAAATTTGTATATTTTTAATAAATATTACACATAACATACCTAGCACTATCCAATAAAATATATAAATATGTCTTTTTAATTAAAAATTCCACAAATAAAACACTTCTCACAAAAAAAAATTAAACGGATAATTCAAAAGTATCTTGCACCAATAATAAATAACGAAATGTACCTTTCTTTATACCATATCAGGGATATCACATCAAATTTTTGTAAGAATAGGCCAGTTCCCATTATCAAACAAGCTATCGTACATGGCTTGATAACATGTCTGACAGTAAATATTGTTTTGCGTTCACATTGTAGAGCATGCCATCAAACAACAATTGCAGAACAATTTATGAGCGTCCACATCGAAGTAAACTGCATGAAATCCAATTTAAAATGAAAAATTTACTGAACGATTGATAGGCATTTCACGGTGCCGTGACATAATCCCCACGGACATAATCCCCATTTTTGAAATGGGGATTATGTCCGAAAATTTTCGGACACAATCCCCATTTTTGCTGTGGGGTTTATGTCCGCAAAATTTTCGGACATAATCCCCATGGGGCTTATGTCCGAAAAAATAAATTAAATTATGGGGGTTATGTCCGTTTCTTTTTCGGTCGTAATCCCCACTTCGTGTTGGGCTTATAACAACTTCTAAGAATGGACATAGCCGGAGTTGCATATTTTGGAGGATGTAAGTCCTCAGAAGCCACCATTGGAATTATGTCCGCATGTTCAACACCGGCTTCGCTAGCTACAGTAATTCCACATAAAAGTCTAGGCAAGTGAGCGGCCTTCGGCCGCAGCTCAGGATTTAAAACTCCCAAAAATCCAACACCGGCTTCGCGGCGGCCTTCGGCCGCGGATCAGTCTATAAAATACCCAACACCTTGTTTGCTAATCACAGTAATTCCACATAAAAGTCAAGGCAAGTGGGCGGCCTTCGGCCGCAGCTCAGGATTTAAAACTCCCAAAAATCCAACACCGGCTTCGCGGCGGCCTTCGGCCGCGGATCAGTCTATAAAATATCCAACACCTTGTTTGCTAGTCACAGTAATTCCACATAAAAGTCTAGGCAAGTGGGCGGCCTTCGGCCGCAGCTCAGGTTTTAAAACTCCCAAAAATCCAACACCGGCTTCGCGGCGGCCTTCGGCCGCGGATCAGTCTATAAAATATCCAACACCTAGTTTGCTAGCCACAGTTATTCCACATAAAAGTTAAGGTAAGTGGGATCATAAAAGGCCGCCGAAGGCCGTTGGTGTTGGATATTTTATAGACTGATCCGCGGCCGAAGGCCGCCGCGAAGCCGCTGTTGGATTTTTGGGAGTTTTAAATCCTGAGCTGCGGCCGAAGGCCGCTCACTTGCCTAGACTTTTATGTGGAATTACTGTGACTAGCAAACAAGATGTTGGATATTTTATAGACTGATCCGCGGCCGAAGGCCGCCGCGAAGCCGGTGTTGGATTTTTGGGAGTTTTAAAACCTGAGCTGCGGCCGAAGGCCGCCCACTTGCCTAGACTTTTATGTGGAATTACTGTGACTAGCAAACAAGGTGTTGGATATTTTATAGACTGATCCGCGGCCGAAGGCCGCCGCGAAGCCGGTGTTGGATTTTTGGGAGTTTTAAATCCTGAGCTGCGGCCGAAGGCCGCCCACTTGCCTTGACTTTTATGTGGAATTACTGTGATTAGCAAACAAGGTGTTGGATATTTTATAGACTGATCCGCGGCCGAAGGCCGCCGCGAAGCCGGTGTTGAATTTTTGGGAGTTTTAAATCCTGAGCTGCGGCCGAAGGCCGCCCACTTACCTTGACTTTAATGTGGAATTACTGTGGCTAGCAAACTAGGTGTTGGATCTTTTATAGACTGATCCGCGGCCAAAGGCCGCCGCGAACCCGGTGTTGGATTTTTGGGAGTTTTAAATCCTGAGCTGCGGCCGAAGGCCGCCCACTTACCTTGACTTTTATGTGGAATTACTGTAGCTAGACAAAATTATTGTTATGGGGATTATGTCCGCATCAGTGACGGACATAATCCCCATAATGGGGGTTATGTCCGAAACTGATGCGGACATAATCCCCATAGCTTTGGGGATTATGTCCGCTTTTTTATGGGGATTATGTCCGAAAATTTTGCGGACATAACCCCCACAGCAAAAATGGGGATTATGTCCGAAAATTTTTGGACATAATCCCCATTTAAAAAATGGGGATTATGTCCGTGGGGATTATGTCACGGCACCGCATTTCACACAAGTTGTATGGTTGGACAAGAAAGTGATTCATCACCACCATGTGTGTCAAGCGACAAAACAAAACCAATGTTGTTGGTAGCCAAAACGAACATATGTAATTGATCGCAAATTAACGAGACATCGAGCGATGATCGAAAATGATTTAACGTGATGTACCATAAGAACCGAACGTTGGAATTCTGTTTACTCAGACAGATTTTATTACGGTTTTTACGTTGGAGGTATTTCCGTCAACCATCAGTATTGTAGATTACCCATGCAGTAAACAATTCCTGAATTAGCAACACATGAAAATGTGAAACGTCAAATTTATTGAAAATCAAATAAATCAATTTAGATAAAAAAGTAGTTTTATTATCTATTCATATCTATATGAGTTCCCAGACTTGCGAGTTTTTGTAATTTTAGGTAAATTTTTTGCCATAATTTTCCTATCAAAGTAAAAAATTGAATTGAAAGTTTATTTGCTACTCGATAATTGGAAGAATATTTATATTAACATATAAGGTGTTTTTTTTAGAGGTTTGTTTTTCGAATTGAGATAAAACTGGCATTTTATGGTCAAATCTGGCAATTCTAATGTCATTTATAATCAGTTTGGTTTGCCATTTCATCATGAACAGGTTGACTAAAGAACAACAATCGTGTTCGCAAATCGTGTAAATTTATTTCGAAAATAATGGTTCAGTTCGCGAAGTTTACCGCAAGCTCCGTCCATTTTATGGTCGACATAATCGTCCATCAGAGCAATTAATTCGGTTAACCATGGGTCGTTTTCGCACTACGTTTACTCTATGTGATAATACGCATCCGCAGAGACGTCGAACAGTGCGCACCGAAGAAACAATTGCCGCTGTAGAGCAAAATGTTGAAGAGGACCCGAATGAATCGATTCGCCACCGTGCACAGCAATTGGAGCTTTGTCCATCAACTTTATGGAAGATTTTGCGCAAAGATCTTGGCTTGCGACCTTACAAGATCCAGCTTGTGCAAGAATTAAAGCCGCGAGACCATGCAATGCGTCGTGATTTTGGTGTATGGGCCGAAAATGAGATTGATCTCGATGCTGATTTTCATCGCAAAATTTTGTTCAGTGATGAGGCTCATTTTTGGTTGAATGGCTACGTCAACAAGCAAAATTTCCGTATTTGGAGTAAAGAGAATCCACATGAGACCCTTGAGACGCCATTACATCCACAAAAACTGACTGTTTGGTGTGCTCTATGGGCTGGTGGAGTCATTGGGCCATACTTCTTCCGAAATAATGCTGGAGAGTCAGTTACCGTTAATGGAGACCGGTATAGAGCCATGATAACCGACTATTTTGTTCCCGAATTGGATGGCATGAATGTGGATGAGTTGTGGTTCCAACAAGACGGCGCTACATGCCACACAGCGCACGTCACAATCAATTTATTGAAGGAAACATTCGATGAGCGCATAATTTCGCGGAATGGACCTGTCAATTGGCCACCAAGATCGTGTGATTTGACACCATTGGATTATTTTCTTTGGGGATATGTGAAGTCGCTCGTCTACGCCAACAAACCAGAAACGTTAGGGGACTTGAAAGCCAACATTCGTGGCGTTATTGCCGACATACGGCCCCATATGCTCGAAAAAGTGGTTCAAAATTGGACCTGTAGAATTGGCTTTATTCGAGCCAGCCGCAGCGGCCACATGCCCGAAATCATATTTAAACATTAATGGCATAAAATTATCCTTCCAATAAAGCCAAATTGATGGACACTTAAACGATTTTCTTGTGTTTTATTTCAATTCGAAGCTCTATACCTCTAAAAAAAACACCCTCTACATAAAACTACTGTAGCCACGACTTTTTACTTATTGAAAAAACAGTTTTGTTCAACATGTTTTTTAATACCAAAATCTCAAGTTTTAACAAAAAAGGATTCTCAGATCAGATTTCAAGAATGCGGTAACGCAATTTGCTGTTAAAGGAAATTAAAATTAGAGACAAAGGAGTGGTTATATGGCCGAATTATGGAGTGACGCTTTTTTTAACAAATTTTAGATTGTACATATTTAGCAATAATATCACAATTATAAAGTAAATAATTGTTTTTGTAAGACTTCATTGTATCTCACAATTTAGCGCTTGCACACCAGAAGATTTTGGTCACCGATAGTAATCTAAGCTTTAATCTATTTCAGGCTTTTAATTATTACATGATTTTTAACACGATGTTGTCATAGCAACTCGACCAAAATTAGCGAAATATACTAAACAGACCGTCTGCGTAGACACGTGTCATTCTTGCTACGACGTAGTCTAAGGTTAAGAAGAAAAATTAATAATAACAGATATTTTCTTTTGTTTTCGTATTTTGAAATTTATTTACTATGTTAAATTTTTAGATTTATCGTAGCTTAATCCTATTTTAAACTTTTATTTTACTTAAGAGCCAAATATCATAATAAAACAAAATGATGACGCCGTCATGATTTCGACACACACCATTCATGCACGCATGACGGATATAATTTTTGATTGAACTTTTAACGTGTTGACATTATGACGTCAACAGCTTGTGCGGCAATTAAAATTGCATTTAATATTAAAAAAAAAAAAGTTTGAAATGAGTTTAATTTAAGCTCAAAAAATCCCTTAAAATGTATTTTAAAAAAAAAGTTCATACAAAAGTTTAATTAATTCATCTAATTTTCTTTAGTGCAGAATATTTCTAATTTTTTTTCCACACTCACTGTCACCTTCTTCGTCAAAAAATCATGTAAACTGAGCTAAGTTCAGCACACACTATCATGCATGCATGATCAATCAAAAAAATATGAAAATATTTTAATATTGCTCATGCGCATGACCAATCAATCAATCAGCCACCTACACGCTCAGTTTGCATGAAAAATCACTTGATTCATGAACGTCTACTTGGCCCTTTAGATATTAATTTAAAGATTTTTGACATTTACACAGCAGCGAACTTGTGCATCGACTCACCACGCCGACGTAGAAATATCGAACTACCACTCCTACATATCTCACGTACTCCGAAATCATACGCCGATGTGTGTGAATAGCATAAATAAAATACATAAATTTTAAATTTTTGCTCTGGGAACCCTGGTTATTTGCTCACGCTATATAACGGATTCACAGTTATTTCCACAGTCGGCGTGTGCATTGAAGAAATACGTGCAAATTTGCTTTGATAATCTAAAAATTAATAAATTATCCGAATATTGTTGCTTTGACGGTAAGTTTCTTTGGAAATATACATACTTGTCCCATATGCATAAAACAATCAGCATAAAAAATAAAAATATGTCAAGTTTGTGGTATTGAATGTGATTATTCAAGTTTAAAAAAACATAAAAAGGCATCATACTACATCAGATTTTGGCACAGGTTTACCGTAGCTCCCATGCTCCAGTCGTTTTTTTTTTTATACCTTACACCGAGGGTATATTCACTTTGTCTCTCCGTTTGTAACACATCGAAGGGGGCGTGGCAGGTATGAAAAAGTATGTATATTCTTGATCAGCGTCACCACCTGAGTCGATTTAGCGATGTCCGTCTGTCTGTCCGTCTGTTGAAATCAGTCTTACGGGAAAACCAAGAAAGCTAATTGAATGAAACTTTCACATGCAGGTTAAATTTTCTTGCAGGCATCTTGCTATTGAAAATGGGCGAAATCGGTTGACGGACACGCCTACCACCCATGCTCTATGTAAATATACCCAGGCCAATTTTGAAAAAAGTTGCAGCGAGTTTGATAGATCTTGGTGATTTGGTGCACATATGAACCAAATTAGGATTAGCCTGGGTCTCAAGTTTCCAAAGGGTCGTACATGGGCGTGGCACAGCCCTAAATTTTATTATTTATACCACCATATCTTGTAAGCTGTTCAAGATATTGCAATGAAATTCGGTAAACGTTTACATATCAAATATATCTTGAGTTGGGATAAAATTGGGCGGAATTGAAGAAGTGGGCGTGACACTTTCCAACTGTTAAAAATTTTGATTCCATATATCGCAAAATTGGCACAAACGATTTTCATAAAAATTTTGGAGATGATGCCGCTGAAAGCAGTCATAAATACAAGCTCAGCATCTTTATTGAAAAACTCGTTGAAGGGCATGGCACCGCCCACAATATTTATAAACGTTATATTAAGAGAACGAACAATGTAATCGTGGTCAAATTTAATGAGGTAGATATACTTGCTGTAAGGTCTTTTATTACAAAAATTTGGTGCAATAGTACCTGTGGGCGTGGCACCTCCCATATAAGCAAAAACTGTTTATTGTTATAGATAGTGTGCTGATACAGTAATCTTCACAAAATTTGGTGTATAGATGTCAGTTACTATAGGCTTTAAAAATAAATTAATTTTGACAGAATTGCATCAGTAGGCGTGACACCTCCCATATAAACATAAATTTGTAAGCGCTGTTTTAAGTTAACTATTGCAGCAATTGCTATGAAATTTAGCGAAAGTGGTTCAGTTGTTATAGAGTATATCTGAATCAAAATTGGCTGAAATAGCACCAGTGGGCGTGGCACCTCCCATACAAATAAAATACGGTAAGTGGCATATTTATCGAAATAAGTGAGCAATCATACTAAAATTTTGTGTTAGGGGTTTGCTTATGAAAAGCTATTTCTGGATCAAAACCGGGCTGGATTGTACCAGTGGGTGTGTCACCGCCCAAAATTTTAAGTTTAACTGCGGCATATATCGCAAACTATACAAGCTATTGTGCTGAAATTTAATATGAGGATGTCGATCACAAATATAATTTGTTGAACCAAAAGTGGGCGGAATTGGAGAAGTGGGCGTGGCATATTTCAAATTTTTCATTTTATTCGATTTTTTCAACATTTTCCATATTCTTTCGACTTTTTCAACCCTTTAACTTTTTCCAATATATTCTATATGTATTTGTTCGACTTTTTCAACCTCTTTCAACTTTCTTCATAACTATCTTTATTTTTTCGACTTTTTCATCAATTGAATAGTTTCAAATTTTTTCAACCTCTTTCATTTTTTTTAGAGTTTTTCAACCTCTCTTAACATTTTTCAACCTCTGTCAACCTTTCTAACATTTCACATTTTTTTCGACTTACTCAACCTCTTCAACGTTCTTAACATTTGATGAAAAGGTACTTTCAGTGCAGTGTAGGGTATGTGAGTTTCGGCCTGGCCGAAGATAACACCTTAACTTGTTTTTTTTTTTTGTTTTACCCCCTAAAATGGAAAAAAAATTACAAAAAAAAGTGTAGCTCGTATCTGGTTTTGGATATATAGCCATCCGAAGTTGCGGATATAGCTTTTGTGAAAATCATTATAAGTTTGGAACGCCTGAATGGATATCAAAAATATGGGTGTCATAACATACAGTCATGTGCAAAATAATAGGGACACTTACATTAAAAAAGTTCAAACACTCCTCTGCTTCCTCTTGCTGGGATACCAGTGCAGTAAAGAACCGTTATCAGTGTAAAAATATTTTTCGTCGTTTCGAAGTTGTTGGTCGTATTCTAAAGTGAGCTCAGTTCATCCTGTGCGAAATAATAGGGACACGAACATAAAGTAAGTTATATTTTTGAAGCTTTGTCATTTTTAAAGATTTATAAGTTATAAATGCATTGCATATCAGATGACCTAAAGTTATAATTTGAAAAAATAACCAAATAATGTAATTTAGTGATTCAGAATAGGAAGAGAACGGGATTGCAGCGTCCAGCTTCGTAGAGACATAAAAGACCTTCACCATAACGAATTTTCATAGCGCCAGAACGTTGAATTGCTCCAAGAGAATGGTAGAAAATGCAATAAAATATACACCAGAGAAGGAAACGCCTGGACCAAAGTCCAAAATATCGCCAATTCTTGAGAGGACTATGTTGAGATTTGTGAGACAGAACCCCTTTGCACTTTTAAATGAAGTAGAAAAGAACTTTCAATGGATGTAAGCATTTCGACTATTCGGAAAAGGCTAATTTATAATAATTTAAAGGCAAAGAGATCCAGAAAAGTACCTTCCTTATCCAAACAGGACGTCAGTAAAAGGTTAGTTTTCGCTGAGGAGTATGTCATTTGGCCAGTGCAGAAATGGTACAATATCCTGGGGTCGGATGAGACCTTACCGCTGGCGAAAAATTTTAAGTTTTCAATTCGAATAGCTACGCTTACAACTTTTTGTTGACATGGGAGGTGCCACGCTAACTGATGCAATACCGTTAAATTCAATGTTTGAAGCGCACGGTTTCAACACCGGCCAAGTCAATTTCTTATACTTTTGGACAAACAACGAAAAACGTTTGTTATTTCGCACATAAAAGCTTATAAAATTTCTTACTCAAAGCACGGCAGATCAGACTTTTCAAGTTTTATTTGCGTATGTTTTTTAAAAAAAAAAAATTTTTTTACTTGGCCGGTTTTGATACCAATGAACTGGACTTGGCTGACTTTGATTCCAAGGCGTTGGACTGGTTTTGAAAGCAAGTTCATGGACTTGGCCGGTTTTGAAATCCATGAATCAAAAATAAATTAAAAAGTGTAATATTTCTGTCAAGTTTTTTTTTCCAATCTTAAAATATAGTAGACAGATAAAGCTTGGTCTTTGTATTTTGATACCTGAGATTCACCCTTATCATCGTAGTCGTATACGACAGAAAAAAAAACGATACGACAAAATTGGTATCATGCGAGTCGTTTTATAAAATCGACAGTCGCAAAAACGACAATTTATTACAAATAACGACAATTTTTTTACAAATTTCGAATCATCGTATAAAAAATTGACATCTTTTTGAACAAAAACAAAATTTTTTTGAATGTTCCCTGATTTTATATTTTAGACTCTGGCTCAGAAAACTTCGCTGAATGCAATTCTAAAAAAATTGCAGGTGCTAGATCATTTTCAATTTAAGTAAAATATAAATACGTAACAAAATAAAATCAATAAGACCAATAAAAATGGACATCAGTAAATTACACTTTAAACTTTTGATCAAACATTTTATTTGTGGCTTAACTTTGCATACAAATGTAATTTAGTTTAGCAAAATTTAAAAACTAGTTTAATTTACTGCACTTCGTTAAACAGCGCTCATTACATCCAACGCCTGTAGTATGCTTTGTTTGAAGTTCAACATCAATTGTTCAATATCATGTAAGCGTTTGTCTAGGCTGTTTCCAGATTGTGAGGAGCTTAAGCGTGCTTCTTCTGAGAATGTCCTTACCGCAGAACTTTTTGCGCTTTGAACTAGAATTAGAGTTTTCAGCAGATTCAATATTAATATTTAAATTAGATGCGTTATTTTTCTCCGTGGTACTCTTAGTTGGTGTTTGTGATGAACTTAACAGCCCAGTAGGCAAGGGCAGGAGCTAACAGTGCTTCTAGAAGGCCTTCTTTGGTAAGTATAAGGCCTTCCACCTTCCTTTCAAACGTACTTTCTTTTTTATATGAAATGGCCGCAGAAAACAGGCCTTCCTATATATTTACAATAAGAACGTGTTAGTTTAAAATTATGGGGGTTACAATAAAATTACTCTTCTACAGATTATGTAAAACGCGACACGGCCAATTTAGTATTATATTATACAGTGTATAATTTTAAGTGGTCATTAAGATTCACTTTAAAAATATTTCAATTGCAACAAAACATTTTTAATTAATATCATGTTGAATAAAACATCAAACTTTTATTAATAAAAAATGGTTAAAAAGAAAACTTTAAGAGGTAATCAGTCGTAAGATAATTTTGCTTTGCTATTTGAACAGCTGATAAAATGACATACGGTCGGTATGAATTTAATACACTACGCAACATAATATTAAATTTCGGTACACTATGTAGCAAAAATGAACGCAGTGGCAACAATTATGTGCGAGGACATATATGTAATACTTCTATATTGCTACTATAGCCAATTTTTGTTCACCCAGAATATGACATGTTAAATGCTATGTTAAATGTTATTTGTGTTAGATAAAGATTCAAACGAAAATGTAAAATTTTAATATGCATTTCGCACTGCGCAAGGAATAAATTTACCAAACTACGTTATCAGTATCACGTGACACTAACATTAAATGCCTCAGCATAGGCGTGGATATTCATGTAAGCCAAACATAAAGGTTTCGGCAGTTCCTTTCGTTGATTTAGTTCCCATTCTAAACGAACTATACGTTTTATATGCTCTGCATTTTGTGTTATATCTGGACGAGAGATCGATATAGGTGCTTTCTCATAGAATTCTTCTTCGTCTACCAAATCAATACTGTCATCTTGGCGATCAATAATTTGGATTTGTTAAAAATTTACAAAAATGCAGAGTTCCATTTACATACATTTGACACTTGAGTTTCAGTGTTGCATTCAGAACAATCTAATTTATTTCGCATTAATAATTTCTGAATCCAAGCTGAGTGAAACGGTTTCACAACACCAATTGTTTACACGCAGCATCGTCTTTTAACGCCAATTCATTCAATCCATTCTTTCAACTTCTCTTGACATATTCCAAATTTTTTCGCCTGCTTCAATTTCATTAAATTTTGATTGAGGTTGAAAAGTCGAAATAAGTTTAAAGAGGTTGAAAAACTTGAAAATTCCCAAGTTTAATAAAGTTAAAAAAAAATCTTGCCAATTGAAGTTCATTTCATGAAATCTTATTTGCAATGAAAAATGTGCACTACGCTCGACAGTCAGCGTCCACACTAGTTGTACGGTTGGACGAGCCAGCACTAATGGAGACCATCACGTTTATTTACAGGTTAAATATGGATTTACAATTAGAAAACCTCTGCATCAGCAGCAGCAACAACAACGACGGCAACAACAACAATAGCAACAACAACAAATATAGCAACAACAACAATAATAGCAGCAACAACAACAACGACAACAATATGAATAACGACGGCAACAACAACAGCAACAACAACAACGACGACAACAATAAAGACCGTGGCTGGGCAAAACGTACCGCGCGCGGTACTGCGGCAGAATGAGAATAACTTTTCATATACGTATATAAAGCAGAGAGCATAAAATTTAATTCAGTTTGCTTTGAAAAGCGAACAAAGCACAAATACACATGCATTGAAGAACATTTAAGAAAAACACACGTGTAGTGGTGCCCAGCTCTGATAAAGACTTAAAAAAAATGCAAAAAGAGATTGGAAAAAAATTTTTCCTAAAAAAAAAAAATCCAGGTAAGTTAATTATTAAATTAAGGGGCTATACCAGTGTAAACCATGAAAAATTAGGCGCTAATATTGAAACGTTAAAACGTTGTTATTAATCGATTCTTTTAACCGTCGTCATCGTGGCGCACCCAAAATTTGATGTAAACGAATACTTTTTATTGTTTTTTCTATTTAATATTTTTATTCAAATGAAATGTGAAAGAAAATATTACAAAAATTCTTATGTTTCTTTTTGACTGTAGCAATGAAGTTCGACATTAAGATGAGTAGTTTTTGTAGATTTTTTTAGTTACTTACTGCTGTTTTTTATTAATATAAAATATGGGTTTCATAAGAAGGATAATTTTCAAACTTAACTTATAGTTTTAGAGATACAGCACACGTTCATTATTACATACTTAAATCCAAAAATTTTTTATAATTTACTAATCTTCAATTAATTTATTGTTACTTTATTTTTTTTTTACTTTAGAAACCCGTAAAATTATTAAAAATTTAAAAACAGCAAAACAAAATAAAAAATTAAAGAAAAATAATAATACCCAGAACCGCTATGGAGGCCTTCAAAAAACTGAGAAGACAACAATTACTAAGACAAACAATGTATTTGCAGTAAAAATACAAATTGATGAAATGGAATTCGTTGGAACAGACAAGAAAATTTTGTGTGCCAAAGAATTGGCACACGAAAGTGCCTTAAAGCATTTTGGGCCAAAGCATGGTAAATTTTTCTTAAAAATATTTTTTTTGTAAAAAATTTTTAAAATCACTTTTTAATTTCACATTTCAGACGATCCAGTACCATTGGCATGCTATTGCACAAATAAAATGATGCAAAAGTTGAAAGCAGAAGCGCTTTCCACAAATGCCAGTTTCCAAAAACCAAAAATGGATTGACATTTGTGGTTAGCTCTTCTGCTTTCCACTTTTGCATCATTGGTAATATTTTCAAAAAGTACAAAAGTTTCACAAATATTTTTTAATCATATTTTTTAAGGATTATCCTTTTTAAGTTATATCATAACCCTAAGATATTAAGGTGTTTTATGTACAAAACAATTTGTGCGAGCAATTTATCTAACGAATTTACCTTAATGAATTTTTTTAATTTTTTTTCTGTTGCGAACTACCTGACGAAATTAGACAAAATATGTTGACAAACATTTATAGTTTGGTCCGAGTTATAACAAAATTTTATTGTTACTTTTTTCCGCAACTGATGCTCGGTTCTCTATCACATAAGTTATTTTTACATTTTTCAAAACATTTTTGTGTAGTCTAGCTGCTTTCTGAGGGTCGTACCCATTATTGACGGTAAATTTGGTATTAGCTTGTTAAATCGATCTCATGAAATGGTCAGAATTTCATATTTGCATACATCTGAGTAAAATTTCGGACAGTACCGAAAATTGACATTTTTTTTCAATGACACAGTGTTCAAAAACCAAAAAATTTCAAATTCCAAGCAATGTTTCACTCTTTGTATTTTATATCAATTGATTTAGTGTACAGAAGCTTAGCTTCTTTTCAATTGGCTATAGAAAATACAACTTTCAGAGAGTTTTCGCTTTCATGTTAATGAAAAATTGCTGAAACTATTAAATTCAATAAGACAATACAATATGTATAATAGCCTTCCGAAAAAGAACAGTCGCTACTTTGTATTCGAAATTCCACGTTTCGGAAAATTAAATCCATGTGATTTTTACTTAGTAATAACCTTCAAAAGATACGTGTATAAATTTGACAGCTGCCGGATAATTAGTTCGTGAGTGAGCATTGTGAGTGAAGCAGCTTTTGTTATTGTGAAAAAATGGATAAAAAAGAATTTCGTGTGTTAATAAAGCATTGCTTTTTGGCGAAAAAATATACTGTTGAAGCCAAGGCTTGGCTTGATAAACATTATTCGGAATCCGTACCAGGAAAATCAACCGTTGAGAAGTGGTTTGCTAAATTTAAACTAGGCGAAATGAGCATAGAAGACGATGCACGCAGTGGACGCCCCAAAGAGGCTGTTACCGACGAAAACATCAAAAAAGTCCACAAAATAATTTTAAATGATCGTAAAGTGAAGCTGATCGAGATAGCTGAGACTTTAAAAATATCAAAGGAACGTGTTGGACATATTGTGCATGAATATTTGAACATGCGAAAGCTGTGTGCAAAATGGGTGCCACGCGTGCTCACAGTCGATCAAAAGCAACAACGTTGCGATGATTCGGAGCAATGTTTAGCGATATTCAATCGTAATAAACACGAATTTTTCCGTCATGAAGAAGAAAAAAGTGCTTTTTCATCAAGACAATGCACCGTGTCACAAATCAATGAAAACTATGGCAAAATTATATGAATTAGACTACGAATTGCTTCCCCATCCACCATATTCTTCAGATCTGGCCCCCAGTGACTTCTTCCTGTTTGCAGACCTTAAAAGAATGCTTGCTGGAAAGAAATTTAGCACTGATGAAGAGATAATTGCCGAAACTGAGGCCTATTTTGAGGCTAAAGAGAAATCGTACTATAAAAATGGCATTGAAAAATTGTATGACCGCTATAATCGTTGTATCGCCCTCGAAGGCAACTATATTGAATAATAAAATCGAGTTTTGTCAAAAAAATATTTTTTATTATGTTAGCCTACGAACTTTTCAGCCCAACTGTTATATATTTTATGATGTTATGTATTGACTAGTTAACATCGAAATGTTAAACGGAATGCTATGATTTAAAAAAAAGCAAACCGTCTAGCGGTTTGTAGCATTAACTGCTTTGCAGTTTAGCCCCGCTAATATATTTATTTTTGCTGCAGCATTATAATTGCTGCATGCATAATTATTTAATGAAATATAACTTAATATATAAGAGTTTTACCTTTGAATGGCAGGTTTGTAGTGCAGCATTCCATTTAAATGAAAAAAAATAACAAAATGTTAGTAAATACAATTATTTAAAAGTTGAAATAATTTAAAAAAATAAAATGCATAATATACTTACTCTGCTGTAAAGATTGTGTTAAACAGTCAAAAGATTGCAGGTACGTTGTGGAATGCGGCGGTAGCCAGCCGGCATTCCAGATTGGGTATTCTATTTAAATGAAAATAAAATAAAGAAAATATAAATAATTTAAATATTATTTTATTAATCTGATACAACCTTTATACGAATGGCAGGTTTTCCATGAAAGAGGCGGTATCCAACCGTCATTTCTAAAGCTAAAACAGTCGTCGTTTAAACACGTCTGCTGTAAGGCAGATGAATCATTAAAAAACTCAAAAAGAAGTTAATGAAAGGTTGTTTTTTTTTTTTTTGCAGAGGCAAACGTGCTTAAAACATTTTATCTTATTAAGCAATGGTAAAAGCAATACCATTAAGAGTATCGGAATACGCAAATCTGTTGGTTTGCAGTTATTTTAAAAACCTATCGCTACAAATTATTTAGTTAATGCTTAGCAATATAATCTTGTGTTTACCAACAATATGTTGATTCACCTTCAACACAATCATACGCAATGGTGTTACCAAATGAGGAGTTGTTAAATATTTCACCAACTAAATAAAATATGAAATAAAAAGATGAGCTATTTATAAACATGCAGCAAAACCCCCAGTTCTGTTATTTTTTTGATAAGCGTTCAAAATTAAACTATGCTCAGCTTTCTTAGAGCTTCTCTTGAATTTACATATTCAATTAACTTAAAAGTTCAATTCCAGATGTAACTAATAGTGTTGATTTTGATACCTATGGAGAACATAAAGATTTCAAATCCCCATAAATATTCACAAATAAATTTAATATTTTTTGTTACTGATGGCTCTTGCCTGCTTCATTTTCAATGATAAATACCAAATCAAAAATTCTGTCTCAAAAAAGAAAAAAAATAAAAAATATTCAATTGAAAATATCAAAAACAAAAATTTGCGATAAATTTTTATTTGTTTTCGCTATTCCATCCGCTGAAAAGGTTGTTGAAATCGAAAAAATCAAATTGAAAATTAGACAATATTTCAAAGAGTAAGCATTTACCAGACGTAACAAAGAAAAAGTAAAGAAATTTACCCAGGAATTAGGATTACCCTGGCCCAAAAGGAATATCACTCCAATCACCAATGTCCAAAATCTATTTAATGGAATACACACTTTTACAATTGCAGACTCTTGAACTCAAAACAAGTAATTTTATTGTAACATAAAGTGACTCGGATAGAATTTCAAAAGTTCATTTGTGTATACAAATTTAACCAATGAGTGACGAAAAGAATTCTTTGCCCGAAGCTTCACTATGTGAGATTCGCAAATGTTGCTTTCCGCATAAAAAAAAATGTTAATGAATAAAAGTTTCAAGAAACCAAAGCTTTGTTTAGTCAACGAAATTCATACAAGAAAACTTTTTGCCGCATTTCATTAAGTAAAATATCACATTGAAATCACCACACTAAATTCTGCCCAAATGGACGTAAATGCTGTGATGATCATTCAGTATATGCGAGAATGTACTAATCTTTCAAAATTTTCATGCTTTGATGCATTACTCAGTTGGCATTCTCCCAGATACAAAATATTCGCGCCAGCATTCACGTCTCTATTCCAAGTTGTTTTGCAACTTGGACAGAATTGTTACCGGTGTGGTGATTTTGATGTTTTATTCACTTCATGGCAGTTGGCACAAAGTTTTGTTGTTCGAAATTCATTCACATCCAAAACGGTACCTCCATGCAACTTTAATGCATTAACTATTTTTTTGTTTGGATTTCTCCTATAACCGCGCATAGGAGAATTTGCAGCAATTTTCGAATCGCCCACACAGACAAGTTTTGGGCCCGGCACATTGCCAAGAATTTCTTTTGCCACACTATGTATATTTTTTTCTACACAAATGTATTTTTTCATTTTCAATCTTGTCACTTTCGGCTTCATAAACTTTTCTTGTTTGTTTTCAAATATGTTTAACTGAGCACGTGTGTACTCTTTGAATTCCGTAGTGGACATTGGTGATAGTTGACGTTCCTCATCGGTCAGACCATCCTCAGCTCCTCTGGTAAATTTCAAAAGTTTCCTAGTGCGTCCATTAAATCTACATTGTGAATGATATTCTTTGCTTTTTAATTTTAATAGTGTCCTTTTTTCACTTTTCCCTTCAACGGTTGAATACCGAACACCGCCAAAAACTAGCCGCAATCCAGGATCAAGTCCTATTTTCGTTTTAAAATTTTCAATTGAAATTTTCAAATTTTTATTTTCGCAACCATTAATTTCTTTTATCGGCTTGACCATCGAAAAAGAAACTGCGTGACCATCAGTTTGCAAAGAATAATTAAATTTCTTTGTCGCCGTCTCTGGGAGTATAAAATATTTCTTCCATTCGACATCTTTATTAAAATCATCCCTTTCAGTCACTCCAAGACCTAAACTTCTTTGTAATGCATGAAATGCTTGCGAATCATATCTTATATGATGCGCCCGATGTTTAAAGATGGGAATTAATGAGAAATTCTTCCTACCTTGCATCTCATAAAATTTTGACAATTTATAAAAAAATTGTACAAAATTCCATGGATTTTGCTTTACATTATGGAATTTTTCACCACTCCATTGCAAATCTTTGCTTAACAGATTTAACAATTCCTCATTTGGTACTAGTTTTGATTTTTTATGAAATAAAAAATCCAACGTTGCATACGACTGAATGTTTGAGGATTTATTGAAATACGTACGTACTCGTCTGTACGCATGCATCCAAATATTGTTTTCAAACACCACTTCATGTTGCTTTGAAGCATCCACAAATAAATTTGAACGATACGACTTATCGTACAACTGCAAGCCTGCAGCTTCCCTCATTTCCCGATACTCGAGATCAATGATATATTGCGGTCTGGGATTTTCCATGAAACAATAATAATATGGGAGAAATTTTAGTTTTGAAAAATCTCCTGCATTCCATTTTTTTATTAAGCAAAAATTAATGTAACGCGATGCCTCCACAATGAAGGCCGACATTTCCTTCACGTCTTTTCGAATTTTCTCTAATATTTCCTCATCCTTACAACAACTTTTTAGACATTTTTTAACGACGACTGTCTTTTCATCATTAGTTTCATGTCTTCGTTTGTTGCCATCTTTTGTTGCTGCTGCGGTCCATCGTCTATGACAAAGTTATGTTATATGTAGTAACTATCTTAAAAATTATCTTATTTTATACATATGTCATTACATTTAAAATAAGTAAATATGAAGTTAAAAAGCTGTAAGGATTTCTTTTGTGTTAGAAACTTACATCCTTAATAATACATTCTTAATAAGTTATTGTTGTAACTCAGACTTTTATTAAAAGTTGGTTTAAGCGAAACTTTTACATACGTTTTTAATTTTTAAACATATTTGTGTTTCTGCCAGGATTGTGGTGATTCGAGTTGTCAGAGAAATTTCAGCTTTTACTCTCTCGAAAATCGTGATTTGACACTTTTCAGTTTTAACCACAAAATCTGGCCGGAACAAACCTATTGTAAGATTCATGATGGATCAGAATCAAAATTATATTCCTATTTCATCAACATACAGTGAGTAAAAAAAATTTAGAAACAGCAAGATTTGTTTCTAATCTTGTTTAATAATTAACAAAAAGTACAATTTAAAAGTTTTTTAAAAAAAAAAATATGTTTTTCTCCGTCATGATTTTCTTTGTTACATATTTTATTTCCAAATCAACGACAAAATAGTAATAAAAAACTTTCCCGTTAGAGAAAAAAGACTAAGACTAAGAACATACGAAATCGTATCCAAAAAAGTTTAGAAACGCAGTACATTTAGTTAGTTTTCGTTAGTACAAAAAAAGCATTGAAATTACGTTATTAACGTTCTATGTTAGTGGGGGTTCAGCAAATTTCAGATGTATAAGCTCCAAAATTAACTACTAACATAACTAACGTACGTACTTGTCAATTACAAAAATCAACGAAATTTCCATCCTAGAGGCTAGGTAGAACGCAAAAGGTGTCACGATAAAAACCTTCTGTCGTCATTAGAAACGCTTAAAACGCTTAGAGTTCGCAAAACCATGTCCATCTGTCCAAAATTATTATATTTTGATTCGTCAATAAATAATACATTATCCTAAAGTATGTGTCTGACTAATAAACGTGGTTTTTTGTGGACTTCAGATACTTTTTTTTTATATTTATTAATAATAAATTTTGCTCTTTATAGACTATATTGACTCACTGTATCTACTTCTCATAAGCATAATAATTTCTCCGCCATCACGATGTTTCGTCTTCGGTGGTCGGAAAAAAATTTAAATTTGACGGAAAATTTTATTATGAATTGTCAAATTGTTTGACAAACAATTTCATGAAAAATTTTACTGTTTGAACCCCCTTATTAAAGAATTTTTATTTCTGTGATTAGTATTTGATAGATTTCATTTGTAAACAAACAAAAAAAAAAAAAATCGTGAATAGTGCGTAGTAAGCCATGACAACTGTAAAATTCTAAAAGATTATTGAGAGATTATATGGACGCGTTAAAACGATTCCAAGTTTAAGTGCTGGACAGGATTACATCGAAGCTTTGAGCTTGAAATATCTATAAAATCAGTTGCAAGCGGCTTAGCTCACTTTCAATTCATTGTTACTATTGTAAACGAATTGACAAATTTGATTTCATTGGTTGCCGACATGCTACTTCCAGTGTCAATGGCGGAAGATCAAGCGCTTAATCAAATGGCTAAAGAGGCGGAGGCCACAACAGCAGACACAATTGCGTGTGTACGGTATGATTGGAACGACATAAGCCACATCGTATTAAAACTGTACAATACTTAGATTTGTGCATAATCACATTGAAGTAAGTAGTACAATCCAATGAATTTTCGACAGTAGACTCATTTGATAAAAAAAAATTCCGCTTGGACTGTGTCGCCGCTTTGTATTGCATCGCCCCATAACGATTCAACATGATAAGCAAATGTATCTCAGAAATCATTTCACTATTCATAACAATAATGGACAAATTACTTGTCAAAATGAACACAATGATGGATATTATTAAATTTTGATGTTAAGGACTTGACCGATAATATACATCCCCTGTCATTAATTCCAAAATATTTTGAAGCAAAAAACAAAGTTGATACCTAGTTAGGTACACTAAATGAAATGCAGACATTTGAAGAAATATCTGAGGCACAAGTTTGACAATTTTTATTTGATTTAGAATCACCGTATGTAGATCTTACAAACGATTATTAATATAATTTCACAAAATTTTAAAGTTTGTGATATAAGGGCTCCACCAAAACGAGAGCTTTGGGCGTCAACGTTCATTTACTTTGTAAAAAATATAGCTAAAGAGCAATTTCTCAATTTTGAGAGATCATTATGAAATGAGCACAAACTTTATAATTATTGAACAGGCAAAAATTTTGTTGTTAATGTTTACCACTAACAGCGCTGTAGTATTAATGGTAGCCAAACCAAACTCCCAAGCCAAATATCAATGATAGGTTAGTAAGTTAGCACTGTAAAATTACGACGCTGCCAAACTCTTAAAACTTAATGAAAAGTTCACATCATTATAGAAAAGTTTCGAAAAGTGTTAACGAAGTTTAATTTAAATGCGTTAACTTCCACAAAAAGAAAAAATATTTCACAGATTGAACAAAATTAAATTCAAATAAGTTCAATTAATCTCAAATAAGTGAATCTTATTTTAACGAAGTATTGAAAAAGAGTTGTCATTAGAATTGCAAAAAGTAAAGAAAAACATTTTTGAATGCATGAATTTGGTTAATGTACCGCATTAACCGTTTGGTTAATATAACGTAAAAATCCACTTGCATTCCATACTTAAAATTTGTCATTAGAGTTGTAAAAATTAAAGCAAAACGTTTTTGAATGCATGAATATGGTTAATATACCGCATTAACCATTTGGTTAATATAACGCAGCTATAAAAAAATGCTCAATAAAATTTTTCATCTTTTTTTATAAATAATAGCTAGTGTTCAGAATATAACGAAAAAACGAAATAACTGCCCACATAAGCTGATTAAAAGAGCGTAGATCCGAGTTAAATAAATTTTTTAAAAAATACACACAAGCAAGGCAACCACAGTTCAATAACACGAGCACATAATCAAATATACTGCTGAGCTTCTTGCTGTATAAAAATTGGCGCTAGCTCGCACTTACATGGTAGCGTAACGTCATTAGTCCTTATGCCTGTGTGTATATTGAAATATGAGCACATATTATTGTGATTTTTAATCCATTTTTTTAAAAATTAATCCAAGAATGGTTAATTTTTATTTGCGTGGGAGCCTATTTCAAAAATTTTTGTATAAGCTGTGCACATAGTGTATATAGCAGACATGGCCATAAGAGCCAGTGTTGTTTGCATGTGATTAATAAAAATGAAGCAGATAAATTTTTATGAAAAGTAACCGACATTAGCTGCGTTCCAGCACAATAATACATTAGTACAATATGTAGGCTTTTACAGGACTTAGTCCAAAAAGCGTTCCTGCCCGATGAGTACAAAAACTGACGCGAATCCGTTTTTTGTTCATAAAACGAATTTTTTTTGGAAATTTTTTCGGGACTTAGAAAATTTTTCCAAAAAAATTTAATGTTTTAAACGACTTGAAATTGCTTAAAAGTTCAAGAAAAATCATAAAAATTTTTACTCAAATTTTTTTTGGAAATTTTACTTTGAAATTTTTTCCGAAATTTAATGCTTTAAACGACTTAAAATTGCTTAAAACTTCAAAAAAAACTCATAAAAATTTTTACTAAATTTTTTTTTGGAAATTTTTCTTTGAAATTTTTTTAGAAAAAAATTTAATGTTTTAAACAACTTAAAATTGCTTAAAAGTTCAAGACAAATCATAAAAATTTTTACTCAAATTTTTCTGGAAAAACTTAAAAATTTTGTAAAATTTTTCCAAGTCCGGGATATATTTTCAAAAAAATTTTTTAAAAAAATGTTATCCTTAATCGACTTATAAATGTTTAAAAAGTCGAAAAAATAAGTATTTTTTAACACTGAAATTACAATCCCCCAGTGTGTCAAACGAATTCGTTTCGAATTCGAAACGTTTAGCAGGGCTTTTTTAAGCTTTTGAAATTTTTCTATTTTACAATGCTCTACAAAAGTAACATTGATCCCCATCAAAAATTTTTGAACGTTAAAAACAAGTAGATATAACATAAAGCTCGAGCAGCGTGATATGTACATACCGTCGCTCTCGCGTAGTAAGGCTCTAACTCCTTTTTTTCGAAATTTTTTTTTTTTGTTGATCCTAAAAGATAACCCTCAAAATCACGTCCACTCAAAATTTTAAAGTGATATTGCAAAACATAGCGGACTTATACCCAATTGAAAAAAGACCTTAATATGAAATTTTGAAGTTTTTTATACAGTTTTTTCGTTCTCCTGAGAAATTTCAAAAAACATGAGTTAGAGCCTTCTAGTTGGTGGGTAAAATGCATTAAAAAAAAAAAGAAGAAAATGCGACCAGACGAAAATTTTTTATGAAAAATCGCGCACACAATTTTTAATTATGTAATTTATTTCCGTATTTTCTGATGGGTTATCTTCTAAACTAGAACCGAGCGATACTTTTTGATTACATATTGTCAAGTTTGACAGTTGACCAACTCGACATTGAAATTCTGCCTGTAATTTACGAAATCATACGCTGTGTTGAAAAGGATCCTTTTGATAACGCAGCGAAACATCGTGAATCTCAGGAGTGTAATACATTACAAAATAATTTTTTTTTTTTGTCAGCAAAACGTACCCATTCACTGCTGCTGATTGTCAATATCTGACTCATCAATGTCAACAGCGCAGCTAACAACAAAACATTTAATATTTACATATATACAAAGTATTAACTTAAAAAAACAAACGAACATTTTTTTTTTTATATTGAATTTGTGAATTTTAAACATGTTTTGATATTTCCATTTTTTTTCTTTTAGAGGATACACGTAAAACCGGTTCATGTGTTCTACTTCACTGTAATACTGGCATCTCGCGTAGCGCTACAAATTTCTGTCCTTATTAGAAGCCTACAAATTGGTCAAAGTGGCACGTCCCATAATTTCACCGAAATTAAATTTTATGGGTCAACTATTAGAATTGGAACAAAGCCTGAGGCTAAGCGGCGTTCTGGAGCCACTGTCACCATCAACCGCTACACCCAGCACATCTAGTCATCACACACCAACATTAGATATAAAAGACGATGAAAGCCAACATCAGCGCTCGAAATCATATAGCGAAGCTATGGACGATGAAGATTGTTCTTTATCATCCACAAGTCATGCCATCAGTTGTAGCCGCAGTAGTAGTAGTAATTGTTCGTCACGTTTAAATTCAGCACCACCGACACCAGAAGATGAAATTGATGCATCAACATCATCAAGTGCTGGCTGCAGCAAAAAATATTGTAAAAATATTCAAGCTCTCTATTTAAAAAAATATTTATACTTCTAAGCTACCGGTACTGTTATTAAGGTTTTAAACTTTGTTGTGCCGGTTTTCGAAATAAATAAATGTGACAGTATGGCGAAAGATAGCAGTAGTGTTCTGGTCACTAGTACGAGAGGCAACAATTGCAATATGCAGTACCCACTTAACGCACATATATATATGAGGCGCCCGGTTTCAAAAGCGGCCAAGTCCATTTTTCATACTTTTGGGAAAACAACGAAAAACTTTTGTTTTCATCTATGTTCATTGAAAAATTAAAAAGAATTTCACACATGATAGCTTATAAAATTTCTTACTCAAGGTACGTCAGATCAGATATTTAAAGTTTTATTTGCGAATGTTTTTGAGAAAAAAATTTTGGACTTGGCCGGTTTTAATTCCAATTAACTGGACTTGGCCGATTTTGATTCCAAGGCGTTGGAAAAAAAGTGGACTTGGCCGGTTTTGATACCAATGTACTGGACTTGGCCGGTTTTGATTCCAAGGCGTTGGATTGGTTTTGAATGCAAGTTCATGAACTTGGCCAGTTTTGAAATCCATGCATCAAAATAAATATAAAAAATGTAATATTTCTGTCAAAATTTTTTTTTATTAATCTAAAACCATAGTAGAGAGATAAAGCATGGTCTAAATTTTGATATATGAGAATATATCAAAATTTGATTTTTTTTAGACTTGGCCGGTTTTGAAACCGGGCGCCTCATATACACTTACTTATTACATGGAATTGATTTGAAAATTTAGTCACTCACAAAAACTTTTCGTTTCTTACTTTTAAATTAGTAGAATGCCAATTAATTTGTACCTATTAATCAAACGATTTATATTTATAAAAACAAACAAACATTTGTTTGAATATATATATATATATATATATATATATATATGTATGTATGTCACCAATTTTTAAGAAATTATACAGAATATCCTTCTGTTGCACGATGTATGAAACATGTAAGAGATTTTCAAAAGAATTAAAGATAAGATCATTAAGTCTGATTATGTGTCTAAAAATATGATAATAAAATGGATCATGCAGCTAAAAGAACATGACATGAAAGAAATATTGTACATTTAGTGCTAATTTGCAGAAATATTTGCAAGCAGAATTATACTTGAAGATCAAGCGTTGCTTGTATTCAAAATTCAAATTTATATTTTTACAAATAAAAGAAATATTTTTGTATTTCTAAATTACAGAAATATTGATAAAGCCTTTTATAAAGTTCGGGTGGGGAATTCGACACCCGCAAAATGTTTGAGTGTCGAGTACTCTACACCGATGACAGGTATCCCACCGGGCCTACTTCAATGTACATATATATGTATGTATGTCTCAGGCCCGTGCGCAAGAGGGGTTTTTTTCCCCCATTGGGAATTTTCGCACATAGGCTTTTATTGACATTTGAACGAATAATCAAAAAGACACAATAAATTTTTTTTTTTAAATGAATAAACCAAAATGCCAATAAATCGTCGAAGCACGAGTTTTTCATTTTCGACAAGATTTGTGCTCTCTAGCTATTTTTGAACTAAAAAAACACGATTTAGGACTACTGCGCGTCGCTAAGGCTAAGTAGCACGAGCGTTCTTTCAATGCGCGTTTAAGCATAGTTTCGGATTTTAGCATAGCTCAGGCATCCATAAAATCAGCTTCAATGAAAATTCATTTGGATGATAGTTCACGTGACATGTGAATAAATGAAATTCAACTTTGACGTCAACGCACTGCTGAGCAAGACATCAAAAATTCTCTCGAAGCACTGGTTATTTGCAATGAAGATGGGTTTCCAAATGTCCATCAAATGCTTCGTATTATGGCAACCTTTCCTGTATCAACAGTAACAAATGAACGCTCCTTTTCAGCGCTACGTCGTCTAAAGACATGCCTCAGATCAGGGCTGTCGCTAACACTTCAATCGCAGTTTTTCACTGCGATTTAAAGTATGACACTGCGACACTGCATCTTTTTTGAAAGCACTGCACTTTGAGAAAAAAAATGTCGCAAAAGTAATCTGGCGAAAAATTGTCAAATAATAAGTTTTCACAATGATCCCTGGATTATTTATATTTTGAAGTTGACAACACTGCACTTTTACTTAATCTTATTGTAACATTATTGGCATCATTGGCATTTCATCAGCCTTTGACATTTTGTTTTAACTTATCTTTTCACCGCATTTCGTAAAAAGTAATGAAAGACGCACGTTGAACTTGTTAAACAAAGAAAACTGTGGAAGAAAAAGAATTTTATCTATAACTAGCATTACCCTGTGCGCATCGCCTCACCTCAACCGTGGTGAAGATTCGATGTGCGGTCTGCGTGAAAATTCTATTTAAAAAATACTTTTGTATCAGGACCACCCTTAGTATGCTCCCAAAATGAAATTTTTACAACCTAAGCAGTACCTCTTAATATAAAAACCACGTGATTTAAATTTCATGAGAATCGATTAAGCGGTCTTTGAGAAAATGATATTTAAAAATATATTTGTATGAGGGCAACCCTAAATAAAAGTTTTGTAGCCTAAGCTATGCCTCTTAACATAAGAGCTACGTGGTGTAACTTCGGAGTGAATCGACTAACCTGTCTTCGTGAAAATGATATTTAAAAATATTTTTGTATGAGGGTCACCCTAAGTATACACCCTGAATAAAATTTTTTTGACCTTATCTGTGCCTCTTAATACAGAAGCCATGTGGTGTAAATTCCATGAGAATCGATTTGGCGGTCTTTGAGAAAATGATATTTAAAAAATATGTTTGTGTGAGGACCACCCTAAATAAAAGTTTTGTATCCTTAGCTAAGCCTCTTAATATAAGAGCTACGTGGTGTAAATTCGGTGTGAATCGTTTAACCTGTTATCGTGAAAATGATATTTAAAAAAATTGTGTATGAGGGCCACCCTAAGTTTGAACTTCAAATAAAACTTTTACGATCTTATCTGTGCCTCTTAATATAAAAGCCATATGGTGTAAATTCCATGAGAATCGATTTTGCGGTCTTTGAGGAAATGGTATAAAAAAAAAATTGTTGTATAAGGGCCACCCTAAATGAGATGTTGCCTGCTTGGTGGTTCGTAACAAAAAAGAAAGATTTTATTTGTTCAATTTCTTACATACTATATGACAATTCATTTTGACAGATTAATATTTTCTTCGTTTCTTTTGTGTAACGCAACTAGCGGCATCTATTTGCGACTAGCGACATTACACTACTCTCCACTTTAAATTGTTATTAACAATATCAAAAAATCATAAAAACAAAAATAAGCAAATTTACTTCACATTACTTTTCAGTTATTTAATACATAACTCAGTAATAGCTATGCTAACTATTCTTTATAATTTAATCTAGGCACTCGCCTTAAAATACCTTCCGATTCTCTTGTTTTTGGTTCAATGCATCCCGGAACTTGCACCTCTCCTCCGACAGCAGTAGCTGATTCACCTGGCGCTTGACTTACAGTAGCAGAAGTTTCTAGTTCTGTTGCACTTACCGCATCTTGAAAAGAATTACTACTTGTATTTTCTACATCAGCAGTCTGATCTGAACCTCGAATCATTTGATTCAGATGTCTTTTTTTTACTTTGCGGTTGCGTTTCAAAATACAACTATACGAACGCGGTCCTAAACGTTTCTGTACGATTGCTGGTTCCCAGCTGGCTTTGTTTGGATTAGAATAATTACGAACATAAACATTTTGACTGTTTTCAAATTGAATATTTCTTGAACCTTTAAAATTTTTAACGTTAGATGTTTGACTTTCAACGATTTTTTCTTTCACAGTTGGTGGTTTAAGCAATGAAAATCGATTCTTAAGCTCTCTACCAATCATTAATTTAGCTGGTGATTCACCAGTGGTGCAATGTGTTGCACATCGGTAATCAAATAAAAATCTTTGCAAAATTTTGTCGATGCTCTGTGATACACTATCGTTTAAACAAGCTTTCAATGACTTCTTTAGCATCTTCACAAAAATTTCGGCTTGGCCATTTGTAGCCGGATGACCTGGAGCCGTTAAAATATGTTTGATGTGATTCATTGCTAGGAAATGCTTAAAGTCATCGGAACAAAATTGAGTTCCATTGTCGCTGACCAAAACATCAACCAGGCCGAAACGACAAAACACTTCACCTAAACGATCGATAACAAAATTTGTCGACATATCTTTACATTTAAAAACCTCAACCCATTTCGAATACGAATCAACAATAATTAAATAATAAAAATTTTTGACAGGCCCTGCGAAATCGACATGGACTCTAGACCAAACTGAATCAGCTGGTTGCCATGGAATTAATATACCTTTCTCAGGACTGGGCGAAGTTAATCTACAAGACACACAATTTGAAATTATTTTTCCAATATCGTCATCTAACCTAGGCCACCAAACGAACGAACGCGCTAAAGATTTGGTTTTGACAATACCTAGATGTGATCGATGCAATTCCTTTAAAACACTTGTACGTAACTTTCGTGGAATTAAAGTGCGGTATCCCCATAGAATACAATTGTATTCAACGGATAGTTCTTGCTTTTTATTCCTAAATGAACTATACTCATCACCGTCTAGCTTTTCAATAGTTCCATCATGTATTGCATCAAGTAATCTAGATAAAATTGGATCACGTCTAGTTTCCCTTGCAATATCTTTGTAATTCAAATTTAACTGATTGTCATTTTCAACAAAATTTACATAATTGCATTCATTATAATCGCTAATATAATTTAGCTGTGGTAAACGAGATAAATGATCTGCGTGGTTCCCCGAACCCTTACAATGTCGGAATGTATAATTGAAACCAGATAAGATGAACGCCCAGCGTTGCATCCGTGCTGCTGCCATTACTGGCAAGCCCTTGTTTTCACCAAAAATTGATAAAAGCGGTTTGTGATCTGATAATAATGTAAAATGTTGACCCAAAAGATAATGTTTTAGTTTGACAACACTAAAAACAATCGCCAGAGCTTCTTTATGTATTGTGCTGTAATTTCTTTCAGACGGGGTAAGCGCCCGTGAAACGAAAGCTATTGGTTTTTTAATACCATTTGCAAATTCGTGGGAAAGAATACCAGCAATCGCCACATTGGAAGCGTCAGTTGTTAAAGTAATGGGGACTTTCTGATCGTAATGTGTCAAAACCTGATCAGAAGTAACTTCTTCTTTTAACAATTTGTAAGCATCTTGACATTTATCAGACCATTTAAATTTCGAATCTTTTTTTAACAACTCATAAAGCGGAGCCATTTTGTGAGCAAAGCGATCAATAAATTTCGAATAATAATTTAACATTCCAACAAAGGCACGTAATTCGGAAACATTACTTGGAACTGGAGCATGCAAAAGTGCAGAAATTCTGTCTTGATTTTTACTCAGTCCATTGCGATCAATGTCAAAACCTAAGTATGAAACTTTACTTTTGAAAAACTCGCACTTTGTTCCATTAAGTTTTAAACCCACAGATTCTAACTTCGATAAAACTAATTCAAGTGACTTCACATGCAAACTCAAATTTGCACCAGTTATAATAATGTCATCTAAATAATTTATGACGCCTGGAATGCCACGCAAAACCTTTTCAATTGTCATTTGAAAAATGGACGCTGCCGGCTTGACACCAAAAGGTAAACGTGTCACTTTAAATATACCGATATGCGTACTCCATGCACATAAAAGTTGTGATGGTTCATCCAAAACTAGCTGGTTATATGCGTTCGAAAAGTCTAATTTCGTAAAACATTCTCCCTTTAACTGAGCATAAATTTCCTCAATCCTTGGCAATGGATACTTGACATCATTTAAATATTTGTTTATAGTCGATTTATAATCTCCACAAATTCTAATGTCACCATTTGCTTTGACTACTGGCACCAGTGGAGTTGCCCATTCAGAATTGTCGACCTGTATTAACACACCTTTTTCCACTAAATCACGCAACTGTGTTTCGATTTTGGTGCGCCAAGCCAACGGAACTGGTCTTGGTTTACAAAAAATTGGTTTAACGTTGTCAACCAAAGACAATTTAATTTTGTTGACATTAAATGTACCCAAACCTTCATCAAAAACCTTTGAAAACCGATTTTTAATACGCGCAATTAACTCGTTGTTATTCTCAACCGAATAAACATTATGTAAATTTTTTACGTTGGAAAATCCAATATCGAATTGTTCCATAAAATCTCGACCTAACAGAGGAACACTTCTGGTATTACTAACAATCAATCGTACAAAATGCGTTTGGCCGCCATAAGACAACTGTATCTGAAACTCACCCGCAATTGGAATATTATCGCCTCCATACGAAAAAAATTCGTCGCTACATGAACGCAATATTTCGTGTTCAAAATGCTTCTCGTACAAATGTCTGGGTATAAGTGAATTTGCTGAACCACTGTCTAATATAAAATCAAACGATTTATGATTGATCACCACACTAGCTGTATAAGGCGGAGATGCACGTCCACCGGTTACACTGTAAATTGAAAAATTCGAAAAATCACAATTATTAACCAACTCCTCTGAATTACTTTTATAATCTAAAGCATTAGTCGATACTATATTAACTTTATTGTTTTTCTTCGGACAAATGGATGCTAAATGCCCTTTCGTTTTGCATAGATCACACGAGCTCTCCTTGAATTTACACTGGTTGCTGCTGTGTGTTTTCCATCCACAGTGTTCACATCTTCTATTCCCTTTTTGCTTGTTGTTGTTACGATGTTCATTGTTTTTGTTGCTACGTTGCTCATTGTAGCTGTTTGCCTTCCAACCTCGTGCATTTCGCCTGTTGACAAAACTAACCTCACTTTGAACTGCTGGTGAAAATTTTGTTTCAGCTATCATTGCTTTCTTCAATGCCACTTCGATCGTCAAATTTTCGTCTTCTTCGCACAGCTTATCAAATATTTTACCGGAAAAACCCGTCACAAATTTGTTTAATACAAATGGTTTTAATTGTGTACCAAATTTGCACGACATCGCCATCTTTTTTAAGCGAGCGTACCATGCTGTAGCTGTTTCGGCATCCAATTTTGTCGCAACAAAAAAATTTTGCCTTTCACGATAGATGATAACTGGCGGTGAAAACTGCTGTCCCAGCGTTTCAATCAAAACCTGATAACTTTTCGTCGAAGGCAAATCCGGATCACACAGTTCTTTTAACAAGCCATATGCTTCCAAGCCAATGTGTTTGACCAAAACTACAACTTTCGTCTTATCTTCGGTGCATTCCATTTCAACAAAATGCGTTTCGAGAACATCGCACCAATTTTTAAAATTGTCCACATGCGGTCGGAATTGCTGTATACCGCTGCCATACGAACTTGCTACCAACGAAGCATTCAAATTGGAAGCATTCGCCGCCAACGTTGAATTATTTTCCTTATTAGCCATGACACCAATAGTAGGTTTTTACTACTAATACATATAAAATTTATATGCGCAGAATACTTTTCTCCTCGTCGCCAAATGAGATGTTGCCTGCTTGGTGGTTCGTAACAAAAAAGAAAGATTTTATTTGTTCAATTTCTTACATACTATATGACAATTCATTTTGACAGATTAATATTTTCTTCGTTTCTTTTGTGTAACGCAACTAGCGGCATCTATTTGCGACTAGCGACATTACACTAAATAAAACTGTTGAAGCCTTAGATATGACTCTTAAAATAAGAGTTACGTGGTGTGAATTCGGTGTGAATCGATTAATCTGTCTTCGTGAAAATGATATTTAAAAATATTTTTGTATGAGGGCCACCCTAATTTTGCACTTTAAATAAAATTGTTACAATCTAGTCACTGCCTCTTAATATTGGTGTAAATTCCAAGAGAATCGATTAAGCAGTCTTTGAGAAAATGCAATTTTTGAAATATTTGTGTATGAGGGCCACCCTAAATAAAAGTTTTGTGGCTTAAGCTATTCTTCTTAATATAAGAGATACGTAGTGTAAATTCGGTGTGAATCGATTTATTTGTCTTCGCGAAAATTATATTTAAAAATATATTTGTATGAGGACCACCCTAAGTACGCACCCTAAATAAAATTTCTACCATCCAATCTGTGCCCCTTAACATAAAAGCCTTACTGTGTAAATTTCATGAGAATCGATTTGCCTGTCTTTGAGAAATCGCTATTTTAAAAATATTTGTGTATGAGGGCCACCCTAAATATGCACCCTAAATTAAAGTTTTATAGCCTATGACACCCGCCCTATCGATACTAACATACTGTAAAAATTTCATCAAAATCGGCTGGATAGTTTCCGCGTGCATAAGAGACAGACAGACAGACAGACAGACAGACAGACAGACAGACGGACAAAAAATGAATTTTATATAATAGATTTCTCAATTTCAACAATATGGATCGGTAAGAAAAATATATGATATATTATATTCATTATGAAATTGATCTAAAAAAAAGTAATTGCAATATATTTTTACAGCAAACAAAAACAAACATCTCCGAAACGACGTATTGAAAGGTAAGTTTTAATAATTTTTCACAATCCATTTTCTAACCTCAAATATGTACTTATTGCAGCTATTTCTTACCATGTGGTGGCAAACGCCCAAAAACAAAAGGGAGCTCCAGTCAAAACAAAGGGTAAGTAAATCATTCTTATTCTCAATGAGACATATTACTTGGCCAGTAAACTAGAATTATTCAAAAGTGGGCCTGTAATTAATTTTGTTGTGCTTTTTAATTATAGTACTGCAATTTTTAGCAAATGTATGGAGGAAGTTGTGGCTATTGAAGAAGGGATTGCTGATGAGGTTGAGGATGTTGTTTCTGGTGAAGAATTTGTTCGCACTGAAGGTTTTGTACCTATAGAACGTGTTGATAAATTTGGCGATGCTGGAAATTCTATTGAACTTGTTGAAGTGCTATCAACGTCATCAGTAAGCTGCAACACAAAGAAACCATTTCAACAACAGTTTCGGGAAAAATGGATGTCGGAATACAATTGGCTGGAATGCAAAGAAGGCAAGAGTTATTGTAAGATTTGTGTGAAATATTTAGACAATAATGTGACAAACTTAAGACGTCATAGTGAAGGAGAAGCGCATAAAATAAATAAAATCAATATCAAAACTCAGTCACAAATTGATGAAATTAAAAAATTGAAAAAGTTTCAGTCAAAAATACGTGACGTGAAAACAGCTGAGCTAAAAATAGTTATTTTTTTATGTTTATATAATATGCCTTTTACAATGATGAAACCAATAATAGAACTAGTTCATTGTATTGGAAAAGATTATGAAGTTGTTAAAGAATTAAAATGTGGCAAAACCAAAGCTACTGAAACAGTAAATTTATTGGCAGAAAATTGTATGGAGACTATGAGTGATATTTTAATGAAAAACAAATTTTCCTTAATAATTGATGAGACGACTGACGTCAGTTCGTCAAAATGCTTGGCATTAGTCGCCAGGTACTTTGACCAGCAGAAAGGCAAAATTCAAGATCGTTTTCTGAGCTTGATTGAGTTAAGCAACAGCGACTCTAAATCCATTTTCGCTGCTATTGAAACGTTTTTTATAAAATTTAAAATGCCATTTGCAAACATAATAGGCTTTGCGGCAGATAATTCTACCACAATGATGGGTAGTATAAACGGAGTCCAAACATTGATTAAAGAAATAAATCCATATTTATATGTAATTTGGCTGTGTTTGTCATTCAATGAATTTGTGTTCGTCAGCTGCCTCGAAAGCGATTCCTACTGAAGTCGAATGTTTAGTAAGAGACATTTATATGTTTTTTGCGCACAGTTCAAAACGCCAAAAAGAATACAAAGAGTTTCAGGAATATTTTGACGTGAAAAAACACAAAATTTTGAAAACTGCAAATACACGCTGGTAATCGTTGGAGGCTGCAGTGCAGCGCATATTAGAGCAATGGCCGGCATTGACCCATTATTTTCTATATAATGAATATGAAAACAATGACGTTGCGGCAAAAATTTCTGCAAGTCTAACTAAGCAAAATGAATGTTACTTATATTTTTTAGCATTTGCATTAAATGAAATTAACAAAATTAATTTAGAGTTTCAGTCAGAAACACCACGTTTTCATGTGCTGCTGGCATCTTTAAAATTATATTTTAAAAGTGTTGCTAATAATTTCTTAGACTTAAATAAAATGATATAAATTCACTTAATGAAATTAATTTTGATGACTTACTTACTTACTTGGGTGGCCATAACAACCCGTTACCGGGTTACGGCCGACCTCAAAAGCTCTCTCCAGGCGCCTCTGCTTTGCGCACGCCTTCTCCAATCATTCACACCAAGCGTGGATAGGGTTTCCTCGGCTTGGTCTTTCCATCGGAGGCATGGTCTTCCTCTTCGTCGTCGCCCAGCGGCTTCCGCATCAAACACCTTTTTCGCCGGAGCTTCTTCGTCCATACGCACAACATGTCCCAGCCAGCGCAGACGTTGAATAGTGATGCGCTTGACTATGTCAATGTCAGCGTAGAGCTCGTACAGTTCGTGGTTCATTCGAATACGGTAGTCGTCGCCGACGTGAACAGGACCGAAGATTTTGCGAAGAATTTTTCTCTCAAACACCCCAAGCGTGGCTGCATCAGTCTGCGACACAACCCATGCTTCTGCGCCGTAAAGTAGCACGGGTAAGATGAGCGTCTTGTAGAGTGTCAGTTTTGTCGGGCGAGAGAGGTCTCTACTACTCAATTGCTTACTGAGACCATAGTAACACCTATTAGCAAGAGTTAGTCTTCGCTTTATCTCCAGGCTGACATCGTTTTGAGTGTTCAGAGCGGTGCCAAGATAGGTGAATTCCTTGACAACTTCGAAAGTATAGTTGTTCGCAGTAACAAAGGATCCAATACGCCGCGTCTCCCTGTTTGTGGACAGCATATACTTTGTTTTGCCCCCGTTCACCGTCAAACCCACTTTCGCTGACTCTTTTTCGATAGCAGAGAACGCAGCAGTAACATCTCGCTTACAACGTCCAATGATATCAATATCATCGGCATATGCAAGGAGCTGGACACTTTTGTAGAAAATAGTGCCATTACGATGTACACTGGCTCTTCGCAATACCCCTTCCATCACAAAGTTGAAGAGGTTGCAGGATAATGGATCGTCCTGTCTGAAACCTCGTTCGGTATCAAATGGTTCGGAGAGGTCCCTTCCTACTCTAACGGAGCTGGCTGTGTTGCTCAACGTCATTCTGCAAAGCCGCACCAGCTTCGCAGGTATACCGAACTCAGACATGGTGGCATACAGGCAATCCCGTATCGGGCTATCGAAAGCTGCTTTAAAATCGATAAAGAGATGATGGGTATCGATCTGTTTTTCGTGGGTTTTTTCCAGGATTTGACGTAGTGTGAAGATCTGGTCTATGGTGGACTTACCAGGTCTAAAGCCGCACTGATAAGGCCCAATCAGTGTGTTGGCAAACGGCTTAAGTCTTTCACACAGTACAGTCGACAGGACCTTGTAAGAGATGGCAAGAAGACTAATTCCCCGGTAGCTAGCGCAGATTGTCGGGTCACCTTTCTTCAGTACAGGACAAAGGACACTGAGATTCCAATCGTCGGGCATGCTTTCAACTAGCCATATTTTGCAGATGAGTTGATGCATACACCCTATCAGCTCATCGCCGCCGGTTTTGAACAATTCAGCAGGCAGGCCATCGGCACCAGCCGCTTTGTTGTTCTTAAGTCATTGGATCACAACTCGTACCTCGTCATGGCTAGGTGGTGGTACCTCCACACCATTGGTTGGTTGGTGGCATCGGGTTAATTTCTCCAAAAGCGGGATTGGTGGAGTCATCGCCAGCAAGCAGCTTGGAAAAGTGTTCCCTCCATAATCTCAGTGCACCCTGCGTATCTGTAACCAGATTTCCATGTTCATCTTTACAGGTTGATGCTCCGGGTTTGACACCTTGGGTCAGACGCTTGACTTGTTGGTAAAATTTTCGAGCATCATTCCTGCCCCGTAACATTTCGAGTTTCTCACGCTCGTGCCTTTCCTGCTCTCGTTTCTTGCGTCTGAAAAGGCGCCTCTCATCCTTTCTCTTTTCCCGGTAGTTTTCGTGCACGGCTCGCGTTGCTGCTGACTGCAGGGTTCTTTTGTAGGCGGCGTTTTTCACTGCAGTAGCTTCGCGACACTCCTGGTCATACCATTGATTTCGCGGAAGTGGGCGTCGGAAACCAATGACTTCCTCAGCGGCAGAGCGCATGGAGCGGGATATATGCGCCCAAAGTCCACCGGCATCATCGGGTAGAGAGTCAGGTTGAAGGAGCAATTCTGAGAGGCGAGCGGAATAGGCTTCGGCCGTCCGATGTGATTGCAGCTTAGCGACGTCCAGCTTTCGTTGCGTACCAGAGCGTACATCCTTTGCATTGCACAGCCGCATGCGTATCTTGGCTGCAACAAGATAATGATCGGAGTCAATATTGACTCCCCGGAACGTACGAACATCTAGCACGCTCGAAGCATGCCTTCCGTCGATCACAACATGATCGATTTGGTTGCGTGTTTTCTGATCAGGGGACAGCCAGGTGGCCTTGTGGATATCGAGGTGTTGAAATCTGGTGCTACTTACTACCATGTTTCGCGCCGCGGCGAAGTCGATCAGCCGTAGACCGTTGTTTGAGGTGGTCTCGTGAAGGCTGAACTGACCGACAGTGGGGCCAAATATACCTTCTCTTCCGACCTTTCCGTTGAAATCCCCGAGTATAATTTTAACGTCATGGGCCGGGCAGCGGTCGTATACTTCCTCGAGTCTCGCATAGAAGGCATCTTTGACAGCATCGTCCTTTTCCTCCGTCGGGGCGTGCGTGCAAATCAAGCTGATGTTGAAAAATCGAGCCTTGACGCGGATCGTAGCCAACCTTTCGCTCACAGGTGTGAACCTGGAGATATGGTGGCGAAGTCTCTTGCTTACTACGAATCCGCATCCCAATTCGCGCCTCTCCGCATGGCAGCTGTAGTAGATATCGCAATTTGCTTGCTTAGAGCAACCTTGTCCTATCCATCTTATTTCCTGGATGGCGGTGATGTCAGCCTTAATTTTTCCGAGGGCATCCGCCAATTCGATAGAGGCACCTTCCCTATTGAGGGTCCGGATATTCCAGGTGCATATCCTTAAATCATAGTCCTTTTTTCGTTTGCAGTGGTCGTCAACGTTGAGGGGTTCATTATCCGAGGCTTTTTTAGTCTTCATTGGAGTGTTTTTTTTACGTGGCGGGTACCAAACCCTGCGCACAACCCAGTTTACTTCCAGGGAGGACACGCTGCACACATTCGCTCACTATCTCAGCGGATGCGGAGATAGCTACCCAGATGGAGCCGCGGGGAGGCTGTGTGTCAACTTGCTAATGACATTGATGACATTTCCATTTATAAACCATTGATGAATGTATATCTTGGCCCGAGAGCTAATATAATGATTCACGATGGTTTGTTAAATGAGGAAGAAGCTACAGAAATGAAAAAGAAATGTCAACAATTTTATATCATTTTATGCAAACAAGTGTTAAAAAGAATTGATTTTAAAGATCCTGTTTTAAAAGCGTTTCAATCTTTAAGTCCGGTTTCGTTAGGCGAAAGCTTGTTGCCACTGATTCTGCTTTTTCCTAACCTTATAAATTATGATGACATAGATGATGTCGAAGCCGAATGGAGGCTCTTAATTCTAACAGATTTACCAGAAGAAAAAAATTTGGAAGAATTTTGGCACGCCACATTTTCATTAAAAAATGCTTTAGGCGAAACTTTGTATCCTGGCTTGAAGAAATTTGTTGGCGCACTATTATGCCTACCTCACAGTAGCGCATCCACTGAACGCATTTTTTCACTTTCAAATCAAATAAAAAATCCTACTCGGAATTGTTTGAAAGTGGAGACGGTCAACTCAATCATGCTCATTAAAGGAAAATAGTCGTATATCGTATTTTTATATTTTTTTTTTTAGTTTATTTTGATGCACATAGTGCATACAAATGTATAAAATTTTGTTATTACTTTTATAAAATGAACTGGTTTATGCCATGGAGGCACAAAATGACAATGTGACTTATTTAATCTTAACTATTGATTAAATTTTATTTAAAATGTACCAAAAAAAGTGTTTTTTTTTTTCATGTGATTCTAAAAAAATAGTAGAATGTTTTTTTTTCTTATAACACTGCGAAATTCACTGCACTTTTGTTTTCGAAACACTGCGAACACTTCACTTTTCCACAATTTTTCGGAATTTTCACTGCTTTCAAAAATTCCAAAACGACAGCCCTGCCTCAGATTAACTACTTATGTTCGAAGATCGGCTGAATGGCCTAGACTCGCTAAATATAAATGGCGATATCGAAATCAATGTGGAAAGAGTTTTGGACGGGTGTTTTCAAATAACTCGCAGAATTAAGTAGCTACTTACGTATTGATAAAATGAATATCGAATCATAACATAAACACTAGACTTGTTCAAATAAATGGCATAATCTAGAATACTTCAAAAACAATCGATTTTCGAAAATTTATTCAAATTCGAAATTTTAATTTTTCAGAATATGGCCAAAAAAATACAGAAAATTTGATTTTTTCTAATCTATAATATTTTTTTTTTTAATTTTCTTTCGATTTTCCTTATAAACACATAAGGAAGTATCGAAAAAAAATCAACCGCTATTTTTTAAGCTATACATAACATACATATACATAAGGAGAAAAACGGTTATCTCTCCGCGAGTAGAGCTTTGGTGTTTCTTGTGTAACAGTTCAAATCCTTTGTTGCTTCACTGCAATCACCTTAATACACTGTAACTTGAAATTGTCAATGCAAAAAAAACCATTAAAAAAATATATGATAAAAAAAAATTTTTTCATTCAAAATTAAATTTTTTTTTATATTTTTTTTAAACTGTGTTCACTGTGTCATGTGACCAGTTATTGAAGCAAATATTGTAATTACTTGCTTATAAAATTTTCGGACCAAAAATCAAATTACAATTTTTTTTTTTCTCATTTATTTCTTAATAGAAATTCATGTGGTGGCATTTACCACTTCAAATTATAATATATTAAGGTGAATGCAGTGAAAGCAACAAAGGATTTGAACTGTTACACAAGAAACACCAAAGCTCCACAATTTTTTCGCTTATATGTAAATAGGCTTAAAAAATAGCTGTTAGTTTTTTTTTCGATACTTCCTTATGTTTAGATAAGGAAAATCGAAAAAAAAAATTGAAAAAAAATATTAAAAATAAGAAGAAAATCAAATTTTCTTTATTTTTTTCGCCAAATTCCGAAAAATGAAAATTTTACAGCTCTGATAGTAATCCTAGTACTATTTCTTTTTTTATTTTTTTAAATGAAGACATACTCGAATTTGAATAAATTTTCGAAAATCGAGTGTTCTCGAAGTATTCTAGAACATATTTTTGAACATCTCTAATAAGCACATGTACATATGTATTTAATTATAATTAAATGTCTATATTAAAAGTAAACCGTTTTTTGACGTTTTTTATGAACATAATCTAGCATGAAATGTCCGTGTTAAAAACCCCAACCCCCCATGGATGATTCCTGCGCACGGGCCTGTTGAAAAGTTATAGTCATTTTAATATGACATGAATTTGATCTCCTACAATGGGTTGCAACCCAAAAATATTACCCAACGGGTTTCAAATTCTGTAACTTTGCAAGGAAACATTACAAATCACCACTTGAAGCCCATTTTAAAGGGCAAGGACGGTACTAAATGATGCTTTTATTAAAAATAAGCTGCTCAACTTTAAAAGAAATGTATTAAGATGATACACTCAATAGAGTATTTAAAATCACCATTTTTCACTATTTTATGAGATACCTCTTATGTGAAGTACATTTTTCGTGTGTACAGAAACTTTTTTTTCTAACACTATTTAAATTCTCACGGCAAAAGTAGAAAAATGTGATATATTAGTTAAGTACAGTGTGAGGCTTTACATGTCAAAATATATTATTTGCTAAGGACCTAATACTGCGGTGCTTCTGATACAAAAGCTATGGCCTTAGCTGCTTTCTTAAAGCTGTAGTTTGAAAAAAAAATGCTTTTCAATGTCTTCGATATTGTAAAATTATGTTCTATATAAAATAAGAGATAATTTTATATAAGAGGTATTATATTTTTTTTTTTGCTGAAAGGATTTCCGATAACTCCAGTCTAATGTGAACAACACAGCAATTTGACTTTACAAAAACCTGCTATGTTTTCTATGTTTATATTCAACGAACAGGTACCTATGACGTTTGTTATAGTCGCTGTAATTAATTTTAACGTTTTGTTAGTTTCTACAGCAAGTTGTTTTTTTTTTTTGGTAAATCTTATCTTTTGTTTATCATGTTTAAATGTTAATCATTGTTTATACGAAATAAATTTGCATTATTGCAGTGATTTAGTAAAATTTAATGATACGTCGCACTATGTCCGAGATTGATGTCAAAGCCGGAATCCAATCGATACTGAAACGCATCGAAGACGTGTACGCGCAGCGACCAGAGGTATAACAATGCAATTTTTAATCAATGTAATTGTTTCGCTACTTATCTGTAACTTTTTTCTTTAAAAACCGTCAGACAATCAAAGCGCCAAAACCGCAACTGGTTGCTGTTAGTAAAACCAAGCCGGTAGAGTTAATCATTGGTGCCTACTCCACGAGTCAGCGACACTTTGGCGAGAATTATGTCCAGGAGTTAGTAGAGAAAAGTCTTTATCCAGAAATTCTCAAATAGTGTCCCCATATAAAGTGGCATTTTATTGGACACATGCAGAACAATAAAATTAACAATGTACGTTGAAAGTGCTTACATAATTGTTATATATACTATGGTGACCGTATGACTAAGGGACAAACCGAAAACGCTTAAAAAAATTTCTCCTCTTAATATTAAGTGAAAACTTCTCAAGCACCTGCTTTCTTTTCCCCTACGTTTTGAAATTGATGAGCGACAGTAAAAAAAGTTTTCGTACTTCGCATTTTTTTAAAAAATTCGTAACGTCAAAATCATTTATAGTCTTTCAAGGACGCGAAGGCACTTTATCAAAATCGCGGAAATATTTCGAAAGCGAGGAGGTCTTATAATCCTATGTAAACTTATTGCAAGTATTCATGTCAATCTTTTATATTGATAAGAAATAATCATTTAAATAAAATTGGTAAAACAAAATGAACTTTTAAGATAACGATCTGCTATTGTCTCAAAATTTGTTGTGAAGAACGAATAGTAAAAGGTACTTATTTACTTTCTTTTGTAGAATAGAACTACACATTTTTTAAAAATTAAATAATACTAAAATAAAATTAAGTGTACCAAATTTTGATATTTCCATTAGAAGGTTATTTGTGCTGCAAATCAGCCCTTTGGAAAAAGTACACATCGTTAGCAAATTGCGCTACCACTTTGCTAACAAATTGGTTCGAAATTCCAGAACGCATCACATGTAAATGGCCCTAAAAATTTAATGCTGGAGGATAGAGTTTCTTACAAGCCATTTAAATATGTCATTTACCTCATTTAAAATATTTGTATTCGTATACCAACTTAAGATTTAAAATTTAGTCATTAGAAAAATAAGTACTTGTAGTTATATTAGCCTAGTGTCAAAAACGAAAAATTTATTTTATTACGATCGTCAAATTTTCGATTTTCAAAACAAATTTTAATTCGCTACAAAGTTTTTATTTTGACTTGATTAAGCAATTTCATAGTTCTATTTTAACAATATAGATATCAGTTGATAGGCTATTTATTGAGCTTTAATTTAGTGTGCAAAAGTTTCCAATCGGTGCGTTTATAAGCAAGAGGAATAGATTCAAAAATTAAATTTGCACAAAAATTAAATTTTTATTCATTTACTTTTTTTTAACAGCTATTTTGTTTTTGACTATTGACAAAATTCAACTACAAAGACACTTTGGGCAATTTTTGTTAACTTTTTTTCGGCGAGAGATCATGAGCATAGGTGGGCACAAGTTCTTCTGCAAGTTCTAACGAGAGCGTAATTGAGAGTAACGGGAGAGCATTTGTGTATGCGTATACAAATGTGAGCGCACAACAACGATTCAATTCTACTTCAGCGTAGTAGAACTTCATATGGTTGTTGTACCACTACATGGAAACAAAATGTGCATGCATGCTAATGCCCACCACTGATCATGAGGGATCATAATAAAATTTGGTACAGAGATGTCAGTTACTATAAACTTTGAAATTAAATGGAAATTAACGATATTACATCAGTGGGTGTGGCACCTCCCATGTAAACAAAAAACCGCTGCTTAGGGTGCATAATTAGGGTGGCTCTCATAAAAAAATTATTTTTAAAACAGCATTTTCACAAAGAGCACTTAATTGATTCACATGGTACTTACAGCACTTGTCTTTAATATTCAGGGGCTTAACAATTTCTTGAAATATAAAAAAAATTCTACTCACTTTGAACTCGCGAAGGTGCTGACATTTTTGTTGCTGCAGCTTTAGATGTTGATGGTTGTTCTTGCTGCTGTTGTTGTTGTTGCAGCCTTTGTTGTTGTGGCTGTGGCTTTGTTGTTTGTGGCTGTGGTTGTGGCTGTGTTGTCTGTGGCTGTGTTATTTGTGGCTGTGGCTGTATTGTTTGTGGTTGTGGCTGTGGCTGTTGTTGAACTTTTTATGTAATTTTTGATTCAAACTTAGCAAATTTCTCCTTTGTTGTTGTTGTTGTGGCTGTGTTGTTTGTGGCTGTGTTATTTGTTGTTGTGGCTGTGGTTGAGTTTTTTTATATTGTTTTTGATTTAGAGTTGAATATTTCTCCTTTGTTGTTGTTGTTGTGGCTGTGTTGTTTGTGGCTATGGCTGTGTTATTTGTTGTTGTGGCTGTGTTGTTTGTTGTTGTGACTGTGTTGTTTGTAGCTGTGGCTGTGTTGTTTGTGGCTGTGGTTGAGTTTTTTTATATGGTTTTTGATTTAGTGTTAGAATATTTCTCCTTTGTTGTTGTTGTTGTGGATGTGTTGTTTGTGGCTGCGTTATTTGTGGCTGTGTTGTTTGTGGCTGTGTTGTTTGTGGCTGTGGCTGCCTTTCTTGTTGTTGTTGTTTTTGAAGCCGCCTCTGCTGGACTTGCAGCCTTAGTTGCTGTGGCTGTGGCTGAGGCTGTAGCTGTGTTGTTTGTGGCTGTGTTATTTGTTGTTGTGGCTGTGTTGTTTGTTGTTGTGACTGTGTTGTTTGTGGAGGTGGCTGTGTTGTTTGTGGCTGTGTTTTTTGTGGCTGTGGTTGAGTTTTTTTATATGGTTTTTGATTTAGTGTTAGAATATTTCTCTTTTGTTGTTGTTGTTGTGGCTGTGGCTGTGTTGTTTGTGGCTGTGTTATTTGTGGCTGTGGATGCCTTTCTTGTTGTTGTTGTTGTTTTTGAAGCCGCCTTTAATGGACTTGCAGCCTTAGTTGCTGTGGCTGAGGCTGTGGCTGTGTTATTTGTTGTTGTGGCTGTGTTGTTTGTTGTTGTGACTGTGTTGTTTGTGGAGGTGGCTGTGGCTGTGGTTGAGTTTTTTTATATGGTTTTTGATTTAGTGTAAGAATATTTCTCCTTTGTTGTTGTTGTTGTGGCTGTGTTGTTTGTGGCTGTGTTATTTGTGGCTGTGTTGTTCGTGGCTGTGGCTGCCTTTCTTGTTGTTGTTGTTGTTTTTGAAGCCGCCTTTGATGGACTTGCAGCCTTAGTTGCTGTGGCTGAGGCTGTGTTGTTTGTGGATGTGGCTGTGTTATTTGTTGTTGTGGCTGTGTTGTTTGTTGTTGTGACTGTTTTGTTTGTGGAGGTGGCTGTGTTGTTTGTGGCTGTGTTGTTTGTGGCTGTGGTTGAGTTTTTTTATATGGTCTATCCTTGCCTCTATTTTTATAAGAGGAGGATACTCAACTGCACCAGACCCATGTTGTTGTCTTCGTTGCTGTTGAATTTTTTGCTGCACTTTTTGTTGTTGTTGCAGCTGCTGCTGTTGTCGTTTCTGCTGCTGTTGTTGTTTTTGCTGCTGCTTCTGTTGTTGTTGCTGTTGTTGTTGTTGCTGCTGCTGATGTTGTTGTTGCTGTTGTTGTTGTTGTTGCTGCTGATTTTTTGATTTATGGAATAATACAGACTTTTGCTTTTTTTCCATTTTCCTCCTAATGATTAAAAATTTAGAATAAGTTGAATCTACTAAATAAAATTTTAAATAAAACAGGTTTACGGGAAATTCAAGGAAGCTAAAAAAGCACCAGTGGGCGTGGCACCTTCCAACCAAGTAAAATACGGTAAGTGGCATATTTATCGAAATATGTGAGCAATCATACTAAAATTTGGAGTAAGAGGTTTGCTTATGGAAAGCTATTTCTGGATCAAAAACCGGGCTGAATTGTGCCAGTGGGTTTTGCGGTAGCTCCTTTATGATATAAGGCTGTTTTAATCATTATAAGCAGGGAGTTCTTCGTAAAATCAATGGAATAATAAAAGCAAGAGATTATTTTAACATTTAAGTGGCCTTATACCCACCCAGTCTGGAAAAGTTCGGCTAGGAACCAAACGATATCATCCCTTTGCAGGATAATGATCCTAAGTATATGGCTATAATTACAATGAAAAGGCTTCGAGACCAAAATATTTCCTACTTGGATTGACCAGCACAGTCACCGGAAATTATACCCATTGAAAATTTGTGGAATATCTTTTTAAAAAAAATACCCACGAGTCAAATAACCCCACAAAATCTGGACGAGCTATGGAAGGTCGCCAATCGACAATGATGGTCCGTGATCATTACTCAAATTCTAGACAAATTGAAAGCGAGTATGCTTAAATAAATACACTTCACCACTAAAGCCAAAAGCGGCCACATAAAATATTAAAAAATGATTTAAAATGTTTTTTTATTACTTTAAGTTACAAAACTGTTCACAAAAGACTAAACTATAAAAATAACTACCCAAGTTAAACAAAATGTGAAATATTTTAGTTTTGATTTTTTTTTAGCTAGAATAAAGAATTTGCTAATTTTCTGCATACTTTTTTTTTAAAACCTTTTCTACAAAAAAAAAAATACAGCCTTAAAACCAGAAATATGTTTTTTTGTGAACACTTTTGTAATCATAATCAATTTCTTTCAAATTGTTTTTAGCTTGTTTTCGTCTTTTCAACCATATTCAATATTTTTTAAATATTAACTGAACAAATTGTTGGCCACTTTCGGATTTAATGCGTCGCAATAACCCAGTGTGCAAAACGAATTCGTTTCGAATTCGAAACGAACTCGTTTCTTCGTACTATTCATCCGAAACGGATTTCGTTACGAACTCGTTACGAATTCGTTTTCGTATGAAATTCCTCTCGAAAAAACGGAAGAATTTTCCGCTTAATATGAACAAAAAACGAGTTCGTTTCGAATTCGTTTTCTGTTCATAATACGAATTCGAAACGAAATCGTTTTTTGTTCATAATACGAATTCGAAACGAATTCGTTTTTTGTTCGTTTTTTGTTCATAGAACGAGTTTTTTTTGTTCATAAAAAAATTAATTTTATTTAAAAAAAAAAAATTTTTATGTATGCAAATTGTAAGACTTTATTGCATATGTATATGAATATTATTTTATTATCAAATTAAATTTTACTTACGATTTACAAATTTCCAAAGTCAGGCTCGAACCCATGTCCCAGCGATTCATAGTCATGCGCGCTACCTACTAGGCTACCTTTCATTTATCAAAATATATGTCAAAGGCGAATGATATCTTCTCTCATTTGATACGCTTTATTTACAAAAAACGAATTCGTTTCGAATTCGAAACGAACTCGTTTCTTCGTACTATTCATCCGAAACGGATTTCGTTACGAACTCGTTTCGAATTCGTTTTCGTATGAAATTCCTCTCGAAAAAACGGAAGAATTTTCCGCTTAATATGAACAAAAAACGAGTTCGTTTCGAATTCGTTTTCTGTTCATAATACGAATTCGAAACGAAATCGTTTTTTGTTCATAATACGAATTCGAAACGAATTCGTTTTTTGTTCGTTTTTTGTTCATAGAACGAGTTTTTTTTGTTCATAAAAAAATTAATTTTATTTAAAAAAAAAAAATTTTTATGTATGCAAATTGTAAGACTTTATTGCATATGTATATGAATATTATTTTATTATCAAATTAAATTTTACTTACGATTTACAAATTTCCAAAGTCAGGCTCGAACCCATGTCCCAGCGATTCATAGTCATGCGCGCTACCTACTAGGCTACCTTTCATTTATCAAAATATATGTCAAAGGCGAATGATATCTTCTCTCATTTGATACGCTTTATTTACAAAAAACGAATTCGTTTCGAATTCGAAACGAACTCGTTTCTTCGTACTATTCATCCGAAACGGATTTCGTTACGAACTCGTTTCGAATTCGTTTTCGTATGAAATTCCTCTCGAAAAAACGGAAGAATTTTCCGCTTATTATGAACAAAAAACGAGTTCATTTCGAATTCGTTTTATGAACAAAAAACGAATTCGAAACGAACTCGTTTTTTGTTCATAAAAAAAAATTTTTCTAAGTCCCGGAAAAAATTTTGAAAAAAAAATTTTGAAAAAAAATTTTGTTTCTTAATCGACTTAGAAATGTTTAAAAAGTCGAAAAAACAAAAATTTTTTTGAATATTTTTCTTTGAAAATTTTCCGGGACTTTCAAAATTTGAGTAAAAATTTTATAAGTTTTTTTTAACCTTCTAAGCAATTTGAAGTCGCTCGAAACATAACATTTTTTATGAACAAAAAACGAGTTCGAAACTGATCCGATTTATGAACAAAAAACGAGTTCGAAACGAATTCGTTTTATGAACAAAAAACGAATTCGTTTCGAATTCGTATTTGAAGTCCGTTACGAATTCGAAACGAATTCGTTTTACTTACAAAAAACAAACTTCGAAACGAACTCGTTTTTTGTTCATAAACCGCATCAGTTTCGAACTCGTTTTTTGTTCATAAAAAAAATTTTTTCTAAGTCCCGGAAAAATTTTCAAAGAAAAATTTTAAAAAAAAATTTTGTTTCTTAATCGACTTAGAAATGTTTAAAAAGTCGAATAAACAAAAATTTTTTTGAATATTTTTCTTTGAAAATTTTCCGGGACTTAGAAAAAATTTTACAAAATTTGAGTAAAAAATTTTATAAGTTTTTTTAACCTTCTAACCAATTTGAAGTCGCTCGAAACATAAAATTTTTTTATGAACAAAAAACGAGTTCGAAACTGATCCGATTTATGAACAAAAAACGAGTTCGAAACGAATTCGTTTTACTTACAAAAAACAAAATTCGAAACGAATTCATTTTATGAACAAAAAACGAATTCGTTTCGAATTCGTTTTCTGAACAAAAAAACGAATTCGAAACGAATTCGTATTTGCAGTTCGTTACGAATTCGAAACGAATTCGTTTTTCTTACAAAAAACGGAATGCTCACAAACGAATTCGTTTCGAATTCGAAACGAATTCGCTTCCGTTTTTGTGCACATTGGGAAATTGTGTAAGCTAACATCAACATGCATGTAGTAGTAGTAGTAGTAGTAATTTTTTTGAAAAATGTATCCTTTTATTGGTTTTGTTTGCTACAATATGCAAGGATAGATTGCATTTTGGAAGGAATGAAGAAAATTTGTATATTTTTAATAAATATTACACATAACATACCTAGCACTATCCAATAAAATATATAAATATGTCTTTTTAATTAAAAATTCCACAAATAAAACACTTCTCACAAAAAAAATTAAACGGATAATTCAAAAGTATCTTGCACCAATAATAAATAACGAAATGTATCTTTCTTTATACCATATCAGGGATATCACATCAAATTTTTGTAAGAATAGGCCAGTTCACATTATCAAACAAGCTATCGTACATGGCTTGATAACATGTCTGACAGTAAATATTGTTTTGCGTTCACATTGTAGAGCATACCATCAAACAACAATTGCAGAACAATTTATGAGCGTCCATATCGAAGTAAACTGCATGAAATCCTATTTAAAATGAAAAATTTACTTCTTAAGGTTGTATTCTTAAGCTTTCTCAGCCTTTTCTTTGTTTGATGTTTTTGTATCCTTAAAATTTGATCCTTATTTGGTCCTTATCCTTTAACATGTAACGCTACTGCAGTTCTGTTATAAACGGAGATTTTTTAAGAGTGATATCACTTTTAATTAAAACGAAACACATAAAACAGATTTTAAAACAATTCTTTATCTTTTATTTAAGTGATTATTTAATATTTATTGCTTAAAAACCGATTTCGACAATGTCAGCGGTTAACTATAAGTAATAAATTTTGATACTATAACATAATAATAATAATTTTTAGAAATATAAATTCTTTGAAGGTTTTTATATTAACACAAAAAATCGCCAATCACAAGCAAAATAAAAAAAAGGTTGTGGTAATGTTATAGAATAAAAAAAGGTTTATTTTTATTTTTAAGCTTTGCCTAGAATTTTACGCTGAATCCAAACTGCATATGTGAGTGGTTTTTGTTACAATTTTATTATCTTTAATTTGAATTTCAAAAAAATCAAAACCAAAAATTCTGTTTTTCGTTTCATTGCGTAGACTTGCGAAATTGACATGAAATTTTTATCAGTCCTTAGAAATCGTAAAAATGACAGCTCCTAAGCTACGGAACGGATTTTGGTCAAATGAAGAGTCCTTATTTTTTATTAAAGTTCCAAAAATCTATTTATGGGGGGCGTTATAGGCAAAATAGTTGGATACAGCCATGTTACATCTATAACATTGTGGTAATGTTATAGAATAAATTTTCTCATTATTTATAACTCGGAAATTTTGTTTTTTTTTTCTGACGCAGATCATTTTTTACCTTAGTCTATTGGGCAACAAAACTATTTCAAAATTAAGCATCGCAAAGCATGAAGTTAAGATTTTGCATACCATGAAAAAAAAAATGGAAATTTTTTGAGTGCAGAATTCAAAACTAAGCTATTATTAAAAATTTTATTAAATTTGTATTACATACATACATATGCCTAAGTTATTCCGAAGAAAATGTTTGATGTTTTATGCATTTACATCATTAAACAAAATAGTGCCATATAAAAAAATATCACGGATATAAAAACGGCACGTATTTTTAAAACGTTTTCGTATTCTTTTCATAGCAATTTCGTTCAAATCGAATTATTGATTGAGGGATATTGGCAAAAGAATATTGTTTTTTCAACAATGTCCCTATGAACTAAGCGGCAAAACTTATACGCCAAGGATTCTCTTTTTTACCGGTAACGTTAAAAAAGAGTCCAATTATTTCGATAAAGTCAAAATGTGTTGAACAATGTAAACAAGTAAAGTAAGGAAGCTTGAAAAGTACAGAAAAAGTCAACAAGAAAATTTCTTGAAAATCAAACATTAGGATATATTTTCCATTTTCTAATATGGCATAATATTTCAATAGAATATAGCACATTCTGTACATCAAATTTTTCCCTTTTTTTTCGATCAGGTACACTCGGCTCACGCTTCCTTAGGAAAAAAAAAATTCAAAAAGAACACAAATGCCTATGTATGCTATAGTGTTCTGCACCGAATGTACATAAATAAATTTAAGAATCGGGGAAGAAGAGAAATCTGTAAAATAAACTTTTCCAATGAGTTAGGAGCAGAATAAATATTTTTTTTTACATCTTCATATACTATCTATCTACAAAGATGTAATGGTTTCACCAAATCTTGCATTAATCGAGCCCATTTAGTTTTTGAAGTTTCTTAGTCTTAGAGATAAGTGTCAGTGCAATCAAAAAATCGCTGTATGAACAGGGACCCAGTTAACGCCCAAAGTTTGTTCAAATAAAATATTTTTAAAATAGAGAAAAGGATTTCACCACTCAAGTTTATTTTACCTCCTATTAAGCGCTTTAGAAGAGTATCCTCGCTATGAAGCTCAAAGAAATATCGAGCTACTGAACTCTCATTGATCAGCATCAGCAAGGTTCTATGTTGTCAAGATAAAAATAAGTCCTTAAGAAGAACTCCTTGTTTGCAAGATAAAAACTAAATAACTATTAAAAGTAGGATTCATATTAAAAAAACAAAATTTTAAAATACATAAAAAACGTAGCCTTTTTATTTATAATACTTAACAAATATATTTATATTAAGGTATATGTACGGAGAAGCTATTTACTATCTAATAAATAAGCTAATAGTTAGGGCAAGATCACAATTTTCTTAATTAACTACGCTTAACAGTAACTATCTAGTCTAATACTCTTAAGCTCTAATTTTGCTTCTTATCCAATCGTCATAGCTCGCAACTCTTGTATGTACCGCTGGCATGTCTTTGAGACCGCATTTAACGCCAAATGAAACAATGTCTTCGAGTACCCAAGCGTTACCACGGAAACGCATTAATGGGCCACCAGAATCACCATCACAGCTGTCTTTAGCAAATTCGCCACCAGCACAGAGTTGACTATCAACAATTTCAACTTTACGTGAACGGAATTTGCGCTGGCACTGTTGCTGATCTACCGACTTTACTACGAGTTTTTGCTTTACAGCACTTCTGGGAGCTAAATAGATATTTTCAATACATTAATATCAATAAAATAAATATATTTGTTTCCAAACGCTTACCTTTCAGTGTACGACCCCAACCAGCAACAGTGTAACGTATACCAACACTATTTTCATTTTGTTCCTGCTGCACAACAGAGGGCAAACAAATCGGGCGTACTGTGTTGGTGAAACCAATTTTACGATCTAGCCGTATCAATGCTATATCGTGCTCCTTATTTGCGGAATCATCTCTATATAATTCATGCGGTATAGCTGCATCAATGCCAACACGTACAGTTTCCGGTGCACATACGTTCCGGTTGCAGTCAATTTGGCTCGTTTGATCGTGCTCACCCAGACGAATGAAAATGCTGTAATTAAGAAAAATCAAATTATTGAAGAAGGTCATAGATGAAAAGATATTGCCAATAAATGCTATTAACTTAAAATTAGCAGTAATTAAGAAATGCATATAGTAATTACAATAAAATAAATTACGTTTGTTATTAAAATAGAAACATCATTTCTCATCGGTTTCATATGCAAATTTTTTTATTTTAACTATAATTACAGTAGATAGATGGTATAATTTTGATATTGAAAAAGATAAATCGGCTATTGCACGAATAGCTGCACACAAAAAATTTATTTTATTTTTTAAAAAGCTCTTAACTCTTAAATGAAATTGTTGCCTTCATCAGGAACTGCAACATATATAAGAGACTGGAAACATAATTCATAGTTATTTGAAGAATGACCAATATATTCAAAAAAAAAATGTGCTCCACTAAAATATCAATATGATTCAACTATCGAAAATAAAGCGGTACTCTAGATTTCATATTGTTCCTAGATACTGAATGGCAAACATTCGAAGAAAAAGTTTATTCACGGAATAAATATTTTGAATATTTAAGACTGGTATGCTCAAAAGAGCAATTAATCACTTCTTATTTTCCTGGAAACAAGTCTTTTCACGTCATAATATTATATCACATTTTAAGTGAAAGTATAAACATATTTGATGGTATCAAAAAACTTTGTACCTAGCAAAATGCTAAATATCAATGACCGCTTAAGAACCAAAACTCGTTAAGCTATTAATAATTAAAATGTCAAAGCAAATCAAATTAGCAAACAAATTACTTAAAAATGCCAAAAAAGCACATGCAAAGAATGAAATTATAAAAAATTCAACTTACAGTTGACCGATTTGACTCTCGATACGCCCCTTGACACAGTGCGCAGCTGTCAGAACGTAACGATCATTAATTAACGAACCAGCGCAACTTATGGCTATATTTTCTATAGCCAATTGAAAAGAAGCTAAGCTTCTGTACACTTAAATCAATTCATATAAAATACAAAGAGTGCAACATTGCTTGGAATTCGAAATTTTAAGTGAAAAAAAAAAATGTCAATTTTCGGTAATGTCCGAAATTTTACTCAGAAGTATGCAAATATGAATATTAATATCTTATTTGATATGATATGGTTATGATATAACTTAAAAAGGATAATCCTTAAAAAATATTTGTACTTTTTGAAAATATTACCAATGATGCAAAAGTGGAAAGCAGAAGAGCTAAAAAATATTTGTACTTTTTGAAAATATTACTAATGATGCAAAAGTGGAAAGCAGAAGAGCTAACCACATATGTTAATCCATTTTTGGTTTTTGGAACTTTGCATTTGTGGAAAGCGCTTCTGCTTTCCACTTTTGCATCATTTTATTTATGCAATAGCATTCCAATGGTACTGGATCGTCTGAAATTTGAAATTAAAAAGTGATTTTAAAAATTTTTTACAAAAAAAATATTTTTAAGAAAAATTTACCATGCTTTGGCCCAAAATGTTTCAAGGCACTTTCGTATGCCAATTCTTTGGCACATGAAATTTTTTTATCCGCTCCGATAAATTCCAGTCCATCTATATGTATTTTTACTATGAATATATGATTTGATTTTGTTATTGTTGTTTTTTCAGTTGGTTTTTGCAATTCTTTGACGGCCTCTATAGCCGTTCTGGGTATAATAATTTTTTTTAGTTTTTTATTTAATTTCGCTTTTTTAAGTTTTATGATTATTTTTCGCGTTTCTAAAGTAAAAAAAAAAAATAAAGTAATAATAACAACGTTTTAACGATTCAATATTAGCGCCTAATTTTTCATGGGTTACACTGGTATAGCCCCTTAATCCAATAATTAGCTTACCTGCATTTTTTTTTATTTTGGGAAAAATTTTTTTCCAATCTCTTTTCCTCAAGTTATTCATATCGTCGTTATTCATATTGTTGTCGTTGATGTCGTTGCTATTGTTGTCGTTGTTGTTGTTGCTATTGTTGTCGTTAATGTTACTGTTGCCTTTACCGTCATTTTTGTTGCTGTTGTTGTCGTTTTTGTTGCTGTTGTTGTCGTTGTTGTTGTTGTTGCTGCTGCTGCTGATGCAGAGGTTTTTCAATTGTAAATCCATAAATCCTGTAAATAAACGTGATGGCCTCCATTAGTGATAGCTCGTCCAACCGTACAGCTAGTGTGAACGCTGACTGTCGAGCGTAGTGCAAATTTTTCATTACAAATAAGATTTCATGAAATGAACTTCAATTGGCAAGATTTTTTTTGAACTTTATTAAACTTGGAAAAAAAAGGGATTTTTTTTTTTGCTTTTGTCAACGATTTTCTACATTTTTCCGACATTTTAACTTCATTCAACTGTTTTCGCGATTTTTTACCTTTTTCAAATATTTTTAACATTTTCAATATTTGAGGCGCCCAGTTTCTCAAAACCGGCCAAGTTCATTTCATCTATGTTCATTGAAAAATTAAAAAGTATTTCCCACATAATAGCTTATTAAATTTCTTCCTCAAAGCACGCCAGATCAGACTTTTCAAGTTTTATTTACGTATGTATGTTCTTCAAAAAACAATTTTGGACTTGGCCGGTTTTGATAAAAATGAACTGGACCTGGCCGGTTTTGATTCCAAGGCGTTGGAAAAAAATTAACTTGGCCGGTTTTGATACCAATGTACTGGACTTGGCCGGTTTTGATTCCCAGGCGTTGGACTGGTTTTGAAAGCAAGTACTTGGCCGGTTTTGAAATCCATGAATCAAAAATAAATTAAAAAGTGTAATAATTGTGTCAAAAAGTTTTTTTTTTAATCTAAAACCATTGTAGAAAGATAAAGCATGGTCGAGATTTTTATATATGAGAATATCTCAAAATTTTATTTTTTTGGACTTGGCCGGTTTTGCAACTGGGCGCCTCATATGGGCATTTCCATTCTGGCGTTACGTTACGTTCGTACGAAAAAATATTTAAATAAAAATACAAAATGGCACATTTTTAAAAAATTTTTTTATATTTGCTAAGTAGCAGTATATTAAGTAAGAAAATTGACAACAATCGACCATATGGATTTCAAGATATATGCAAAAAATGTGCACTGGCGTTACGTTACAAAAAACAGAAGTGGGTTTTTGACTTGGAATACAAAATTGCAAAACTCTGCGAATTGGGTAAAGCTTTTAGTATAAAACCTTTTTTAGTAGGACTTATATATATATATATATAATATAGGTTTATTTTCCAAGTTGTCAAATTTAAAAACTTTTCTCGGTTTATTAGTTATTAGCCTTAGTATCTGACGTTACGTTACTTGGCGTTACGTTACTTAAATTTCCATTGGAAAATTTTTAGCAAAAATTGTTTTAAAAAAATTATTTAGCGCAAATAAAACACCACTTTTAGCTATTATATATTACTACCAAGAGATCGGTATTTCGTTTGGAGGCTGAAAAAGTCGAATAAATATGAAATATGTTGAAATCAGTTGAATAGTATGAATTTAATATTATTATGGTTAAATACATAGAAAAAATATGGAAAACACTTAAAAAGTTGAAAATGGTTGATAAAATATGGATAATGTTGAAGAACGTCAAAAAAAGTTATAAGTCGAAAAATTTAAAATAAACAAAATATCATACAAGTTAATTACTGACAATATGGCGTTACGTTACGCACTTTCGAAATTTATTATAAAATTAACTATTTGTTTAGTAACCGAGTTTTTTATTAAAATTAGTTCAATTTATTAACCTTTGTTAACATTCAAAATTTCACGGACTTGCGATCGTCAGAGTAGAGATATTGAGAATAAATGGATTTTTTCTGGCGTTACGTTATCTTAGAATTTCATTGAAATCAAACCAAAATTTTACCATTAATTGGTATTTGTTTGCTCTTTTGCATTTAATTTACGGTTAGTTGTCGTTCTAGCCAAGGTTTTGCGATAAGAATGTAACTGCACAAATACTCTTAGAAATGTAAATTGTAATGAGAAGATGCTCTTAGAAATAAGAAAAACTAACGAAAACGTGAACTTATACTTTATAGCCCGATATATAGCCATCGTAACTAAAGAAATCTTTGAACTCTTAAATTTAATTAAATTTGAATATCTCTCTTTAATAATGCAAGTAAGAAAAAACTGTTGGTTAACTTTACATTTTTCGGTCAGGGTAGACTTTTCTGTGGAAATGCCCATATCTCGACTAATTCCATATTCCTTTACTTATAACATTTTTTAATATTTTCGAATTTTCTTAACATTTTTCGCCCTTTTGTGATTTTATCTACATTTCTCAAATATTATTCATGATTTTTTCAATTTTTCCCAAATTTTCAAAATTTTTTCGACTTCTTCAATATTTTTTCACTTCTTCGACATTAATACACTTTTCAAAATTGTTCGTATCTTCAAAACTTTTTAATATCCTCAACATTTTTCGATTTTTTGAATATTGCTTAACATTATTCAAACTTTATCCACATTTTTTCGAATTTTTCAATATTTTTCGACTTAAGAATGTTTTTCGACCTTTACAGCATTTTGCAACATTGTTCAACTTTTTTAAATTTTTCATAATAACGAGTCATCTTTAAGTTCACATATCACGCCACGAGTGCTTGCATTTGTTATTTTACTTATTGTCCAGGACAAAGAAAATAATGATTTGTAGGGAAGATAATTTGGAAACTATTTTCGTAGATCTGTATTTCGAATATAGAAAAATCGATTTTATTTTGGAATTTTTGAATAAATGTTCATGCACTTGAGTTTTGAGAATTCGAAGGAGCAGAAAAACGATAGTTTTTGTGATTGTTTTGCCTTTGTCGCGCTGGGTTCTTATTCTGTTCTGTTTGATTTTTTTCCTGTTTAATATTTTAAGCTTCTATTTAACGTCTCGTTGGGGACGCCGGTTTATTTTTAGTCACATCTTCATATTGGCATTTCTCAGGGTTATCATTGGCATATTTGTTTCTATAAAATTTATTATCTTTACACTTAACTGTTGACCGTTGTCGAAGATTGTGTATGAAAAACGGGATGTTGCGTACCTTTTTCTGTACATTTGCCTTATTGTGTTACCATAAAACATTTTATTGCGATTTTTGGCAATAAATATTTTAAAACAGTAGCGGTTTTTTATTTGTCCAGTGGGGGGAAACTGGAAAACTTACCAGATTGATGATGTTGAAATATGTTGCTTATAATTTTTAATTTTAACACACGACGGACGACACTACCAGTTACAACCACTTTACAATTATAACAAAAGAAGAATGCCGGATATTTAAAGAAATGAATCGGAAAACGATTGAAATGAAATGAAAATGAAACAACGTGTCAATGTTGCCAGATTTTTGAAAAAAACTGTAAAAAATAAGAAATAAAACAGATTTTTTGGAAAATATAAAATATTAGTGGTTATTAAAAGTTGATGACGTTTTTTTTTAAGGAATAAAAAATACTGCGATTTGAAAAATAAAACTGCAAGCGTGATTAAAAAACCTTATTTTCCAAACTGCTACAATGGCAACGCTGATGAGGAACAAAGGTAACGTGGAACAAAATATCCAAATGACAGCATGCTGTCGTTAGCCAGCTGCTGTTGTCCCTCTCTTACTTATTCTTATAATAAGCCGTTTTAAATTTAGCGGGCTGTAGCTAAAGACAGCCATCTTTTATTTTGAAGAAAGGTCGAGAAAAATTTCAGAAAAAAAAAAGATGGCGTAATGGGGAACAAGGAAGAAATGTTAAATGTTGCTATTGTCCCTCTCTTACTATAAGAATATTTGAAATTTAGCGCCTTTTATCAAAAGAAGCCATCTTTTATTTTGAAGAAAAAATGTCATAAAAACTTAGTGGAAACATTGGGTTGTGTTCATTGTTGTGTGTCGGTAGAATTTTTTCCGGGTTTTTGGGAATTTATGTTTAGATATTTAAATTTAACAGCTTTGCTTTCAGTCAATACATAATTGAAGAAAAATATAGTTAAATATTAAATTCTTGGAAATTTTACTTCATTTACAATATCAATGAATAGGTGGATCATAAGGTCCAATATTTAATAAAATCTGTTTAGGAAAAAGAGTACAAAGTGTTCAAGTTCAGCTATGGAACTCACTGATGATGGTAGTGTATTTGGTAGGAACAATTTTTATAACTAAATCAAAACTAAAGAAAGAAGACACAGTAAAAAACACCGTTACGTTACGCGTTTGAAAGACCCTCTACACCATCACAAGATATCACATTTTCCGAACTCACTCCCCGGTGGGGAGTTTTACTCAGCATGTTGTCCTATTGTTAAGAATATTCAGAAATCACAAAACAGCTGTTTATGCCTATGGACTGATCAAAGGAAAACCCTAAACTTTGCTAACAAATAAGTATGACATCTAGAGCCTTTTTGAAGTGTATATGAGCTTGAAATTACTTGAAGCTTATTGTATTGAACACGATTCTATCAAAAAAAAACTCAAAACGATCGACCGACATTTCGATGGAAGTTTTTGATTTGATAAATAAATTGTGATTTGTTTACAAATGCACAACAAGCCGAAATGTCAAACTTTTATTTACTTTAAGGCTTAATAATGCAAAGCTTAATAAACAAATAATTTTAATAAGATTTTTTTTTTTTTTTAACAACAATGGTGACATACATGGGTCGTCTTTAATTTTAATAAAAATAGGAAAAAAACTGAACTTATTTATTAAGACAAAAGTAGGAACTCATCGAGATTGAACTCGTGCTGCTGAAAATAAAGTATATTTTAAGAGTAAATTTAAATTTTATTTCTTATAAATAAGTCTTCAACAGTTGTTTTAAAAGCGATGTAGAGATCGTGGGTAACGATTTGAAATTCTTGGTTTTTCCAGGAGTTTTCTTAGGGAGAATATTTGGTCTGGAGTCTAAAAGTAGCCCTAAAATGCACCCACAAATTACGTCGGACACAATATTTTACGCGACTTTTTTTTTTTTTGTAAATGTGAATAGAGCAGAAACTTTAGTCGTAAAACAAGCATTTGTCTCTCCAGATTTGATTGTTGAATTGAAACTTATGAAAACATATGTTTTTATGCAAATAAAGGCTTTTATCGTTGAGTTTGATCATATAGGGTGTTTTTTTTAGAGGTATAGAGCTTTGAATTGAAATAAAACACAAGAAAATCGTTTTAATGTCCATCAATTTGGCTTTATTGGAAGGATAATTTTATGGCATTAATGTTTAAATATGATTTCGGGCATGTGGCCGCCGCGGCTGGCTCGAATAAAGCCAACTCTACAGGTCCAATTTTGAACCACTTTTTCGAGCATATGGGGCCGTATGTCGGCAATAATGTCACGAATGTTGGCTTCCAAGTCCCCTAACGTTTCTGGTTTGTTGCCGTAGACGAGCGACTTCACATATCCCCAAAGAAAATAATCCAATGGTGTCAAATCACACGATCTTGGTGGCAAATTGACAGGTCCATTCCGCGAAATTATGCGCTCATCGAATGTTTCCTTCAATAAATTGATTGTGACGTGCGCTGTGTGGCATGTAGCGCCGTCTTGTTGGAACCACAACTCATCCACATTCATGCCATCCAATTCGGGAACAAAATAGTCGGTTATCATGGCTCTATACCGGTCTCCATTAACGGTAACTGACTCTCCAGCATTATTTCGGAAGAAGTGTGGCCCAATGACTCCACCAGCCCATAGAGCACAGCAAACAGACAGTTTTTGTGGATGTAATGGCGTCTCAAGGGTCTCATGTGGATTCTCTTCACTCCAAATGCGGCAATTTTGCTTGTTGACGTAGCCATTCAACCAAAAATGAGCCTCATCACTGAACAAAATTTTGCGATGAAAATCAGCATCGAGATCAATCTCATTTTCGGCCCATACACCAAAATCACGACGCATTGCATGGTCTCGCGGCTTTAATTCTTGCACAAGCTGGATCTTGTAAGGTCGCAAGCCAAGATCTTTGCGCAAAATCTTCCATAAAGTTGATGGACAAAGCTCCAATTGCTGTGCACGGTGGCGAATCGATTCATTCGGGTCCTCTTCAACATTTTGCTCTACAGCGGCAATTGTTTCTTCGGTGCGCACTGTTCGACGTCTCTGCGGATGCGTATTATCACATAGAGTAAACGTAGTGCAAAAACGACCCATGGTTAACCGAATTAATTGCTCTGATGGACGATTATGTCGACCATAAAATGGACGGAGCTTGCGGTAAACTTCGCGAACTGAATCATTTTTTTCGAAATAAATTTGCACGATTTGCAAGCGTTGTTCTTTTGTCAACCTGTTCATGATGAAATGGCAAACCAAACTGAACATAAATGACATTAGAGTTGCCAGATTTGACCATAAAATGCCAGTTTTATCTCTATTCGAAAAACAAACCTCTAAAAAAAACACCCTTTATTACTGGTCGATTTTTAGTTGGTATATACTTACATATGTTCTTTGGAAAGAGAATACCTACTTGTCGCATGTCTTGTGAAAAGTGGACAAGGTGAGTTTTGCAGCTACAAACCTACACTATTAAAAATTTTAAATGCTACAATCGCGGCGTACAATGGGTATCGAACTGATGGTCGTATTCACCTTTTTTTTAAGGTTCTTTACTGCTTTGAGATTTGCGCCATATATTCGGTTACTTTGAATTTTGCCCTTTGCAAGAAAATGGCGTTCTGTCAGCAAACACATCAGATAGTAAGAAGTGATGAAATTGTAAAGAAGATAAAATGCATTTCTGGGTTTTCGACACAATGCAATAGTCGCAATGCAATTTGTGCTCCAAGCCCAATTTGTTTGTCGCACTTGATCCTGTGTAATGAATAACTTTCGACGAATAGCCGTTAGATGAGCACGAATATCAATTTTTAAAACCAATTCGTACAGGTTTGTTGCAAATATACATTTAACATGAATGACGTCCAAAAGTAGGGCACCATTTGTTCATCAATTGGCAAGTTGGTTGCGAATACTCCAAACTGCATGTACTTACGATTCAAAATATCAAAAATTGGGCGCAATTTGTAAAACTTGTCATTCAAGTCAATGTTGGTATATTTGAAAAAAAAAAACAAAATGTCCTGAATTTTTCATATGTTGTGGGCCAGCGTTGCTTTAAAGAAACACCAAAAATTATCATGCTCTAACACACTCAGGTTTTGAACTAGCTATGATTTCTGAACTTCTAACTTAAATTTAATAATTTACGTTGAAATATCACACTTCACAACGAAAATAAATTTATACTCAACATTTTTATAAGAATTTTTAAAAAAGGTCTCAAAAAGGTGTACCTTTTTACCAGGCTCCTTATCCAAAAAAATAGGTCAAAAATTTAATTTTTGGTATGCAGTTTAATGCCCAAAGAATATGATATTAAGTAACTGTTTTTACTTTTCCAATGCTTTTAGCCGTTTATTTTTAATAATTTTTAAAGTTTGTGTTTCTTTAAGGAAACAGCGGCCCGAAATGGGTTAACTCTTTCATTGTTTTTATTATAAAAATCACAGTAACGTAAAACGAATGACAAAAATACAATTCATTTACTTATACAGCAACAGCAACAGCAACATATTTCCGCTTAAATTAAAACATTTTTTGACATTTTAACAAAATCATAATTCAATAATATAAGTTACAGTAATTTGCTATTAGAGACCGGAATCTGGCCTCATAGCTGTCAGACTCCAATACAAAGCGTAAAATGTGGCCTCATAGCTGTCAGAAAATTATATACTTGACGTATGAATGTATCGAATTTTAGTATTAAATGTAAAAATTATTTAGTAATTCAAATAAAGCCAAAAATCAGTACAAATTGGGTAAAATCAGTACATTTGCGTACTGATTTTAAAATCTTGAAAAATCAGTATTTTTAAAGAAATTTTGTAAAAATCAGTACATGTACTGATAGAATCAGTACGAATGACAACCCTTTGTCAGCATTACATTACATTTTGTTCTGACTACCGAAGAGAAAACATCGTGATATCGGACAAATTATTATGTTCATGAAAGTAGATATGTTGATGAAATAGGAATTTAATTTTACCTCAATTAATAGTAAATGTTATTTTCAAGACCATAATAATAATCGGACATTTTTAGGTTAAACCAAGAGCAGTGATGTCATTTCACCAAAATCTTGGGGGGGGGGGGGGGGGTCGAGAGCTTACATAACATATACATTAAATAACAATCGATGATATTTTGAATTGAATCGATGTAATGTATAGTAATATCAGATCCTTGGGGGGGGGGCCCTCTAGTCCTATCCAATTGACGCCACTGACAAAGACATAAAATTTTATCATTTTTGATAGAAACAAAAAATTTTATGATTGAATACAAAATATATTATTTGACAGATAATTTATATACTTACCTATGATATTAATATTTTTCCAGCCCGATTTAAAAAATAATACATTCAAATTTCAGTTTTAAGAAGTTAACTTTTCTTTTGTTCACCAAAAACCGACCGTAACGAACAAACTGTCACTTCCAATGAAAAATAACGAATCTTTTGTTATTTTGCTTTTATTGGTTTGTTGAAAAATAGAAAAAGAACAGTAATTTACAGTTAATTTATGCAAACGAAACGCAATTTGTATCTTACACACGAAATAAGACAACGTATCATTTTTGATACAATATGCATTTAAGGGTTAAATCGATTCGAATAGACTATAATTTTCATTTGTAACGTTTGTCTTCAATATAGATCACAACAATAAAATTCTCATTAATGCTTTGAAAACGAAAAATCTTTCTATAATATTTGAAAAACTTGAAGCTTTGATTTTTTTGCAAGTAATAAAGCTCAGAGAAGAAGGCGAGATACTGAAATTAACAACAAAAGTAACATAATTGAATTGCAGTAGCCAACCATCTTCTCATAAGAATATCGAAGCTCAAACTCTTACAATCTTAAAGACGCTGTCTACAGCAATTAAATTATGTAATAGGCAAACATTGTTTCATAATTTGTAAATTTCTGCATGGCCAGTGAGTGAGATCATGTTTCATCACAAACTTTACCATAAGATTAGTTCGATCTCCAATAGTGGCAAAACGGAAAATGCAGCACAGATTGCAATTTATTCAAAATTCATTTGTTTAATTTTTTATTTTTATGCTCAGAGCATTAAGGAGGGTATTCTCCATATGCAATTTAAGGGTTTTTAAAAGGAACTGGATTTTGTACGAGTTATTGGCCATGAAAAATACGCATTCGTTTCCTTCACACTTTTTCATAAATTCATTTGTTTAATTTTTTATTTTTATGCTCAGAGCATTAAGGAGGGTATTCTCTACATGCAATTTAAGGTTTTTTAAAAGGAACTGGATTTTACACGGGCTATCAAAAATACGCATTCTTATCCTCCACACTTTTCATAACAGAGCAGCACAGAATGCAATTTATTCATAGCCCTTTTGCTTGTTTTTTTTATTTTTGTGCTCATAGCAGTAATGACCTTGAATAATACGCATACTTATCCTTCAAACTTTTCATAAGATTACATCTCAGAAAGCAATTTATTGAAAACTCTTTTGCTTAATTTTTAATTATGCTCAGAGCCTTAAGGAGGGTGTTATCCATATTGAATTTAAAGGTTATTAAATATAACTCGATTTGTACTTATTCATTTTCTTAAAAATTAAAAAAACTTTTAACTTAAATAATTGATATTTAATATAGAAAAAAAAAAAACAAAAAAAGACTAACCATTAGGCCTTATGAAATTATAATTGATATTTAATATAAAAAAAAATCCAAAAAAAAATTTCGTTGTGTCGAGTTTCGAATCTCTAACCTTTTGGTTTAAATGCCAGTGGCTTACCCATTACGCTTCCGACAAGCTAGCAAGCTGTCACATCGTGTTTATATATTGCTTTTCTATGTTAACATTTATGCAAAATAAATAAATAAATAAATTTTAATGTAAACGTTCTGTTAAGTTAACATTTTCGCCTCAAAATATATCATTTTCGGTTCTTCGTCCGGCGCTAACTTCACACAAGTGAAAATTATAGTATTTTCCTTTGTTTAAAACAAAAGTAGGGATATACATAATATGTTGGTGAGCATCTTTTGATTTATGCATATTTCACCTATTGTTATTATAGGTACAATCAATATGTATAATACTTATGTCATAAAATTGCTTTCTCTATTATGTACTGGGGACCACTTCTGAAATCCATTTTTAGCCTTTTCCTATCGATTCGTGCAATAACATTTTTTTCGAAAAATGGGTCCAAAAAACCATTTCAGGAGAGTCGGAGACCTCACTTGACACTATTAAAATCCGTTTTCGGACTTTTCCCATCGATTCGTGCAATAAAATTTTTTTGAACAAAATGGGTCCGAAGCATCTCCATAAGAGGGTCGAGGACCTCCCCTGTCACTCCTAAAAATCCATTTTCGGCTTTTTCCCATTGAAGCGTGGAATACATTTTTTTTTAAAAATAAAAGTGCATAATTATCATAATTTTTTTCTTTTCAGAAACATGTTAAGTGTATTGCTTTGGATTTTATTATCAATAATCCTTTGAAAATTTTTGCTTAGTGATCCAAGACATTATTTTAGGATTTTCCTCGTTTTTTCATACAAAAAGAACTTTTATTTTCGCCTTTTGCAAAAATATAAGTTGAAAAAAACTTTTAAAAAAAACTTTTATTAAAAAATGTCAAAAAAAACTCTTATTAATAAAAGTTTTTTTTGACTTTTTGAAATATAAGTTAAAAAAAACTTTTAACTTTTTTGTTCTGATATAAAAGTTTTAAGGAAACTTTTACTTTTATTTCAAAAATATAAAAGTTTACTATTACCTTAAAAAAACTTTTATAAAAGTTTATTTCAAGCTCTGGTTTTGACACAACAGCAGTTAACACTGGTACGTGGCTTCAATCAAATTTAAGTAAAATTCAGTCTTTTATGATTTTTGTAAGCGTTCATACGATAATATTCTATTTTCGGGAAATTTTACATATTTATTTGTTGCGCGTTCAATAGGCAAACATAATGGCTCGTGTACTTTGATAGAAAAAACATTGAATCGCGAACTGATTTATTTACCGTGTCGTCATCATATGTTTGAAATTATGTTAAGAGCTGCATTTGAAATATATTGGAAAACTACATCTGGTCCTACTGTATCAATATTTTCGAGGTTTTAAAACAATTGGGAATATATTGTTGTGACGAGATTGACAGAAAAGAAACTAGAAATAATAACATTTATCCATCATTGTTTACAGGTACATAAATAGATAACATAGAATAATTTAAATGCAAATTCGTTTCTGTGATTAATACTTTTGTATCCTACTAGATGCTTCGCTGTAGAGATGACTACAAGGAACTACTGGAATTATCTTTAATGTTTTTAGATGGTTATTAAAAAAAAAAAATGTCTTTCAAACGTCCTGGGGCTACCCATCATGCCAGGTGGATGGCGAAAACGATATACAGTAGCGAGCATAGAAAATGCTACTGCGATCACTGTAAGAAAATTTGCGATATCTCAAAAAATAATTATGTTAGAGCTTTATAATTTTATATCTACATGTAAATGGTCCCTCACGTTATTGATGTAAATTTTTGTTGAATTATCTGCATCCACAATTCTGTAATGTATAAAATAACAAGACAACCCCAAAAATTAAGCGAGCAAAAAAAATGCAACTCTTCAAAATTAAATTTATTTCAATAGTTTTAGTATTCTTACAGGAGAATATTTGTATCTAAGTTAATGCTTAGAGGCATATCCACTATTGGCGATGTCTGCACTCAATCTGGAGGGCATAGAATCTACTTAGGACACACAAGTCTCTGTGGATGTCTTATTCTACTCTTCCTGGAGGGTTTTTCCCAAGTTCTTTATATTGGAGTTGTTTTTCTTTTTCTTTTCACGGTCTACTAGCTCATATAGGTTCTCTATAGAGTTGACGTCCACGAAAAACAACAGTCTGCCAAGATCGACAAATTACGTTAAAGGTCAAAAACGATGCAAGGACTACGGCAAAAGATGTTGCTGACTACGTGATCGAAAAAATTGGCATTCCCACTAGTGTTCGTACAGTTAGCCGACCGTTAAACAAGGAATATTTGTTTGCCAGATGGACACCTATAATACTGCATACAAGCAAAGTCAATAAAAAAAGCGGCCTACATTTCCAAAGTGGTATCTGCAGTGGACAAGCGAGTAATGGGACAAAGTGCTATGAGGCGAAGAAAGCAAGTTTAATTTGATCGGCTCTGATAGAATAAATTACCCGCGGAAGCTCCTAAGACATCGTTATTTAACTATATGTGCAAATCCGCCGAAATAAACCTTTTATCTGGCCTCGTTTTTTATTTTTTTTTTTTATTTTTTGGAGCACACTTTTTAACCATGGTTTTTCTTGAAGCTAAGGCTGTCTTGAATTAATATTCAAGGTTGTTCAAATAAAATTCAGAAACTTATTTTTTTTATTTAACGTTATATGTAACTTTTCATGTTTTTTTTAACTTAAATGCAATTTTAACTATGTCTTCCTTTAAATTTTAATTGTTCCTCCTTGAATATTGATTAAAGATAGTCTTAACTTCAAGAAAAATCATGTTTGAAGAGTCTGCTCCAAAAAAAATTATAAAAAAAAAATAGAAATTGTCATCTTAGCTCGACCATGGTTTCGTTTTTTTTTTTTTTGAGCACACTCTTCAATTATGGTTTTTCTTGAAGTTAAGACTATCTTTAATTAATATTCAAGGAGAAACAATTAAAATTCAAAGGCATTTAAGTTAAAAAAACATGAAAAGTTACATATAAAGTTAAATAAAAAAATAGCTATCTGAATTTTAATTGAACAACCTTGAATATTAATTCAAGAAAGCCTTAGCTTTAAGAAAAACCATGGTGAGCTCCAAAAAAAAAAATTAAAAACGAGGCCAGCTAAAAGGCTTATTTCGGCGGATTTGCACATATACCAACTACCCACGGTAAAAATGGCAAAGGGTCCATAATTGGTTAAGATATGGAAAAATTAATGATGATAACAATTTATGTTTAACTCTACATCGTTTTAAGGTTCTTTCTCCCATAATAGAGTTGGTTCGTTGGTCAAAATTAATGTCGAAAAGTTAATAAAAGATATGAATTAAATAACACAAAAATTAATCAAATGATTTGAGCCATTTTGTTTCTAAAAATTCATTGACATTATTTAAAACGATTTTCTGAAAGAAGACGTATCATTATGGCATAAAAACGAAAGCTATAATGAAAATTTAAATTTTTTTTAAGTCATTGAAGGTCACATACGACATGGCTGAGCGTGGTATTGCCATCTTAGAAGAATACAATCTATGTTTAACAAAAGATGAACAGCAATTCCAATATTTATTGCAAGTAGTTCAAGATCATCAAAAATTGTATCCAAATCGTAGCAAAGCATTGCTTCAATAACTGCTGCATTTCCAAATTTTGTATTTTTTAACTTAAAATAAAATAAATTATCATTAAAGGTCACCATTTTTTCAATTATAATAACAATTGTACTATTGCTTTTAAACTAAATTTTCATTAGTCAATAGGTCGTTATCAAGGATTACGATTTTTAAGCAAGTTTTTCCAAGAAGCATGTAATTGAATCATTTTTCTAATTGCATAAACAAAAAAATACAGACATAACCTCCTGTGCAGTCGGTAATTTAAGTGCAGCAGGTGCAGGAAATGGGGGAAATTCCCCCCCCCCCAACGGCTGTAAAAATACACTAGAGAACCTTAAAGTTTTAAAAAAACCATGCAGCATCTGAGATGTGTAATTTTTCAGTTTGTTAACTTTTTTCAAACAAAGCTAAAAATTAACAAATTATTTAATCTCATGTTGAATTTTCTACTTTGTACTTTTAGATTCAATTTTATTTTTTTTTTTTGAAAAAGAATAGATGGCATTGCTACATAACCTCAAATATGACGAAAAACAGTGTTTTTTTTGCACATTTCACATTTTACACTGTTGTTGACATTTTTATTGTGTACGTTTTGGTTGATTGTGAAATTACGAGCAAATTATACAATTTTTTGATTTATTGGTATTTAATTAAATTTTAACGCGTTGAGTGAATTTAAAGTGCATTTATTCAAATATAACGATAACAAGCTATTTGCCAAAATGGTAAGTATAAGTGATAATTAACATAATAAATTGCTTTAATTTTTTTTACGTTTCCTATATATTATATTAGTGGATACGTGTGCCGGGAATTAACTTGTTATCGAAGATATCGAGCTGTGAAGTTCGAGGGTTTTACGTTTTATGGTGTTTTATGGTCATATTCAAATTGTCATATCTCAGGTAATTTTCAAGGAAAAAATTATTTTTTATAACGTTTTAAATTTAAAAATATAATATTTTTTATTTATTTTTTACCTATGGCATTAGATCAAAAAACTAAGATTTTTTATAGCAAATCAATTGCTTAAAGTTAGCAAATAGATCGATGGCCATTCTATACGAAATTAAAAAAATATCACTGAATTCCTCGTCAAATTTCCTTTATAAACTTATTTTTTCAGAGGTAGGCAAATACGGACTATATCAAATAAATGAATTCTTTTGCGCAGCCCTGAAAATACTGCGTGCCGCTGCACAGTGGTCCCAAATCGAGTTTTGGTTCAAAAATCGCCAGAAACGCAAATCTTGTCGGAAATGAACAATTATTTTTAAATAAAAGCTAATAAAAATGCCAATAAATTGTCAGAGCCTGAATTTCGAAAAAAACATTTCGGTTTTAATTATTTTAAGCTAAATGCCGAAAAAAAAATGTTTTTTTTTTTGTTTTAACTCAAAGTAATATAAACCTAAAATTTGTTTTCAAAATTCGGCATTGGTATCGGTTTTAATTGGTATGCTTTTATTTTAAAAAAATTTGTTCATTTCCGACAAAATTTCCGGACTCAAGGAATTTTTGAACCGAAAAATATTTTAAGAAAAATTTTTATTTTTATTATAAAAATCTATTTCAACTTTATTAAGCTGTAATTAATACAAAAACTTGTTAATTTCTGAAAAAATTAAGCTGTCTGACGAGGACGAGGAATTCAGTGTCATTTTTTTTTAATTTCGTATCGATTGGCCATCGCTCTATTTGCTAACTTTAAGCAATTGATTTGTTATAAAAATTTTAGTTTTTTGATCTAATGCCATAGGTAAAAAATAAATAAAAAAGATTATATTTTTAAATTTAATACGTTATAAAAAATTTTTTTCCCGTTGAAAATTACCGGAGATATGACAATTCGAATATGACCATAAAACGTAAAACCCTCAAACTTCACAGCTCGATATATTCGATAACAAATTAATTCCTGCCGCACGTGTCCACTAATATAGGGTGTTTTTTTTAGAGGTATAGAGCTTCGAATTGAAATAAAACACAAGAAAATCGTTTTAATGTCCATCAATTTGGCTTTATTGGAAGGATAATTCTATGCCATTAATGTTTAAATATGATTTCGGGCATGTGGCCGCGGCTGGCTCGAATAAAGCCAATTCTACAGGTCCAATTTTGAACCACTTTTTCGAGCATATGGGGCCGTATGTCGGCAATAACGCCACGAATGTTGGCTTCCAAGTCCCCTAACGTTTCTGGTTTGTTGGCGTAGACGAGCGACTTCACATATCCCCAAAGAAAATAATCCAATGGTGTCAAATCACACGATCTTGGTGGCAAATTGACAGGTCCATTCCGCGAAATTATGCGCTCATCGAATGTTTCCTTCAATAAATTGATTGTGACGTGCGCTGTGTGGCATGTAGCGCCGTCTTGTTGGAACCACAACTCATCCACATTCATGCCATCCAATTCGGGAACAAAATAGTCGGTTATCATGGCTCTATACCGGTCTCCATTAACTGTAACTGACTCTCCAGCATTATTTCGGAAGAAGTGTGGCCCAATGACTCCACCAGCCCATAGAGCACAGCAAACAGACAGTTTTTGTGGATGTAATGGCGTCTCAAGGGTCTCATGTGGATTCTCTTCACTCCAAATGCGGCAATTTTGCTTGTTGACGAGCCATTCAACCAAAAATGAGCCTCATCACTGAACAAAATTTTGCGATGAAAATCAGCATCGAGATCAATCTCATTTTCGGCCCATACACCAAAATCACGACGCATTGCATGGTCTCGCGGCTTTAATTCTTGCACAAGCTGGATCTTGTAAGGTCGCAAGCCAAGATCTTTGCGCAAAATCTTCCATAAAGTTGATGGACAAAGCTCCAATTGCTGTGCACGGTGGCGAATCGATTCATTCGGGTCCTCTTCAACATTTTGCTCTACAGCGGTAATTGTTTCTTCGGTGCGCACTGTTCGACGTCTCTGCGGATGCGTATTATCACATAGAGTAAACGTAGTGCGAAAACGACCCATGGTTAACCGAATTAATTGCTCTGATGGACGATTATGTCGACCATAAAATGAACGTAGCTTGCGGTAAACTTCGCGAACTGAACCATTATTTTAGAAATAAATTTGCTCGATTTGCAAGCGTTGTTCTTTTGTCAACCTGTTCATGATGAAATGGCAAACCAAACTGAAAATAAATGACATTAGAGTTGCCAGATTTGACCATAAAATGCCAGTTTTATCTCTATTCGAAAAACAAACCTCTAAAAAAAACACCCGTTATAATGCATAGAATACATTAAAAAAAATTTAGAGCGATTTAAAATGCGGCGGCCAGAAATTGTTCGATTTGTAAAAAAAAAGTCTCGTATCAAAGAATAAATCGAATATTTTTCCAAGGTCACTAAGAGAAATTTATGCTATTATCTGTCATTTTTCAGTCTTCTCGGCAGGCTTCAATATCATCGTTTTTGATACCGGCGAAAAGAAAAAAGGAAAATGATGATATTTCTGATGAGCAACACGTAGTAATTGGAGAATATTCCGGCGAAGCACAGCTTGATTATAGTTCTCCCTCAACTTCTTCTGCAAGGCTATAACGTCAATATTTTCAAAGGACATTGGTGCCTTCATAGGTCAGAAAATTGATAATAATATTAAGAAATCTTTGCTTGAAGAGCCTTGGAGGCCTCCTGAAAACTACAATTTTCCAGGAAAAGAAATAAAAAATTTTGTCGGAACTAAGCATCTAGAACTTTATAAAGAATGGCTTGTTTTGTCACATGTTAGTAGAGGATAGTTTTGTAAATACTGTCCCTGGTTTACATTAAATAATCTTGGAGGTTATAAAAAAAATATACATTTAGGTTTTCTAGTCACTGAACCTTTAATCAATTTTAAAAAGCTCACGGGAACAACAAGTGTACTTGAAAATCACTCTCGACATATATATCATAAAGACGCAGTGGCTGTAGGAAAAGATTTTTTAAGGAATTACCACAATCCTCAATTCGACGTTCGTAACCGTGTTGACGAAAACCATCGCTTGCAAAGTCAAGAGAATAAAGAAAGACTTCTTCCTATAGTAAAAACAATTATTTTATCAGGCAGACAAAATTTTCCACTTCGTGGACATAAAGATGATGGACCTTTATTGACAACATCTCATCTTACTCAAAATGACGGAAACTTTAGAGCATTATTGAGATTTAGAATTGAATCAGGAGATAAAGTCTTGGAGGAGCATCTCAAGACAACGTCAGCTAAAGCAACATATGTAAGCAAAACTGTCCAGAATCAATTGATCGAATGCTGTAGGATTGAGATATTGGAACAAATTTTAAAACGTCTTGCTACATCAAAGTTTTACGCAATTATCTTCGACGAAACGCCAGATTTGTCAAGCAAAGCTCAGGTATTTATCGCAAAAGCGCAGTTTTGTAGCTCTGGATGAATGGGTGATACTTTACAGAGTTTTCTTAAGTATTTCAAAGTTTTTTTGTATTATTTCTATCCCAATAGCTTAAATAAAAAGGTGATGAAATAATAATTTATTAACTATTTAAAGCTTAAAAAATTTATATAGTTTCACCCAACTTGCCAGTGACTATAAAAAAAATGTTTCCATTCCTCAGATTTCGCTTGTACTTCGATACGTCGACTTTTCTAATGATAATCCTTGCATACGAGAAGATTTTGTAGCGTTTGTGGACGCTTTCGGTGAATTGTCAGAAGATGCAACTGAAACTGACGATGAAAATGAGGAAACTTTTGAAGATTTGTCTGCAGAAATTGTACCAAGTACTAATAAAAATAGAGCTGAAGCTGCTCATGAAATATCTTTGACCGGCGTGGCTCTTGGACAAGTGGTTCTGAAAGAATTGAAGAGAATGAACTTGGATTTGAAATATTGTACTTCAATAGGAACGGATGCGTGTGCAGTGATGCTTGGTACAAATCGAGGAGCTGTCAATGAAATAAGAAAAGAAGCAAAAAACGCAGTAGTGACACCATGTTTTTCGCATAAGCTAAACAGTAGCATCTCAAAATCGGCTGGAATCCGCTTAATTGAGAAGACTACAAGCGTTATCAAAGAAGTGACCACATTTTTTCAAAATTAATTTCCAAAACGTACTACCGTATTAAGGAAATTCGAAATCACAAACTCATTCGGTTATGCGAAACAAGGTGGGTTGAGCGACATGACGCTGTTCTTGAGTTTGCTACCAGTATTCCTGAAATTGTTGAAGCCTTGTCTGAAATCGGTGATTGGAACAACAAGGATACAGCTGGAAGAGCAGCAATTCTTATGTCCGCTATCTGCAAATTTGAAATTTTTATTAGGATTTTTTGCCTTTGCGATATTTTGGCAATTACGCGCTCTCTTAGTGTTCTGCTTCAAGCGAAAAGTATTGATTTGGCTAAAGCGTCGGGATTGTAGACTCACTTGTTGCAACATTTGATGATCGCAGAAAAAAGTCGATGAAAAATTCAAATGTATTTTCACCAAAGCAAAATTATTAGCAGAAAAGCTTAATGTTGAAATATCGAAACCAAGGACTTGTGGGCGCCAAACAAAGCGAGATAATTACATGGTGGAGAGCTGTGAAGATTATTATAAAATATCTGTATACATTCCCCTGTTGGATGCCGTAATATTTGATTTGAAATCTCGGTTCTCTCGAGAAGTTTTAGATGGTTTCCAGCTGAGCTTGTTAATTCCAGAAAAAGTATGTGATTTGACAATGTCGGAAGTTGCTGATCTCACAACTTGTTTGACTAGCAGATTTAGAAACTTGCTTGGAAGTACAGAGGAGTTATTACATATAAAAATTGAAGGAGAAATAAGTCATTGTCAAGGCGCATGGAAAATGGAAAAGGCGATAAAAAAAACAGAACTACCAGGATCTGCTCTGGAAACCCTTCAGCGCTGCGAAAAGGACGTATATCCAATAATTCACAGCTTGCTGCAGATTTTTTGTGCAATGCCCGTGACGAATGCTAGTGCTGAACGCTCATTCTCTTCTCTTCGGCGCATGAAAACATGGCTAAGGACAACAATGCTTCAAAGAAGATTAGTTGGTTTGGCGCTGCTACATATTTACCACGACATCCCAATTCAACCTGAAGATATTGTTGAGAGATTTTCAAAACTTGGAAATCATAAAATTATATTGTAAAAGTGTACGAACATTAAAATAAAACTCAGTTCATGCATACATCTAAATTAAATTTTTTTTGGACATAAATTTAACATAACCAATTTCCCCCCCCCCCCCCCCCCCCCCCCCAAATTCTTGCGTTGGATCCGCGCCTGCTTAAGTACGTACCACAGTAATAACTTTCAGCCTTTTAAGTGAAACAAAAATTCATAAAAAACTCAAAAACACAGTACGTGTACTCTTAAGCGAAGCTTTAAGTCAACATGGACAAAGAAGTAGATAGGAAAGAACTAGACTCCGAGCTTTTTGCCTGTATTAAATTTTGGCGAGAAGAATGAAAGCTGGAACCAATGAGAATTACGAAGCAAAATCCAATTGGATTTATTTCTGATTTTGTTCGGCTTTTGCAACGAACCGAACGAATTCACAATGTTAAATTCAGATCATTTTGTATTTTTTAATTTATTTATTTTCTTAAATTCATAAAAAAGTTATTTGAATATTAGAAAATGAAAATAAATAAGTTGATATTCAAAAATAAGGAAAACTTGTTGAGAAAATTATTCAATTACGATGATGACTTACATTTAAACCTGCATTTGAGAAAATCAATTTTTATATCTACCAGGCAACCAGCAAATGCAATAGCATGATTTTTATTTTGACTCCTTCAAACTTGCAAATTTGCAAGTGATCCCGCGTAAATTTTGTTGTTGGTTTTTCTTCAGAAAAATTCAGTCGAAAAAATCCTAAAAAAATGCGCGTATTTGTTGTTGCGTTTTTGTAGTTTACAACCGATGCCGTTAGTTTCAATTTTGTTGGTATTTTTTCGGCAGAAAAATTGAGTGGAAAACAACAAAAATTATATTCATGTTGTTTGCTTGTATGTGTGCTGAAATTATGCTATTTTTCGCAATTAGGATTTTTCCTTTGGGGGCCATAAATATATAGAAATTATGAAGTTATATTTTTCAATTTTCTTGTTTTACATGAAACGAATCATTAGTTGAAACAAGTTAATAATAAATAAGTTCAATTAGAATAGCTTAGTCACTAGAACTGATTCTGCATTTAAAAAAACACGAAAATCATATTTTCAAAGATAAAAAATGGAAATTTCTTTAAAATTAACACGGAAACTAAGTCAATGTGTCAAAATACACTACTACTATCGAAGTGTTATCTTAATTTGGGCTTAAACCTTTCCGAATCCAAAAATATTCATGTAAGGGGCTTAGCACCCTTGATCCCTTGATCAAGTACGCACATTTTTCGGATAAAACTGAAAAATTAAAATGATATTCATTTTGTTTTATTTGCTGAGCGCCTGCTTCAAACAAAATTTCATTTATCTTACGTATTGAATTGAAATTATTTTACAAAACTCAAAATATTTCTATAATTTCTATATTTTTCAACATTATCATGGAAATAAAAATGAAGGTTGTATTAAATTATTGTATTAAAATTTGACAGCAAAATGTGGTTTCATAGTTGTCAAAATCCAATGCAAAATGTAAACAAAAGAAATTGAGTTGAATAATTTTTTGACAGTTACGAAGCCACGTTTCGCTGTCAGATTTTAATGTGACAGTTTAGTACAACCTTTATTTTTATTTCCATGATAATATTGAAAAATATAGAAATTATTGAAATATTTTGAGTTTTGTAAAATAATTTCAATTCAATACGTAAGATAAATGAAATTTTGTTTGAAGCAGGCGCTCAGCAAATAAAACAACAGGAATATCATTTTAATTTTTCAGTTTGATCCGAAAAATGTGCGTACTTGATCAAGGGATCAAGGGTGCTAAGCCCCTTACATGAATATTTTTGGATTCGGAAAGGTTTAAGCCCAAATTAAGATAACACTTCGATAGTAGTAGTGTATTTTGACACATTGACTTAGTTTCCGTGTTAATTTTAAAGAAATCTCCATTTTTTATCTTTGAAAATATGATTTTCGTGTTTTTTTAAATGCAGAATCAGTTCTAGTGACTAAGCTATTCTAATTGAACTTATTTATTATTAACTTGTTTCAACTAATGATTCGTTTCAAGTAAAACAAGAAAACTGAAAAATATAACTTCATAATTTCTATATATTTATGGCTCCCAAAGGAAAAATCCTAGTTGCGAAAAATAGCATAATTTCAGCACACATACAAGCAAACAACATGAATATAATTTTTGTTGTTTTCCACTCAATTTTTCTGCCGAAAAAATACCAACAAAATTGAAACTAACGGCATCGGTTGTAAACTACAAAAACGCAACAACAAATACGCGCATTTTTTTAGGATTTTTTCGACTGAATTTTTCTGAAGAAAAACCAACAACAAAATTTACGCGGGATCACTTGCAAATTTGCAAGTTTGAAGGAGTCAAAATAAAAATCATGCTATTGCATTTGCTGGTTGCCTGGTAGATATAAAAATTGATTTTCTCAAATTCAGGTTTAATATAAGTCATCGTAATTGAATTTCTCAACAAGTTTTCCTTATTTTTGAATATCAATTTATTTATTTTCATTTTCTAATATTCAAATAACTTTTTTATGAATTTAAGAAAATAAATAAATTAAAAAATACAAAAATAACATTGTGAATTCGTTCGGTTCGTTGCAAAAGCCGAACAAAATCAGAAATAAATCCAATTGGATTTTGCTTCGTAATTCTCATTGGTTCCAGCTTTCATTCTTCTCGCCAAAATTTAATACAGGCAAAAAGCTCGGAGTCTAGTTCTTTCCTATCTACTTCTTTGACATGGATGCCTTTTTGCTCGCGTTATTGCAAAGAAGTAGATAGGAAAGAACTAGACTCCGAGCTTTTTGCCTGTATTAAATTTTGGCGAGAAGAATGAAAGCTGGAACCAATGAGAATTACGAAGCAAAATCCAATTGGATTTATTTCTGATTTTGTTCGGCTTTTGCAACGAACCGAACGAATTCACAATGTTAAATTCAGATCATTTTGTATTTTTTAATTTATTTATTTTCTTAAATTCATAAAAAAGTTATTTGAATATTAGAAAATGAAAATAAATAAGTTGATATTCAAAAATAAGGAAAACTTGTTGAGAAAATTATTCAATTACGATGATGACTTACATTTAAACCTGCATTTGAGAAAATCAATTTTTATATCTACCAGGCAACCAGCAAATGCAATAGCATGATTTTTATTTTGACTCCTTCAAACTTGCAAATTTGCAAGTGATCCCGCGTAAATTTTGTTGTTGGTTTTTCTTCAGAAAAATTCAGTCGAAAAAATCCTAAAAAAATGCGTGTATTTGTTGTTGCGTTTTTGTAGTTTACAACCGATGCCGTTAGTTTCAATTTTGTTGGTATTTTTTCGGCAGAAAAATTGAGTGGAAAACAACAAAAATTATATTCATGTTGTTTGCTTGTATGTGTGCTGAAATTATGCTATTTTTCGCAATTAGGATTTTTCCTTTGGGGGCCATAAATATATAGAAATTATGAAGTTATATTTTTCAATTTTCTTGTTTTACATGAAACGAATCATTAGTTGAAACAAGTTAATAATAAATAAGTTCAATTAGAATAGCTTAGTCACTAGAACTGATTCTGCATTTAAAAAAACACGAAAATCATATTTTCAAAGATAAAAAATGGAAATTTCTTTAAAATTAACACGGAAACTAAGTCAATGTGTCAAAATACACTACTACTATCGAAGTGTTATCTTAATTTGGGCTTAAACCTTTCCGAATCCAAAAATATTCATGTAAGGGGCTTAGCACCCTTGATCCCTTGATCAAGTACGCACATTTTTCGGATCAAACTGAAAAATTAAAATGATATTCATTTTGTTTTATTTGCTGAGCGCCTGCTTCAAACAAAATTTCATTTATCTTACGTATTGAATTGAAATTATTTTACAAAACTCAAAATATTTCTATAATTTCTATATTTTTCAACATTATCATGGAAATAAAAATGAAGGTTGTATTAAATTATTGTATTAAAATTTGACAGCAAAATGTGGTTTCATAGTTGTCAAAATCCAATGCAAAATGTAAACAAAAGAAATTGAGTTGAATAATTTTTTGACAGTTACGAAGCCACGTTTCGCTGTCAGATTTTAATGTGACAGTTTAGTACAACCTTTATTTTTATTTCCATGATAATATTGAAAAATATAGAAATTATTGAAATATTTTGAGTTTTGTAAAATAATTTCAATTCAATACGTAAGATAAATGAAATTTTGTTTGAAGCAGGCGCTCAGCAAATAAAACAACAGGAATATCATTTTAATTTTTCAGTTTGATCCGAAAAATGTGCGTACTTGATCAAGGGATCAAGGGTGCTAAGCCCCTTACATGAATATTTTTGGATTCGGAAAGGTTTAAGCCCAAATTAAGATAACACTTCGATAGTAGTAGTGTATTTTGACACATTGACTTAGTTTCCGTGTTAATTTTAAAGAAATCTCCATTTTTTATCTTTGAAAATATGATTTTCGTGTTTTTTTAAATGCAGAATCAGTTCTAGTGACTAAGCTATTCTAATTGAACTTATTTATTATTAACTTGTTTCAACTAATGATTCGTTTCAAGTAAAACAAGAAAACTGAAAAATATAACTTCATAATTTCTATATATTTATGGCTCCCAAAGGAAAAATCCTAGTTGCGAAAAATAGCATAATTTCAGCACACATACAAGCAAACAACATGAATATAATTTTTGTTGTTTTCCACTCAATTTTTCTGCCGAAAAAATACCAACAAAATTGAAACTAACGGCATCGGTTGTAAACTACAAAAACGCAACAACAAATACGCGCATTTTTTTAGGATTTTTTCGACTGAATTTTTCTGAAGAAAAACCAACAACAAAATTTACGCGGGATCACTTGCAAATTTGCAAGTTTGAAGGAGTCAAAATAAAAATCATGCTATTGCATTTGCTGGTTGCCTGGTAGATATAAAAATTGATTTTCTCAAATTCAGGTTTAATATAAGTCATCGTAATTGAATTTCTCAACAAGTTTTCCTTATTTTTGAATATCAATTTATTTATTTTCATTTTCTAATATTCAAATAACTTTTTTATGAATTTAAGAAAATAAATAAATTAAAAAATACAAAATGATCTGAATTTAACATTGTGAATTCGTTCGGTTCGTTGCAAAAGCCGAACAAAATCAGAAATAAATCCAATTGGATTTTGCTTCGTAATTCTCATTGGTTCCAGCTTTCATTCTTCTCGCCAAAATTTAATACAGGCAAAAAGCTCGGAGTCTAGTTCTTTCCTATCTACTTCTTTGGTTATTGTCGAATGTCGAGCTTAAAGCTAATTAACTGACGAAATGTTGGCTTCACGAAAAAAATATTAGGAGCTTTATAATAGGAAATTTTATGATCTTTCTAATAAGCGTTTATGTAAGATTTGTTTTTAATGAGATATAGAGACCAGTGTTCGAAAATGTACAGTATGGTACAATTCAATCGTGTTTTGTGCCGATTTTAATTTGTGCACACAATTCAGTTTTGTACTGTGCAAACTCGAAACCTTTATTTCACGATATAGAGATAACAAGCCCGAAGTTCTAACGAGTACACATACTTTTCATAAGCAAAAATTGCACAACAATTTTTATTCTGTACGCCTCTGAGCACAGAACATGCACCTTATTCTCATTGTATTTTGTGAAATAGAGCGAAACAAAACCGGATTGTTACCATGTGAAACGTGCATCTTTGTGCTGTGAAAAGCTTACATAAATGAGGCCACATGTTTAGAATTTTTCGGCACATGCGACAAAAAAATATAAGAAAAAAAACAGTTTAATAACAAAACAAGAGTATTTTAAATTTTTTTCAGCAAACAATAAAAAAAAACCGTAACTCAGATTTAAATGCATATTTCATAGTTGTTCTACATATTGGAATTCAAAAAAATTAACAAAATAAAAATAACTACATTTTTTTTTAAGCCGGTGACACAACTGATGCAATTCGCTGTTGAGTGAAATAAACGGCACAATTGCGAATCGTACCGAGCCAAAACACTACACTCTATTTATAAAGTACATGCTACTACAAATGCAAAACAAAATCAAACCCAAAAAATGCACAGTACAATTCTTACTGTGTACCTTACCGAGTACACATTTATGTTTTGTGCTGATATTGTTTTGTGCATTGGATTGCACACTATAGAAAATTTACTAAAAAAAAATTATTACCATTTTTTCGACAAAAAAGGAGGATATAAAAAATTATATTCTGTCTTAAAAAATGTAATTGTCGGACAAAAATATTGGGGTAGCTCCAAAGTTGGACAAAAAATCTAATTTTTATGGGTAATTGGCAGTTATATTTTTAATATTGTACGTATAATGAAACAACAAATTGTTATGATATTTATTATTAATATTAATAAGTTAATTATCATTATTTATAATTTAATAGTTATTATTACAAAATATTTATTACTAAAAAACTGATCAACTGCAAAAGCCTTGTCATAGCGGGAGAAAACAAAACTTCTACCACGCTCTGTTATTGTATGTAATTGTTATGGTCTCCTAATTAAGCGTTTTTTAGTAGAATATTAAAAGCAGTAATCTATCTATATAAATAAAATAATAAGATCCGTTTTCGATGAACGGGATTCACGCAAAATCTACTGAATCAATTTCGATAAATTTTTTTTAGTTATCTTTCTTAGGCGCTTGGTCTTAACATAGAATTAAAGTTATCACATATTCCTCTTAAATATCAAAATATTAAAGTTTTAAAATTGCTAAAAAAAATTAATTTCACACATAGAAATAAGCATGTAAGCATAACAAATCGTTTAATAGCAAGTTATAGCGTAGACAGACGGCAGCGTTAATGTGCATTAAAAATTTACTAATTCAAATTAAAATTTTACCCTGACAGACGATAGTTTTGTGCATTTAGAAAACAGCTGACTTGCTCAACACACATAGGAAGCATCTATTAAAACTTGTCACTCTCTTCTCCTATACGATTTTCTCAGCAAAAACGTATTGTTTACAAATTTTGTTTTTGTACTCTCTCTTGCATATACGGTTCTCTCACACAAAATCACAAATAATGGTTGAAAAAGTAGATCATATTTGGAAAATGTTGAGAAAAGTTGAAAGAGGATGAAAAATGTTGAAAGAAGTTGAAAAACTCGAAAAAAGTTGAATGTGGTTGAAAAAGTCAAACATATGGTATATTGAAAACGTTGAAAATCGTTGAGAAGAAGTTGAAAAACTCGAACTAAGTTGAATGAGGCTGAACATATTGAGACCAAATTTTATTCGGATCACTCCTTTAGTTTGCTAAATATGACATTGATGGTATAGTTTGTATGGGAGGTGCCACGCCCACCTCATATAGTTTCAAAGCTTATAGTAACCGACACCTCTTCACCAAATTTCAAAATATTTCTCCAATAGCACACTAAATATAACATTTAAGGTATTTTGCTAGTATGATGCAACTTCGTCGATTTTCATTTAATTTCAAAGTTTATAGTAACAAACACCTTTAAACTAAATTTTAATGCAATTGCTCCCACAGCGCACTAAATATAGCTATATACGTTTTTTGCATGTATGGGAGGTGTAATCTGATGTAATCCCATCGAAATCCATTTAATTTAAAAGGTTATAGTAGCTGACATCTCTGTACCTAATTTTATAGGCTATTGACTATGTATTTTAATTAGGAACTAATTCGTTAAAGGTATTTTATTGTCTTATATGTTCAATTAAACCCTAAAAATGATGTAGCCAAAAATGCGATTAAATTAAGGCTTGGACTTCTGAGAACGGTGCAAATTTGCCCATTTTTTATATTTTTAATTCTAACTCAAAAACTGTATATTTTTAGCATATACACATTAGGAGACTTATTGTAGAGAATAAAATTTCCTATCGAAATTATACTTTATAAAATCAAAGAACTTATTAAAAAAAAAACCGAAAAATTTCAATGTTTTGAATTTTTTTTCATTTTTGAGTATCATTTTTTTCAGAGTGGATTTAGGGGATTACTTTGTTCACAAAAAAGAAAGGTGACGTAGTTTCCGTCAAAAAAATTACCTACAAAAGTATCTTAGATTAATATTGACTGAGATACAGTGGTTCAAAGTTACCTACTTTTGTATGATTTTACCAATTTTTAACTTTCTGCCATTAGGCTATGACTAAAAAATAATTTTCAGTTTGTCAATGACATATTACTAATAATTTAACATCACTTTTGTGTGTAAAAATTAAGACTAACATGGTATATAAAAGTTGGTGAAATCATACAAAAGTTAGCAACTTTGAACGACTGTATCTCAGCCAATTTTTATCCAAAATACTTTTGTGTGTCATTATTTTAACGGAAACTATATCAACTTTCTTTTTTGTGCGCTAAAAAAATGCCTAAATTCATTCAGAAAAAATTCAAACCCAAAAATTGAAATTTTTCGGTTTTTTTTAAGTAGTTTTTTTAACTTATTTTGATGAAAAAATATGTTTTTTGACTTTTAAAAATGTCATTTCGATAGGAAATTTTACGTTCTACAAGTCTGATATTGTGTATATAATAAAACTACATAGTTTTTGAGTTATAGAAAAAAACTATAATATTGGACAAATTTGCACCGTTCTCAAAAGTCCAAGCATAAACTTTATCGCACTTTTGGATTTATCATTTTCAGGTTACAATTGAACATCAGAGACAATAAAATACCTTCAACGAATTAGTTTTTTATTCAAATACATACATAGTCAATAGCCTTATGGCATAAAGGTAAAATCATACAAAAGTAGGTAACTTTGAACCACTGTATCTCAGTCAATATTAATCTAAGATACTTTTGTAGGTCATTTTTTTGACGGAAACTACGTCACCTTTCTTTTTTGTGAACAAAGTAATCCCCTAAATCCACTCTGAAAAAAATGATACTCAAAAATGAAAAAAAATTCAAAACATTGAAATTTTTCGGTTTTTTTTTAGTAGTTTTCTTAACTTATTTTGATGAAAAAATAAGTTATTTGATTTTATAAAGTATCATTTCGATAGGAAATTTTATTCTCTACAATAAGTCTCCTAATGTGTATATGCTAAAAATATACAGTTTTTGAGTTAGAATTAAAAATATAAAAAATGAGCAAATTTGCACCGTTCTCAGAAGTCCAAGCCTTAATTTAATCGCATTTTTGGCTACATCATTTTTAGGGTTTAATTGAACATAAAAGACAATAAAATACCTTTAACGAATTAGTTCCTTATACCCCTGTTATTTATGACATAGTCAATAGCCTATTATTAGGATCACTCATATGGTGCACTAAATATAAGATTAAACTGTTTTAACTTGTATGGGAGGTACCACGCCCACTGATATAATCCCGACGAACTGTATTTAATTTCAAAGCTCATGGTAACCGACACCACTACACGAAATTTCAAAAAAATTGCTCCCAATCTGCTCCCAACTTCAGCTCCGGGCCTGATGGTACTCCTGCGACAGTTTTAGTTAACTGCAGCTCTGTGCTGAGTCAGCCGCTCAGTTTTTTTATTTAATAGATCAATTCGAGAAAGCTATTTTCCCAAATTTTGGAAAAATGCATACATTACCCCTATTTTCAAGAAAGGGTGCAAAAATGATGTTTCAAACTACAGGCCCGTGGCTAAGTTATCATCAATACCGAAAATTTTTGAACCAGCTCGATTTCCAGTTCAATTGGTTAAACTTTTTTTGTCTTTGCTAAGGCTTGAAGCATCATAGACACAAACCTAAAATAATCAAAAATATATGGCAACTGTGCTGGAATTTTGAAGAAGCGTTTTAAAGTAACGCGAAGCCGTGCATCCAGTCAGTGCTAGGCCAAAACATTAAAATAGAAACACATAATAAAAATAAAAAAACAGTGATGAAACAACAGAGAACGAAAATAAAACTTTGGTATTAGCGTCTGCGACACTATAAAAACAGTTTGAAATGATTTGACAGCAATAATTTGAAAAAAAAAAGTATGTACTGATACATGAGGCCCCTTACCGCGCTAGGCCCCGTTCAACCACACGACCATAAACTCGGCTCTGATTTTGAAAAAGAATTTCTGTCAAACACTGTCATGCCACCTGTTGGTCAAATGCAGAATTATAAAAGGTTAAACTTATGCGTTTTATTATACCCTACACGGAGGATATATTCACTTTGTCCATCCGTTTGTAACACATAGAAGGAGGCGTGGCAGGTATGGAAAAGAATATATATTCTTGATCAGCGTCACCACCTGAGTTGATTTAGCGATGTCCGTCTGTCTGTCTGTCTGTCTGTTTGTCTGTCTGTCTGTTGAAATCAGGTTTACGGGAAAACCAAGAGAGCTAATTGAATGAAACTTTCACACACAGGTCACATCGTCTTGCAGGCATCTTGCTATTGAAAATGGGCGAAATCGGTTAACGGACACGCCTACCGCCCATACCCTATGTATATATACCCAGGTCAATTTTGAAAAAAGTTGCAGCGATTTTGATAAAAATTGGTGATTTGATGCACATGTGAACAAGATTTGGATTAGGTTAGGTTTCAAGTTTTCAAAGCTTCCTACAGGGGCATGGCACAGACCTAAATTTTAACCTTTATACTACCATATCTCGTAAGCCGTGCAAGATATTGTTATGAAATTTGGTAAACGGGTACATTTCAAATAAATCTTGAATTGTGATAAAAGTGGGCGGAATCGTAAAAGTGGGCGTGGCACTTTTCAGCAGTTCAAAATTTTGATTCTGTATATCTCAAAAGTGGCTTAAACAATTTTCATAAAAATTTTGGAGATGATGCCGCTGGAAGCAGTCATCAATACAAGCTCAGCAACTTTACTGGAAAAACTCGATTAAGGGCTGGCACAGCCCACAATATTTATAAACGTTATATTAAGAGAACTAACAACGTAATCGTTATGAAATTTAATAAGGCAGATATACTTGCTAGAAGGTATGTTTTTGCAAAAATTTGGTTCAATGGAGCATGTGGGCGTGTCACCTCCCATACAAACAAAAAACGTTTACTATTATAGATGGTGTGCTATGAGAGTAATCTTCATAAAATTTGACTTAGAGGTATCGGCTGCTATGGGCTTTGAAATTAAATGAGAATTAATGAGATCGCAGTAGTGGGCGTGGCACCTCCTATGAGACCATAAAGTTGCAATCGCTATATTGATTGAACTATTGCAACATTGGTATGATATTTAATTTAGGTGGTTTTCTTGCTATAAGGTATACCAGAATCAAAAGTGGGCGAAATAGCACGAGTGGGCGTGTCACTCCCCATACAAGTAAAATACCTTGAGTAGCATATGTTTCGAAATATGTGATCCATCATACTAAAATTTGGTGAAAGAGTGTTGCTTATAAAAAGCTATGTCGGGATAAAAATCGGATCACATTACACCAGTAGGTGTGTTACCACCCAAAATTTTAAGACTAATTACGGCATATATAGCAAATTATACAACCTATTGGGCTAAGATTTGGTATGTGGATGTCAATGACGAATATGATTTAGTAACCCAAAAGTAGGCGGAATTGGAGAAGTGGGCGTGGCACATTTCATATTCTTTTGACTTTATCAACCTATTAACTTTTTCCAATATATCCCATATGTATTCGTTTGACTTTTTTAACCTCTTTCATTTTTCTTCATTACATATTTTCTTTATTTTTAAGACTTTTTCAGTGACTGATAATTCTTGGACCAAAAATTAAAAATTTTTTTTTCTCAATTATTTTTTAATGGAAATTTATGTAGTGGCATTGACATTTTCAAATTATAGCCCTGTAGGGAAATCAACTAGTTAAAAACCAGTTGAAATACTAGTTTTTTGTACTCCACATCTGGTTGAACAATCGATTTATTTTGTTTAAGAGAACTGTTTACTTTAACATTATGTTGTCCTAGGCACAAGTCAATTGTCCGTCTCTGCATATCTTTGCAACTACTTTTTAAACTAGTTTTGGGGAACTACTTCTTAAACCAGTTTCGATGAACTACTTTTTAAACCAGTTCTTGTAAACTACTTTTTAAAGCAGTTTTGATAAACTACTCTCTAAACCAGTTGCGGGTAACTACTTACTGAACCAGTAGTGGGTAAGTAGTTTCGAAACTATTTTTCTTTAAACAATTGAAAACTAGTTGATATGAAATTAGTTTGCATACAAATTGATTATAATAGTTCAAATTTTTTTATTATTAAAACAAAATTGAGCAAACATTTAATAAAGTATGCAAAATGATTACAGGAATTCAGCTGATTAAATGTTACTTAAAATTAATTATATAATGTTTAATTAATGATCACAAAAAAATTATATACATATATAGTAAAGTATTTAGTAAATCTATTGGTAATAAAAATAACAAATAAGGCAAACATTGCATTATTTATGTACAAATTTTACTATGAATTTTTTTGTCCAAGCAAACTTTGTGAAAGTATCTTTTTTTTGCAACTTGCAGAGCCTTACGCAGGCATTTATCAGCATCGTCTGCTTCCATCGTTTCTGCAAAATATAAGTACATACATGTATGTAAATTTTATAAAATATTTAACTTTAAATTCATTGAACCTACCTTTTAGTACTTCGTACACATTAAGAAAATCTTTAAGGCGTTTCTTTCCATGAGTCCCATCTAAATTGAACTCTAATATGAGTGCTTCGGCAAGTACTTCTGGCATATTTTTTTTTGAATTATTTTTCAAAAGAGATTTTACTGACTTAATCTGTTATAAAATAAAAGTTAAGTTAAAAGGCAAAGGATATAAGGAAAATAGTTATTACTAACATAAAAATTTTTATTTTCTTCATTAATATTTTCATTTACAGCTTTAAGGTCCTCTTCGCTTTTTATTGGGAAGTCCCTTTTTAGTGAATTCATATTGGACTCCTGACGAACTAGGCTTTTTATTAAGACTGTCTGAGTCGCCAAAATTTCCATAACGACTTCGTTTTGTCTTTTAGTATCACCGTCTTTCTTTTCTATCATTTCTATTGAACATTAAATTTACTTTTGTTAAGCAAAAGTATTAAAATTATTACTTTATCTTACCAGTAAGTTCTAAAAATTTTGTATCAAAATACTTTTTCATTTGATGGCAGTTCGAGCAAGAGCTTACTGTATTTTCATCTGGAAGTGATTACAACATATTAATTATTAAATCAAATTAATAAAATTTCGCAAGCTATAGCGCATACATATCTGTGGACAATACAACTTAACTCAATTTGCAAAAATGATTCGACCATTTTTCTACAATTTTAATCATAAATATAAAATTTAAACATGCTTAAGTATTTAATGTATTTTCAATTTTATTAAATACTATTGATCTAGTTTAATAATTAATAATTTTTTAAGTCCACAAACATACATACTTTTATATTAATTCAGAAAACTTGCGTTAATGAAATAAAAAATTGATTTATTACTTACATTGAGAAGATTCGTCCTCCATAAATTTTTTTTTCAGTATTTTGCTTGACGACATTTTGAAGACTTTTCTTTATAAATTTGCTGTAGTTATTTGTTATGTAATTTATTGAGTTATGTATTTTATTGGTTTATTTAAGAACGGCCATGCAAAATAGGAATTATAAGAAATTTATCTCCATGAGGCAAACACATTACTTTGCATTCAATGTCTTCTACCTCGAACTGTTCTTCGAAACCTGAAGGGTTCGAATCAGTAAGACATATACCCAAAGAGGTATTGGAGTCAAAAGGTTTTTTAAAGAAACTTTCAATAATTTTTAACCTTCGTCCTCGAACGAAAGTCTTTTCATTTAATTCAAAACTCTCAATTTTGAAAATGATCTGTGGGCGTATGCAGCAATAATTGTTTGGACTTTTTGTACTATGGAAATATTCGTTAAATGTAATGCTTATAACTTTCTGGTTAATTTTTTTATATTGAAATTGGGTTGGTTGTGATATTATTTCTTCATGCTTTTTTCTATTATATATTTGTTGTAAGATGTTTGAGGGTTTCTTAACGTACTTTTTTAATAATTGCAAATAATTTTCAAATCCATAGCTTGAGAAATTAGGTAAAGCACCAAATTGCTTTACGCAATCACCCAAATGCAATAATCCATGGACGTTGTACGATTTGCTATTCGGCCCAAAAATTTGAGCGAAATTGTATACAACTAAATTTAGCATATTTTGTGCTACCTCAATATTCTTACTGAAACTTTTGGGGCACGATAATAATCTACAAGAACAGTGAAGCAAAAGAAAAAAATAATAAAAATCATCAGATACTTTGTCTTTTAACACGTAGATTCCGGTGTATAATAAAAACTGACGAAACTCAGTCGATTTCCAGTTATGTATTTCATCTAGCCCTCTGGGCTTCCGCGGAAATTCTTTGGGTATATACAGTTGAATTGACCTTAACTGATTGGATATTTCATTTTTATTTTCTTCACTGACCTTAAGCGTACATTTGTTATTAATCATTCGAAGAATGATTTTTTTCATAACACCTAAATCTACAAGGTGCATCGGATCGAGGGGTACTTGGCTGATCATTTTTGTATTTATTTTTTCAAAGGGAGTTTTTGTGACACGAAACTTTTTTGTATGGTGTTCTAAATACCTTCTGTTAGCAAAGTCTTCATCAGAAATTAATTGATTGGATTGAAGTGAATATGTTAGGACATTGTCAATTTTCTTAGCTGATTGTGTGCATTTTGTGCAGCCATGAGTGGAGGTATGACCAACAATACCACACGCAAATGCCTTGGCTGGAGCATCACATATGATTGCTCTTATTTTGAATGAAATAACCTTGTCCTCTATAACAAACCCGTTTTCAAGCAGAGTCCTTAACTCATCAATAATATCACTCAAAAACTCATCAATAAAATTTGGTTTTTTTTGCCCTACGTAAACACCAACACAAAATACATTTACGTTTTCAATGTTAACAACTCTGACCAAAATAGGCCAAAGCTGAACCCTTGAACTTTTGAATAGAGGTAGCCCATCAATATTGATGTCAACAAGTATTTTTTGATTTAGTAAAATTAAATCTTTAATTTTACTTAGCTGTCTTTTAAGGCCATAGTGAAAATAAGAGCCCGGCGAAACATTTTTAACAACTGCTTTTTCCTTGTTGTCAATAAATGCCTTTGCACTCAGAGGAACGTCTAAATTTTCTTCTTTTAAAATAGTCAATAGTTCTTCAAAAGATGAACGCGATGGTCTATTTCTTAAATACCAATATTTAAGCTTTTCTTTTAATGATTGTTTTATTGGCACATAGTCTGAAAATGACTGATCATTTATATTAGTTTCTTTTATTATGTCTTCAAAATTAGGTTGAGTTTGAGGCACATCTTCCATTAATTTGTTCAGATTTATTTCTTTTTGTCTTTTAATTAGACGTCTTAAATTTCTTTTACTCATTTTTCTTACGTTTTATCTTACGTTTATTATTTTATTTTACGATTAACCAGCACTCCCGCACTTCAAAATAACACAAAGTTTATAAAGATTATAATTTACTTATTTATTTAAATTTGCAGTAAAATTTAAATTAAATGACAATTAAATAAATTGACTATTTTGTTTCCAAATAAATGACAGGTTTTTTTCATTTTTTCAATTTTTTTTCCCTCAAACATAAACAATTGGAAACAAACTGGTTGAGTTCTGCATATTTTGTAAACTACTTTCACAACTAGTTAAGAATTAGCTACTTTAAAAATTAGTAAATATCGACAACCAGTTTATTTGAGTCCGGCAGGGAGTGTATTGAGGTAAATACAGTGAAAACAATGAAGTATCTGAGCTATTACACACAAAACTCTACTCGCGGAGAGACCACAGATTTTCAATTTTTCGCTAATTTTTTCCATTGCAGTATACCTTTTTTTTACCATTTATCTAAAGAAGACATAACAGCGAGTAAGTGAGCCAAAACAGAACTCTTTAAGAGGTGTAGTTTTAAGAGGAATCTCAGTTAAAAATTTCGGTTTTTTTAGCTTAAAAATTAAATTTAACAACAACCTCTGAATATTTCCGTCTTAAAAAATTACTTCCATTGTGTTACACTGAAAAGTATGTTTTGCCCAAGTTTCAGCTCCATAGAAACTTTTTTATGAAAGAAAAAAATTAAAAACTAAAAAACCGGTTTTCAGGCATTTTTTGAAAAGTTTTGAGGTTAAGGCGAAAATGATCAGTACAAAAGTTGTAGATCTTCTTATTTCCTACAATTTTTGCATTGAACTTTTTTTGATATGATGCACAGTTAAGCCAGAAATAGTGAAAAACTGTGTTCGACCTCTAAAAATGCACCCCATTCCACCCCGGATAGCTGCTGTCGGTTCGATTTTTTTGTCCGCTTTTAAAAGAGCACGTTCAACAATATTCCGCTGTCAGATTGCTGTAACGAATTATTTTGTTGTTCAAACCCTATTTCTCCTGGACTAATGATATAAAAAAATCAAAAAGAGAATTTTAAAATAAAAAATATCAAAATTAACCTTAACCACCTACAGTAGAAGCTGTATTCGTCGTCAATTCGTTATTTTCTTTTGACGACATAAAATAAAAATGCATTGCGCTCTAGATTTTAGAATCTGAATACCTTTTCTAATCTTTTTTTATTTTTCACTTTCTGCTGCAACATTCATTTCGCAAACGATTTCTGGGAAAAATTTCTTGCGGTGCAGCTTCTCTCCTCTCACCAACACAATTACACTTTTAGTTTTGCCGACCCCTGGCCTAGACCAGTCATTTATGCAGCTATTGGTGGAATTACCGCTGCCCATATTTTCGTCAACGACACGCAATACCATGGTGTAATAACCAAGGTGGAGTAATTAGGGAGAGCCTCGATTTTCAATCATCTGTCATCGTATTTGCTGTAGTTTTGACATTCATAACATTTCAATTGTCCATTCAGAAAACTTAAGCGCTTTGATAAATTGCAGCGCTTAGGCGTAAGGTCCTGAACATTTTCTGAACGATAGCTGCAAACTACATTAAATCTTAAAAATTTAGTCGATGTGGTTGTTATTGCAAAAACAAAAAAGACTTATTGCTATCATATTAAAGCCTGCTACATTATTTAGCGTAGTTTTTTGTTCGCATCAGAATTTTGAAACTCAACACAAATACCTCTCAGTAAAAAGTTGTTTAAAGCGCTTCAAAAATACTGAAGTTGCTGAACGGGCCAATTAATCAAAACACCTAAGTGTCAAAAAAAAATTACGAAACAAGACAATGAAGGACAAGAAACCCAAACTTTTGAGAATTTCGTTTTTAAGTACGCCACCTTGGTTATTACACCATGCGCAATACGATGTGGAATCAGCAATTCGAGCAGTTAAGGTTTGCTTTAAAATATATTTTGCTTTAAGTGTGAACTTTCCATTAGAAACAAAATCAGCTTGGCTTTTTCTACAAAAAAAAATATTCGATTTGAAATCACCAAATGATGACAAAATTCCTACTGCAGTATCAAAGATGTTGGATGAGGTCAACTTTAAACTTTTAATTATTTTTTTTTAATCAAACAAAAGTGTTTACGCTTCAGTTTGTGTTATTATAGTAATTGTGTATTGAAATTTTTAAATACTCTTTAAAATTTCATTACTTTTTTTGAGTAACTTTTTATATTTCTGTTGTGATAAGGTTATTATAATTGCATTAATGCTGTCATTTATATGTATGTGTTTGAAAACATTCGATATTGACGTTGCTTTCAGCAAGCATTGTTATTGGGAAAATATACAAGACTATCCTTTTAACGCCACTGTCCTTTTAAAAGAACACCAAAAACGTCATCATGAATGAGAAAAATGTGCCGTTATCCACATGCATTTTTATCAAGATTGGATCGAATTGGATCAGATTGGATTTTGAAGACTATGGAATATACGAATAAAAGCTATTTAATAAAAAAATGTATAGAAAGCGATGTTGACGCTATCTGGGTTAATTGTTTTCAATGCTTGGGTATTTGCACTCATAATTATGACAACTTAGATGTATTTCGAAAGCATTTACATAAATCTAATTCTTTAAATTCACTCGCTGTCATTAGTGAAAATTTTGATCATAATATCGATATCATTACAGAAAGTAATATATGGGTCATTCTACCTCGTTTTTACATTGAAAATTAAGATTTCTCAAAAACAATTTTTTTTCGATACCTTGTCAAAAAATATTCGATACTGGTTTTTGGAAAAAGTTTTTCCGGGCTTATTTTCGAAAATACGGGTTTTTGAAAATCACAAGTCTTAAAAATACATGGATTTTCGGATGCTTTTGTATTTCAAAATGTATGCGTCATGTAGAAAAACCGTTAAGGCATAAGAGTTAGCATTTGACGTCTACTTTCATATATGCGTAAAGTAAAGCAACAAAAATCCAGAGAATTTTATGTCTTTGTAAATGAACAGCACAAGTGAGTTGCTGTTTACAGAAAAAAAGTTACAATTTTTAGAATTACCAGCGATAAAATGACAAAATTTATCCTATTACACTTTAAATGTAAAAGAGCATCCTTCCCATCAGTTTTTGGGGTCATGCATTACTTTTGTAACCACTGAATCATTCCTTGAATTTTTTTTCCTTTCCAAGTTTTTTAATGTAACCTCTTTATTCTTTTTTGATAATAAACTATTAGATTTATGTCTACTACAGCATGGATAAGGCACAATTTTTTATGTTTTTCTTATTTAATTTTGATTTTTTATTGTTTTCTTAATTTAATTTGATATTTTTAGGTTTTGCTTATTTAAATTTGATTTTTTTTTTATTATTTCGTTATTTTAATTTAATATTTCCATGCTTTCTTTATTCTAATTCTATTTTTATTACATATATTATATGTAGGAGTAGTTAGAAGGTTGCAAAATCAATTTTTCGTGAAAAATCTTCGGCAAGATCAACCTCAAAACAAATTCTGTACCCAACCAATATTCAAAGTAGTTCACACCTCTCCTATACAACTCCAGATTCAGGTGTTTTCATAAACATATCTGATTCTGGTCCCTTGATTCTTTCAACATCAAATGTTGAACAGAGCACTAATGTAAATACATAGTTCCAAATCACGTAGAAATCATTTTCCACTTTTGGTAAACCATTCTCCTGAGCCATGTACTGAATTACCACTGGCAGTGGATGAAAAGAAGCTATGCCATTGGCAGAAGAAAATCTACTGCCAGAGTACAGTGCCTTGAACTATTCCGTGATGATCTTTAAAGTCAAAATATTTCAGAAAACATTTGCAGAGAATCTGAAAACGATGCGAATCTGGGTGAATACACTCCTAGAGAGGTTAAAATGATTCAGGAGTTAAAAGACTGAAAGATAAAACTTTGTGATAGTTGAGCAGAAGTAAAAAATCAGGATTTGGAACTAAAGAAAATGGGGCTCGAGTGTGGTAAATTAAAAGAAAATGTGAAAATTTATGCTTCTCGAATTATGGATAGATGATAGACTGCTCTTAACACTTTAATTGTATGTAAGAAACAGTATTCACAATAATTGTCGCAAACCGACTGGTCGGAGGTTTAGCGATCTTTTGAAAATTATGGTCTTGGGAGTTTATTTTTTGTCACCCCTAGCATATCGCTATCTGCAGAAATCTTTCACCTGGCCAGAACCACATACTTTTAGTGAGTTCGTTTCGAATTGGCCAAAAAATCCGAGGAACATTCATACCTAGCATAAAAGCTTTAGAGTTGCGTAGCCGAGGATTTTCTAATGAGCACGTTAACGTGCGACGAAATGGCTCTATTAGTACACGTCTATAATATTTGTTCCGAGGACAAGATATTAGGATTAGAAGATTATGGAGACGAAAACCGTACTTTTTGGACAGGTACATGTGAGATGGTCATACATGCCCAAGGGATAGGTGGAGACCATTGGAAACAACCTTTAGCCCATTCCTTCGTGCATGGTGCACACAAAAGAGATATTGTCAAATAATATGTTCTGAAGCCATTTTTAAACTTCAAGCATCGGGTTGAACCCAGTTCACTTTGTTTGCGATCAGGGCGCAAATTTTATGAAATTTGCAAAAGTGACTGACGAAACTCCATATTTCCTCGTCAATGGTGAGACAACTTTCTTTTTTTTGTGACTCTTAATACCTTATTAAAAGCACCCGGAACACCTTGCAAAACCCAAAAAAAATCGATCACTTTCGATAACGCCCCGGTAGAGTGAAGTGATTACGTACATGTCTACCAAACTTAATCCGCTCTGGGTATACGAAGCGTTTTTAAACTGTCAAAAATCATAGTGACCCAAATAGCTTTGCAAAAATGCATGTTCGTTTGGCAGCTCAAGTTTTTAGCGATACTGTCTCATCTGTGACGTACTTTATGAGACAAATAGAAGATTCGCAAGTGTCTCCAACCTTAGAAAATACATCAAATTAATTAAGCTTCATAGATAAACTTTTTAACATTTTAAATACTTAGCTCAAAAGTGCACACTCCTTCTCGAAAGATGGTGTATTGCGGATCCTATGAGATATGAGATATGAAATAGATTTTTTAAGGCTGGCAAAAATTCTTCTAGATTCTATAAAAATTAAAGATAGAAATGGTAAGGACATAACGAATAGTTTTCATTTTATAAAGGGGTTACTCATAAATATTAGTAGCATACGGCAATTATGGAATTACCTTAAGCAAATAGGTTTTATGTATATTCAGACTAGAAGACTTTGTCAGGGCTCTCTTGAATATTTTTTTTTTTACAGTTAGAAGAGGCGGGGGTAATTCAAAGGTGGTTACTCCTCAAATGTTTTGTACTAGGTTCCATAAAGGTTGCGGACTGCATTGTGTGGATGCCAAAGCTTGTCAAGACCTGAACACTCATACCTTCTAAATGCGCAAATAGAAATAAATATCGATAAAGGGGAGTTTTTTAAAAAAATTCATTACATTGTTTGCGGATGGTTATATTTAAAAATTTATTAACTCCACAATTGCCATTTGACCCTACTTCGAAAAAAAACAGTTTCGGAAAAGTTTATTTTCACAACAGAAAAACAATTCGATAAATATAGCCTAGTTAAGCCTCCGTAACAATTTGTTAATTATATAGCGCAATTAGACGAAGAATTCTTACAACATTTTGATGGAGTTTGTCATAGAACTGGCGTGTGACATTACATTTTTGACAAGCTAAACGATACCGCAATACTTTTGCTGTGATAAAGTTGGTGACGATATGCTACTGGCGCTATTTATTACGCAATTTTTTGATTGGTATGCATCGGATGTTCAACATAAGAATAGAGTCTTACGCGCTTTATTATTTTATTTTTTTTTTTTGGTATTCAAAATTTTTTTTTTGATTTGGTGTTTATAAGGGAGGCATTTGACTAAAGATTTGGTATCTTTCGAGAGCAGGACAGCCAAGTGGTATTATTGAGAGTCTCTATTTTTGTTTTTTTTTTTGACTTTACTGGAGTTAACTTAGAGAGGCATCCGATGAAGCATTTGGTATCTTGCGAGAGCAGGGCAGCCAAGTAGTGTTGGTGGGTTTCTCTATTTTTTTTTTGGTTTAAAGACTTTACTTGACTTCTACAAAAACGTACTGTTCAGAATTTTTTTTAAATTTTTTTTTGGCCTTGAATAAAGGAGGCAGTAATCTTTTTTCACTTTTGGTATTCCTCCAAGATGTTTATTATATTTAAAATCTGATCCAACCATTCTCCACTTATTTAAAGTCGCATTAAGCACAGCTTAAGTAAAGTCCATAATTTTTGCCGAAAATGACCATGATCCTGTGGAGTCCAAGAATTGAATCAAGTAATATATTTTTTATTAATAAAACGTTAGTTTCTTTTTGAATTTTGAAAACTTAATAATTTATTTTTCATTTTTTGACACAAAAATACAATTTTTATTAATTGAATACAAAATTTGTATTTAAAGAACAATGTGTATTTTTGTCAAGTGTAAGTGTTGGATGTGTTATGTCTGCGTCCGTACACTGCTCCCCCTTCTAAAAAAGTGTGTGTTGTTGTGTTTGACTTTATGACACGCTATAACGGTTTACTCATAGTTAAGTCATTAATACTTTGATTTTTACAGATTATTACAGTTAACCAGATCCTGGATCATGGTTTTATCTTACTGTAATAATAATTAAAGTATTAATGGTATTCATCTAAACGCGCAGATATCCCATTTGTGGAAGTGGGAAATTTTGCGCGATGTGTTTCATGAACGCCCCTTCGAATATTTTGTGCAATTTGTGACAGTTGATGAGCATTACAGATTGTAATTGTCAAAATATAAAAATAAAAATGCCGAGAACAAGCGAATAAACTAAATTAATTCAATTGCTTAAAGAAATCGCTGTAGCCGATTTAACAATTCTGGAATCCTTTGGAAAACACGATGGTAAGAGCTTTATTGTATAAGCTGATTTATGTATTTCATTGCTACCATTTATACTCGTAATTATACAGATAAGCAACGCAGAATAGAGGACGAAATTCTGAAAGACTTAGCTCTTGTGCTAGCGGCTGCACAGCATTATCGATATGCTATGCCATTTACTCATCACTCTGTTAGAAAATCCAAAAGCTTTTTCATCGATGTTTTGCCTAATTTGAACGAGTATAGGCTTAAGCAAATTGTACGTGTCAGCTGGGCAAATTTTCAAGTCACCCTTAACCTGATCAAAGATGATGAAGTTTTCCAATGCCCACGGTCCTGCAATCAATTTTCTGTGGAAATGCAGCTTATTGTCGTCTTGTATCGCTTGGGTTCAAATGGAGAGGGTGCATCGGTGACAAAAATTGCAAATTTCTTTGGAATTGGCGATGGTGGAACACTTCAGGTAATCAAAGATTGGTGCTGTTTTTATAATTTAAAATACTATTTTTAAATTATCTGGTTTCAGATTTTGACTGATCGAATTTTAATGGTAATTTTGAACCTCAAAAATCAATTTTCGTATTGGCCGAATCCTTCAGAGCGAAAACAAATTGTTTCAAAAACATTTTGCGAATTGCCATATTGTGTCGGTTACGTAGATGGCACAGAAATTAATTTAGCCGAAAAACCTATTGAAGATCCGGAATCGTATTTTTCGCGCAAGCAAAAATACTTATTAAAAGTACAAGCTGTGCGCGACTATCAACTCCGAATTCGCCATATGTTGCTAGGATATCCGGGAAGTGTACAGTATGTCAGAATATACAACAATTGTGATTTGGCAACAAGATCTGAACAATTCTTGAGTGAAGCAGAATGGATAGCTGCTCACAGTGCATACAAATTGACTGGAACCGTTATAACCCCTTTTAGAATAAATTCAACAGACGCCAGCCAACAAAAACGCACTGAATTCAACAAAAACTTAAGTCGATATCGTATTAGAATTGAACATTGTTTTGGGATGATGAAAGAGCGGTTTAATAGCTTGAAGAAACTAAGAATTCAAATTAGAAATAGTTCGTCTGTAAAACAAGCTTGTCAGTGGACTTTAGTTTGCGCCATATTGAACAAAATCTTATTGGAGCAGAAAGAAGAAGATGACTTCATATTCTCAAACTTAGCATATAGCGAGTATGGAGTATCCAACGAAACAAACGCTGAGCCTGAAAATCATTCGACAGTTGAAGGCGAAGTTAAACGACGTGCACTTTTAGAATTTATAAAAGACCCAAATGCATAGAATTGGGAACAGGTTTTTAAGTTTTACAATGAGAATGGTCTAATAATTGTTGTTATTGGTTTTTTACTGTTTTTGTCCATAAATACAGGCTTTTCATAAGAATTCATTGAATATGTTTTTTTTATTTTCCGACAAAATGGGGATAAATAGGCAAAACCTAGAACACGCTATACACCATTTTAAAAGGAATAAATTAAGCTTTTTTAACGTGCCAAAATAATTTCAGGTCATTAACACATTTTTTGGAAAAAATAAAGATTTTCAAAAAAAAAATTGGTCGAAATTTCAGAAAAATCGTAATATCTGCAAAACTATAGGTCAAATTTCAAAACTTTTCGTGCCATTATTGTAGCTGATTAAATTATCTTTCTTATGACACCCATATTTTACATTTTTTATTCAAGGGTTCTCAACTTATAACCATTTTTACAAAAGCTATATCTGCAACTTCTGCTGTCTATGTCTCCGAAACTAGATCCGAGCGATTTTTTTTGTAGTTTTTTATTCTTAGCTCTATTACCCAAAAAAAATTAATTTGGAGAATGTCAGCTAAAGAAAACTTAAACCTTAAATTGTTTTAAATGCACATTTGTTTATTTTTTAATATAAAAATCGTATAATACAAAAAACCACTTTTATTTAACTATTTTTGTACTTCATTTCCAACTCGAACTTTCGGATTCTTCCCTCACTTTCAACTTGAAGTTTTCTGATTTCATAGTCCTGCTCCAGCTTTGCTTTTTTTATTTCGATGTCACTCATTGCCATCTCCTTTTCTAGTTCGAACTTTTTGACTTCAATTTCCAATTTTTTTCTTGCAATGAAATCAGCATTGTAAATCTCTACCCAAAAATTTGCTCTAAGTAATCCCACTGAGGGCATATCTTTTTCATCACCAGTGGCTGAAAGACCAGCCCCAGTCTGATGCTTCCAATTAAGAGCCGACACGTACGTGCATTTGAGGTGGCGCATTTTGTTTTTTAATGGCATCCATTCAATGCACTGCAATATTGGGGATCTTGCAGCAATTTTTTTTTGTAGAAAAGTTGAGCTGTGGGTTTCTAGAAGGATTAAAAATGTTTGTTTAGTCAGAGAAAATATTCATATTAAACAAATATCGAGAAATAACCTCAGAAGACTCCGGCCTCTCTCTGACATCATCTGCCACCTCTTGCACCAAACAAAGGACCTTTACGTCACTCCAGCGATGCAGACCTTTGTATCGGCGCCGCTTTTTTTCTTGTTCTGCTATTTTCTGTTATAATATAAATTAAATGTTAATAAATGTTTGCTTTTAAAATAATCTAGCTTCTTACCTCTGACATTTTGTTTCTTTGTATAAATAACAATAATGACAACTTGATGTCAAAAAAAATTATGACACATTTGCACAACTTAGCAGCGCAAGTCTGCGCGACAATTTGGGCAATTTAATTAAACTTTTCGAGTTTGTTCAAAAAACTTTCCATACGCGCAAACTTTTCTAGTTTGTTTAAAAAACTTTCCATATGATTTTTGACAGTTCATTTTCGAAGGCACAGAACTGCACAACTTGCGAAGGTTTTGCGCGCTTAGATGAATACCATTATTGTGTCTATATGTGTGTATGGAGTAGTGCAGAGAATAGTGTTTGGATTCATTTGTGTGGTGTTTTAAATTTTTTAATTTAAAAAAGGTTTTGTAAAATTTTAGTGCTGTTGAAATTAGTGCTGGTGTGTTGTATCTGCTGTTGCAACGGCGTTTTTTGTTGGGGTAGGCGAATTGAGCTGCTGGGTGTGCTGCTGTGTATATCATTTCCCGAAACTGAAGTGAGTAAGCCGAGTTTTGAGCATGGACTGGGTGGATTTAACAGTTGACGATAATCTGTTAAATTACCAGTCGAATTTGCCGCACCCATTGTGGATAGATGATGTGTAGGATGTTGTGGCGTTCCAGTTTGCGATCGATCAGCGAGATTTATAAATGATAAATGCGGCGATGTTTGCGCGGCCGTTACTGTTGTAGGTGTTGTTGTTGCAGATGTTGGCGAATGTTGTTGCTGATAGTAGGGCGAAAGATGGAACACGACCGGGGCTAAATAGACTGAAGTTAAATCCAGTATTGAGTAAGTATTTGCTATTGGCATTGCTTGTTTTTGAAGTGATTTAAATTAACTATTTGGTGGCATATTGCAGTTGTAATAGGCGGAGAGTCGGCTGTAGAAAAGTCGAGTGTATAAGATTACAGGATGAGATGTATGCCAAATGATAGAGCTCAATGAGCCTAAATAGAATATTTAGGGTTGCCTTGCCAAAGCGTGTCCCGATGGTCGAAAATGACCGAATTTTAGCCAATTTTATTTCTATAATTAAAACTGTAGTACATAACAGCTCGAAATGTATGCCAAATGATAGAACTCGAAGAGGCCTAAATATAATACATGGGATTGCATTGTTGAATCCTGTCCCAAACATGAGTTTTCACTGGTTTTTTGAGTCAATTTTCATTAATGAAGATAACAGCTTGAAATTTGTGCCAAATGATAGATATCGAAGAGCATAAATGGAATATATAAGGTTGCCTTGTCGCATCCTGTCCCAAACATGGGTTGCCACTCATTTAAGAAAAGTTGACCCAAAAAACGGGTGTCAACCAATGTTTAGGACATGATTCGACAAGGCAACCCTATATATTCTATTTAGGTTCTTCGATATCTATCATTTCGCACAAATTTCAAGCTGTTATCTTCATTAATGAAAATTGAGCCAAAAACCGGTGAAAATCATGTTTGGGACAGGATTTAACAATGCAATCCCATGTATTATATTTAGGCCTCTTCGAGTTCTATCATTTGGCACACATTTCGAGCTGTTATGTACTACTGTTTTAATTAGAGAATCAAAATTGGCTAAAATTCGGGTATTTTCGGCAATCGGGACACGCTTTGGCAAGGCAACCCTAGATATTCTATTTAGGCTCATTGAGCTCTATCATTTGGCATACATCTAATCCTGTAATCTTATACACTCGACTTTTCTACAGCCGGCTCTTGGACTATAAGCTTTAACATTAAAGTGTTGCTGTTGCGGTGATTTGACTGTTGTTGACTGACTAACGTAGGAGAAGTTGTTGCATTATTGGTTGCCAATACTCCTGGCTGGATCGCCAATGTGGAGTCCAAATATTGAATCAAATAATTTAATTAAAGTATTTATTTTTTATTGATAAAACGTTAGTTTCTTTTTGAATTTTGATAACTTAATATTAATTTGTTTTTTCATTTTTTGATACAAAAATAAAATTTTTATTAATTGAATACAAAATTTGTATTTAAAGAATAAAGTGTATTTTTGTCAAGTGTAAGTGACCGTCCTCCACCACCCTTCAAATGTCATATTAAGGTTACTTTTACGAACTGTTGATGGATGATATACATATGCCTTCAGAGGAACCGAACACCCGAGAAAAAAAATCGATAAAGCGCCAAAAACGTACATATACCTCATGGGTGGTGCAGAAATCGCACAACCATGCACGTTAATCCTTAAAAATAAAATAAAAACACCCATTTAAACTTGTTTTAGTGCATTACTTGCTGAAGTTTTTTTACGTTTACAGGCACCGGTACATAGAGCGCAGCGCATCAGACGCTTTGTACCAGATGCGAGTGCACGATTGCGGCTTTCGTGGCACCGCGATTTTACTATGTTTTTTGATAGAACACCTCAAAATAAGTTGAAAATGTTAAATGAAAAAAATCATCATTACATCCCGTTTGGTTTTCGAAATATCGATACATAAAAATTTGGTTTTGTTGATAACATCTGAATTACGAATTCCGTGGTGCCGTAATCTTACGATGGTTTCCGATGGAACACGTCAAAATAAAGTGAAAATGTTAAATAAAAAAAGGGATACCTCGCTTGGCTTTCGAGTTATTGATACTTCAAAATTTTGGAACATGTTTACTTAAGCACTAACAACTATTATAAAAAATATTACAACAGAACTATAGCAACAACAGAAAAAATCATGTAAGAATTTGGAAATAATTCTTTTACATAAGAGTAAGGTTAAGTAGGCTCAGGACTTACAACTCCCAAAAAACCATCACTGGCATCGCGGCGGCCTTTGTCCACAGCTCAGTCCACAATGTATCCAACACCTGGTTTGCTAGTCACAGTTATTTTATATAAGAGTAAAAGTATGACGCGAATAAAAAGTGTGTAAATACTTATGACGCCAAAGAGTCCTTATTATTTATTTGTTTTTTCTATGACATTTACCGTTAGGTTTGCTAAAACTTTTGTTGTTTGCTGCAAAGATGCCCACAAAAAATTGTTCGCGAGCTGACCGCTACAACAACAACAATTTAGGTAAAAAAATTAAAAATATTTTGCGAAAAAGTTCCTAGTATTGACGAAAATTTTGAAATAGCGGCGGCAAGCTAATTGCATGTAAACAAAAACAAAAATCTCAAGGTGAAGGAGCAAATGAATTGAAAAAAAAATCACACAAACAATAAATTGCGTTGAAGAAAAAATTACAGAAACAAAATACATGCGGAGTTTGCGGACCGAAATTATTTAACTTAAGCAACGGCAAGGGTTGAACGAGTCGATGTGTTGAAGAAAAAATTACAAGAACAAAATACATGTGGTGATTGCTGTTTCTTTAAAACATATGAAAATATTTGCAATGTGTAAATAATTTTGAGTATGGCTGTATGTATGTATTAGAGATGAAACGGATATCCGGTAACTATCCGGTATCCGGCCTATCCGGCGGCCTAAATACTATCCGGCCGAATACCGGATAACTAGCGCCTATCCGGCCGAATACCGGATTTTAGGTAACTACTTAATTGCTTTATTTAGTTGATATCACTTAAGAAATACAATCAGTAATAACAAGATAATTCTACAACTTAGAAAATGAATTAGTACTCATACTGCTTTAAAGGCAAACTATGGTGAATTTATACTTATTTCTCTGCATTAAGAAAAAAGTCTTTCGCTGTATACACTGCAGACAAATGCTGAAAGATAGATTTTGGCAAACTTTGTTAAATTTGAGTATTGTTTAGCATTAGTTGCCCACCAAGAGTAAGGGTCACAATGTTATTTCTTGTCAATAACAAGATCACAAATAAAATAATAACCTCACGTGTTTACACTGCAATCAATACAATAAGGCAATGAAAAAAACAATTGTTAACTTCGTTTATCAACGAAAAGACCCGAATTGAACCGAGTCCACCTGATCGTTTACGCGTCGCCTACGCAAGCGTGCTTCGTGGGATGCACCAAACGTCAATGTTCCGCCGGATATTCGGCGGCCGAATATCCGGCTATCCGGCTATAAGGTTGGCCGAATATCCGGTATCCGGCTAAACTGCTATCCGTTTCATCTCTAGTATGTATGTACATATGTATGTATATCAAAAAAAATTTATTAATTAATTTTTGTTACATTCCGGTAAAAAATGGCTTAATATAAAAAACTTTGGTACAAATGATGCATTTTTAAAAGCAAATATATTGAACTTTGTTATGGTGCTAAAAAAATTAAATGTTAATAATACAATTTTTTAAAACAACAACGGTTTTTTTTTTAAATATATTTATCAAAAATCGCCATTCATCGAAAACTATATGTACAAACAATTTAAAATACCTATGTGTTGATTTTATGCCTAATTTATTAACCTTGCATATGATACCAATCTATCCAAGGGTTTCCCACTTATACGGCTTTTTATAAAAGCTATATCCGCCACTTCCGATGACTATATCTCCGAAACTAGATCCGGCCGACACTTTTTGACCACATATTCTTTCTTCGAATTACAAACCACATTAGAGAAAGTAGGTTTGAAAAGAAAAAGAATTTGTACTAGGCTAAACTTAAGCTACCATTTTATTTTGATGGTACTATTAGAATTTCTGTAGCGCTGCAATCTGATGATGTTCTTCGATGAACACTTAAATACATATAAATCGAAAATGTTAGATAAAAAAATCAATACCTCTTTGGTTTTCGAAATACCTGTACTTAAAAAATTGATTTCAAAATTAGCATAAGAATAATGATTTCCGTGGCACCGCAATCTGACGATGGCTTTCGATAGAAGACCTCAAAATAAATTGAAAATGTTTAACAAAAAAATTATTCCGAGCTGTTCTCATTTCCACTTTCGTACGAAAGTAGATTGGAAGCGTAATTGCAACGTTTTGAAAAGTATGTCAAACTTCCAAGTATGAGCTATGAATTTTCATTGCGTTTTGCTTTTTAAAGCTGTTTTATTGATGAAATTTAAAAAAAAAAATTAACCACCCATAAGCTCCAGAGTTTTTCCTATTTTACCAAGTAATTTGTATTATTCGGTGTATATGAAATAACTTAAATATTGTTAAAATAAGAAAAGCTTAACTACAAAAATATTTTTCCAATGACAAGTAACTCCACAATTCTACATTTTTCGAAATTAACTGTTTATCTTGCTTGTGTTAGTAATTTGACATGTTATTGTTTCATAATGTGAGTAAGAATTGTTCGAAATCAAAATTGTCATTGATGCCACCTAATTTATCTCGTAAGTGGAAATAGAATACCCAATGAACCCTATTAAATTCATAGAGTATAAAAAAAATCTCTCTGAAATTTCTTCACATAAGATAAAATCCCTAAATGGTTATCTTGGCTTACATATATTTTTGACAAACAAAAATTGTTTACTTATGTATGTATATGTATTAATAACTGACAGTTGTTTGAAGTCAAAAAATATGTTATTATACTGTGAAAAGCAAATCGTCGTGTATTTACGTTATAAACGCTTCAGTTTCTCTTCGAAATTGAGACTACATCAAAAAGTTTTCGAAATGAAAAGTAATTGAAACTACGCGGAATACAGAACAGAACGGATTATCTCATTTGGTTTTCGAAAAATCTATACTTAAAAATGTGATTTTCATTATACCACTACAATAACGACTACTGTGGAAGCACGATCTAGATGATTTACATCCTAAAGCATGCCTAACACCGGCTCCGTTGCCCATAGTAACTCCACATAAGAAGTAAGGATAAGAGGGCGGCCTTCGGCCGCAGCTCAGGACTTACATCCTCTAATATGTCCAACAGTGGCTTCACGGCGGCCTTCGGCCTCGATCCAATTTATAGTATAGTCCACAACGTCTTCGCCACAGTGCTTTTATATTAACATTTGAAATTTTCAAATAAAAATTTAAAAAAAAGTCCTTGAAGCGGCGCACAGTGGCGCCTTTTGCGATTTCGCGTTGCTAAAATCATAACTTTTGAACGGGTAAAGATATTTGAGTAAAGTTTTTCGATTTTGGTTGGTAATTTCTGTAGATATGACATATATAAGATTCAGGTTTGAGGCTTAGCTATAAATACTTTTAAAAAGAGGTGAAAGTCCAAATTTTGAAATTTTTGGTTTTTAGTGGTATGAATTCATATAAAAAAATTTTTTTTTGTATAAATTTTAGTGCGCTTTATTCAATTAATGAACATTAAATAATTTAAAAAATTTTTAAATCCTTTTTTAAAAAAAAAAATTTTTAATTTTTACTAATTCATTCATATGCATTTATTTTTTTTATCTCTTAACATAATTTATAAACAGTCTTTCTCAAAGGCTAGAAAAGTTTTAAAAAAAGGGTTACAGTAATAAATTAGGTAATTTCTTTAAAAAATCAACAACAATCTACAATTCTATAAAAATATCATCATTATTTTGGATATCTAAGAAACTTTAAACAGTACTACAGAATTTATCAGTCAGTTCTTTTCGTGACCTAACGTGCCTAGAGATGAAATCAAAGGATCTGAAGATGCTGAAAGTATATTGAACAAGTCCTCATTCTGTCGAATACGTGAAATTTTACATGTATTGCGGTATCTGTACTTCTTATAATCTTTGTTTTTAGACTCTTGGGCTTCTTCTGATAATTCTCCTATGGGTAAGGCTTGATAATTGATAATTTGTCCACTATGAGCTAAGGTATTATGGACAGAGGGGGTCAGTAATTTTTGGCTGTATTTATGTTCTAATATGTCTGCAGTTCAATGTTATCAGAAGTGCATCTACCTGTATTCTATACAAAAAATACAGCTTTATTATATTTGACATTACGAGTACTAGATATTTTTAAATTGCATTAAAAACTTAGATATAAATATCTGAGGCAAGTATTACTATTTCGCTATACAAAAGCGAATTTTCTTAAAAAAAGTGAAATGATTTGGAAAAAGTGAAAAATCAAGCGTTTTGGAGGTGGGGTAAAGCCCATATTATATGGACAGAAGTTTTCTAGGTACTCTTTACATATGCATCTATTTGCGTCAAATAGTTTTGGAAATAGGAAGAATAAATTAAGAAAGGGGCGTGGTAACGTCCATATTTACAATTTTTAATTTATTTTGAGTGATGTATATATTCGCTAGAAACTTACTTACTTACTTAGATGGCCATAACAACCCGTTGTCAGGTTACGGCCGACCTCATTAGCTCTCGCCAGGCGCCTCTGTTTTGCGCGCGCCTTCTCCAATCGTTAATGCCAAGCGCGGTTAGGGCTTCCTCAGCTTGGTCTATCCACCGGAGGCATGGTCTCCCTCTTCGTCGTTGACCGGGGACCTTCCCTTCGAATACCTTTTTCGCTGGAGCTTCTTTATCCATACGATGGACATGACCCAGCCAGCGTAGTCGCTGTATTGTTATACGCTTAACTATGTCAATGTCGGCGTAGAGCTCATACAGCTTGTGGTTCATTCGAATGCGATAGTCTTCGCCAACTCGAACAGGACCAAAGATTTTGCGGAGAACTTTCCTCTCGAACACCCCAAGAGTGGCTGCGTCTGTTGTCGAAACCACCCATGCCTCAGCGCCATAAAGAAGCACAGGTAGAATGAGCGTCTTGTAGAGTGTTAGCTTTGTCGATCGAGAGAGAGCTCTGCAACGTAATTGCTTACTGAGACCGTAGTAGCACCTATTAGCAATTGTTATTCTCCGCTTAATCTCCAGACTGACATCATTGTTGCTGGTTACGGCAGTGCCAAGGTAGATGAATTCCTTGACAACTTCTAATTTACAGTTGCCCGCTGTAACATGAGAGTCTAGATCCCGTGCTCTCTTGTTGTTGTTAGTAGACATCATGTATTTCGTCTTGCCCTCGTTTACCGTCAAACCCACTTTGGCTGCTTCCTTTTCAATAGCAGTGAAAGCAGCAGTAACATCTCTCTTACTCCGACCGATAATATCAATATCATCAGCGTACGCAAGGAGCTGAACACCTTTGAAGAAAATGGTGCCATTATGATGCACACCGGCTTTTCGTACGATCCCCTCCATAATGAAATTGAAGAGATCGCACGAGAGCGGGTCGCCTTGTCTGAAACCTCGCTCAGTATTAAAAGTTCCGGAGAGGTCATTCCCTACCTTGACGGAGCTAAACGTATTGCTCAACGTCATCCTGCAGAGCCTTATCAACTTTGCAGGTATACCGAACTCTGACATTGTTGCGTATAGGCAATCCCGCACTGGGCTATCGAACGCAGCTTTATAATCGACGAAGAGATGGTGAGTGTCGATTTGATATTCATGGGTTTTCTCCAGGATTTGGCGTAGTGTAAAAATCTGGTCTATGGTGGACTTACCAGGTCTAAAGCCACACTGATAGGATCCGATCAGCGTTTCTGTATACGGCTTCAATCTTTCACACAATACGCTCGAGAGGATCTTATATGCGATGGAAATAAGACTGATACCCCTGTAGTTGGCGCAGATTGTCGGGTCTCCTTTCTTTATTACAGGACAAAGCACGCTGAGATTCCAACCGTCGGGCATGCTTTCCGCTAGCCATATTTTGCTGATGAGTTGATGCATGCACCTTATCAATTCATCGCCACCAGCTTTAAACAACTCAGCTGGCAGGCCGTCAGCTAAAAACATTCTATCAAATTCAGATTACCAATTTCCAAGTCAAAATATCATAGACTGAAAATCGTCATCACACAACAAATTCAGTTTTATGCCTATCATGTCATATAAGTAGCTATAACTTCTAAACGGGCAAATATATGCAGGTAAGACCTATATGATTTTTGTTGGCCGATATGTCAACTATAATTTTCCATTCACCAATCCTTGATTGACATTGATTTGTGGATTGTAGGCCAAGGTAAATTTGAAAAACTATGCTAAAAACGACCTTTTTTGAAAAATTCATGAAAATTACTAACTGAAATTTTTTTTCTACATCTTGTGAAAATTATTTATTTTAAAATACCATAAATTCAGAGAGCGTACTTCAAATTTCCATGTTTTTTCAAACTTTTGAAATTTTCCATTTTTAATATTGCGAAAAATGCAAAAAAATGCTATTTTAATGAACGATAAAAAGTTATCCAACTATGAGCACCCATAAAAACCAAAATACTTGTCATAAATCAAAAAAGTTTTCGGTTTTAGAACTTTTGGTCAATTATCTTTTAAATAAAAAAAAAAAAGTTTCGAAAATCAGAAATCGAAAATTTGATTTTAGCAATCACTTTTTGAAAAAGGAGCCACTGTGCGGCGTCCCTCATAAAATATACAATTTTAGGTACGTACCAGAAAGTTTTTAATAAAAAAATCGCGCTATTTCTAATTCTCTCATTTACATGTTTTTCGAGTACAATAACACTTTTCGAACTAAATCTGACTAGTTAAAAAACGGACTTGATATATGACTCTGTACAACAAATACATACAAAAATATCAACCTTAATTTTCCTAGCGTAAGAATGTGATCACATCAAATTAATTCAAATTAAATTTTTTGTAACTGTAAGCTATGTAAACTAACAATACTAGAAACATGTAACGGTATATGTGAAACCGTAAAAGATTTCTTCTGACAACAGAACTTATTTTCAATTGTGCTTTGTTATCGCTCGATTCTTCGCGTTTCTGTTAATAAGTTTTACAAACTTATAAAATGTCGGATATGTACCCAGAATTGCATCCTAAATTAAGAAACTTTTCATTATTTTATTTCTTTGAAGAATTGATCTCAAAAAATGAATTAGCCATTTCATTTCAAGAACAAATAGGTGTAATTCCATCATGAAACTCAACATGTTGCGGTCTCCCAATGCTCGTTGAGGACTTTTATGATAAAAAACTCACTTGGAACATCTCCATATTCTTCAAAATCATCAAAAAAAAAAGGTTGTAAAGCTTGCCGTAAAATAATAAATCCTGCTACTGGCACGTTCTTTGAAGGAAATAATTATCGCATCGATATACATACGTGACATCCCACAGTGCGGCCGAAGTCGGATTTTGCGGCCAAAATTCTAAAATTCAAATAATTCACTCCAAAATGTGCACTCGGAGGTTTTTGGAGTCGCTGATTACGAATCCGATGTCAGAATTACGAAATTCAAAACAGTGGACAAAATATCGCGTCGCACAGTGCGGCCGAAATTCGAAAATTTGAGTAACTCTCTCCAAAATGTACACTCGGGGGTTTTTGGGGTCACGGACTATGAATCCGATGTCTGAATTACGAAATTCAAAATGGCGGACAAAATATAAAGTCGTGTTATACGAAAAATTTGAAACTTTAAAGAACTGATTTGCAATTTCGTACTAGGGGGTTTTCGGGGTCGCTGATTGGGAATCAAAGATGGCGATTACTGATGCTTATAAACATCTACTAGCTTGACGACATCACCGAAATGATTCTGATCTGTTGGTAAAACTGCAATTGTTGATTACTACAGCTACTGTTAGGAAATAGCTGTGCATCGCACAGTAATATAATACTTGGTGGTGAAGATAAAACGGTTCAGATTGATGAAACATTCTTAACAAAACGATAATACCATCATGGTCTACATTGCAAAGATAAAATTGGTCTTTTTTTCAAAGTAAAGCAAGCGGGAACTGAGGCCGTACATACAAAAGCATGTAAATTTTTCAACATCCCGAATATGTACGGATATCGCAAAATAATACGTAGGAGTTCCATCGGTGAATGTGTTGATAAATCTAATCCGATGAACACCATTAATGATTTGGAGAACAAAAACAAATTGAAAAAATCAATAAAATGTCGTAGATGGCGCTGTATTTTTACAGAAACCTATACATGAATAAATATAAGGAAGATCTAGGTTCGCAAATCATGCAGTTCCTCCTTGATATGAAAAAAGTTTTTTCGATAATAGTAAAAGGAAGCTTTGAGGCAGGACTGAAACTTAAAGAGATTGATCCGCCTGATTTTTCGTTGTCGCCTGCGGAAGTTCAAGAGAACGATTTCGAAAGGCATTTGAAGAAATTGAAATAACAGATTATAATTTTCTTGGTGAAGATGTATTTTAAAACATTTTATATTAATAAAATAGCTTAAACAAGTATAGGACAAAAAAAACCCAAATTCGATAGAAACAGTAATTCTATATAAGATTAAGGGTAAGTAAACGGCCTCAGGGGTTCTATGGTATAACCAACACCGGCTTCGCTAGTAACAGTGCTTTTACATTAAAATTTCATCTATACATATATGAAAATAGTATACATATGTTTAAAAATTGAAGGTTTTTAAGTATTGATATCTTGGAAACCAAATGAGATAGCGATTTTTTTTATTTAACATTTTCGATTTATTTTGAGGTGTTCTATCAAAAACCATCGTCAACTTGCCGCGCTACGGAAATATTAACTCTAATGGGGTACTATCAAAATCAAATTTTTAAGTGTCGATATCTCGAACACCAAACGAGATATCGATTTTTTTATCTAATATTTTCGATTGTTTTGACGTGTTTTGTCGAAAACCATTGTCAGATCGCTGCGCCACGGATGTCTTAATAACCCCGATGTGATTAACGTGTGTGGTGCCACATAAGGGCGAAACACATAAAAAGCAGGCATGCATTAAAGCATTTGACATATCATTTAAATACATGTGGTCTTATGAAGTAACAGGCATAAAAAGTGAGTATGCATGCCTGGAGTTGCAAATTTTCAACTCTTTAAAGGCATCGAGGCATTGAAAGATTTTTTTTTTAAATTGATTTAGTTTTGATGGTGTTTATTTGTTAAGCTTTTAAAAATGTCCATGTTTGAAGAGATTTTAATAAATGAAATATACATACAAATATCCGTGCATTTTAGATAAAAACGACAGGGGTCATAAAAATAAAATCAAAAGTGAAAAATCATGGGCAGCAGTTGCTGCAGCTACTAATGCTTAAGATGAGTTTCAACAGTGCTTGGATAATTATATCGTCGTCATAGTTATATGTTCTTTATTTTTTCTATTAGTTGCTCAGTACCAGGGGCGTTGAAAAACGTTAAGGGTCCGCTTTGTGAAGGAAGTGAACAAAGCCAACCACCCTTCTGGAAGCGGTGCACCAGAAGGCGGAACAAAATGGAAGTTTATGGCTGTGATGGAGTTCATGAGGGTTCATTTATATTTTAATCAATTACACCGTGCGACAGCCAAAATCGGCGGGGGTTCTGACTACCGGGAAAAGTTATATCGGTCAAAAAAAGTTATCAAATCAAAAAATGTACGTCTCAAAAAAGAGATACTAAAAAAACAAGCACTGAAGCACAGCGTAAAAACGCCATTTTTTAATTTGTTAAAACAACATTTTTTTATTTCATTAAAAAGTATTAAAAAACGAACTTATTTGTTTTCTTTAATTATAATAAACGAAAGGAGTTTTCCCGATTTGCAGATTTAGTGAGGCACGGATCGTACATTGTTTTGAAAAAATCCAAAGCACCTCAATATAAAGCGACTGATGGAGGCATTAATTACGTCGCAGGTGATAGGCGAATGTTCATCAATTCTTCGAAATCAAGCTTGAAAGTCGTTTTGCTACATAAACAAGATAAAAACCAAGCATTCCCATTGGCTACAACACAGATATGAGTGAAACATACGATTCCATGAAAATAATTTTGGATAAAGTTTGCTACACTGATCAAATGTGGCGGATCAGTTGTGATCTGAAGGTCGTGGCGATGCTAAGAGGTCTCCAAGGAGAATATACGAAACACATGTGTTTCTTGTGTCTGTGGGACACCCGATTTAAAGGAAACCAATACGAAACGCATGACTGGCTTGCTCAACGGAGAAATGACACATTTGCGTAATGATCCACTCGTGCCAATGGAGAACGTCCACATGCCCCCTCTCCATGTCAAACTGGGAATCGTCAAAAATTTTATCAAGGCCATTGTGAATAAACCGAAAGTTCTCGATTGTTTGAAAAATATTTTCCCACGAAGCAGCGAAGCAAAATTGAAGGAAGGTGTTCTAAATGGGCCCGATTAACGCAAGCTTATGAAATCAAAAGAATTTAAATACACTTTAGTCGGTAATGATTACCTTGCCTGGAGGGCAGTGAGAAAGTCACACGATATTTTTTGGGAAGTAAGCGAGCACACAATTACCCCGCTCTTGTGACCAAGATGTTACAATACTTCCAGAAAGTTGGAGAGAACATGTCTCTCAAAATTCACTACTTGCATCACCATCTCGAATACTTCAGCAAGCAGCTAGCCTCAGAGTCGGATGAACATGGCAAACACTTTCATCAAGTGGCAATGCCCATGGAGACGCGACATAAAGGCAAAAGGCTGGACTTGCTGGTAGCTGAAATTTGTTGGTGGTCACAAAAGACGTACGATCCCGACAGTGAAGAAGAAGAATATCCAATGGGAGTGTCTTCTGAGGGTAGGTCACAAAATTGAAGTTAACTGACTGATTAAAAACAATTAATTTGATTCCAAATGAAGACAGATCCTCATCCGATAAAGACTCCAAACAAGAAAGCGAACCACTACGCAAAAAAGTAAAGGGAGCAAACAAACGAAAATAAACTTATGAGTTCATCGATTTTTATCATCTATGTCTCATTTTGTTCATAGGTTATGTGACTTTACGTGAAAGTAAATAAGACTTGACACTTTTTCCCGTTTTGGATTTTTCATGATTTTTAAAAATAAAAGATTTTAATTTTTTATGCAAAAAATAATTTTTTTCCTTCATAAATTTACTTATAGCTGCAAAACTGTTGATTATGTAGAGAAAAAGTATGTCAAGAAATTAAAGCAATTGTAATTCTTAATTTTTCTAAGTTTGTTGCAGCAAAATCGGACCAGTTGTTCTCGAGTTATGTCAAACAAAAGAGCCCCAAACGTGACAAATTCGCCTATATGATACTAACAAACTTCAAATCGATATATCTCGATTCCTAGACGTGAATCAGCGAAACGCTGGGACACGTATAACTTTTTTTTGACCGATATAAAATTTCCTGGTAGTCAGAACCCCCGCCGTTCACTGACCCCTACCATTTGTCGCACAGTGTTATAGCTTCAATATTACATTAGACAGTATCATGTATTCAACAAAATGAAGAATTTCAGACCGAGTCCCTTGAAGAGTTGTCTGAATCTCCAGTTTTAAATTGTGTTACTGACGAGCAGAGTACATCTTCTCAAAGAGGAAGCACAAAAGGGAATGTTCAAGCGAGTGTTTTGATAATCTGTGCGGAACAATAAATTTCATTGTCAAAAAAATTTTTTTAAAGTGTCGAAAAACGATGCGTTCTACAAGACTTGGACACAATTTTAATAAAAGTAAATGAAAACGCACAAGACGCAATAAAGTTGCAGCGAAAAAGTACACGAAGAATTGAACTATGCATAATTGAAAATTTGGCTTAAGTTTATTGTAGTGAAAATACATTTTTCTTTTTTAAACCTATGTAATTTTTCTTACGTTGTTTTTAATTCTGAGGTAGAATATGTAATCAAAAAGTGTCTCTCGGATTTCTACTTTTTTCTATAAAAACCGTTACTTTTTCCGATGACTATATTTTCAAAACTACGTCCGAACAGCAAATTGTTTTCCAAATTTATTTTTGTTCGTAAAGCGCTACTTGGCTTACTTGGGCAAATGAAAAAAAATTAACGATTTTCGCTAAAGTAAACCTCTTTCAAATTTATGAATACTTTCACATGAAATCTTGGAATTTTATTCTAGACTTTTTTAACTCTAGTCTAGTCTATCATGTTGGTTAAGTTTTGAAATAATTTTAAATGAGTTAAGTTTTTGAAGAATTGATATTTATTGTTAATGAAACTCTAGTTTAGTTAACTCTACTCTAAGCATCATCAACGAAAAAATATGGGAAATCAATGTTGTAATTCTTTAAACAGTAGCTTTTTGGTAAATCAAATTTCCCATCAAAGAGTTGTTTCCCAAATTTGGAATGCCACAGAACACCACCGTCACTTTGCAAACCAAAAGCCCCGATGTCAACTATCGTAAAAGTGTAGTTAGATTTGCACGCAGCCAACAGAACTATTGAATAACTACCTGTATATTAGAGACACAAAATTTAGAAAGAATATTCACAGAAAAACTGTAGAATGTTGCACCAGAGTTAGAGGGGCACGTAATTTTGTTATGCTTCTCGTCAATAGCGCCCACGCAATGAGGGAAGTTCCAAATTTGTTCGTAATCTTGGGCAATTCTAGGCCACTCCTTATTATTGGGAATTCCAAGGTATGTTAGCGCCAGTGAATCCCACAATACCTCACAAGGTTCCCTCATAATTTTTCGAACTGTGGATGCTCCCACTTTGAATGACTATGAGTATCTTGTCGAGTCTCCATGAGCCAAATATCTGAATCATTGATAAGATTGTAAAATCTTTCAAAATAACAGTAATGCAATTAACTTACACGAGTGTTAAAAACAATAGGCATTTCCCAGGTGTTGATGGTCTGTTTTATGCTTAGTAAGATCTTCTCCTACCAAATTGTAAAAAACGTCGAACACTTCAATTACATTTTCAATTACTCCTTTTCCTGGGTGTTCAAATGTTGAAAACTGCAAACAGACTATTTATATCCCGTGTTTGGTATAATGGACGCATCCAAGACCTCCGATTCCCTCTTAATATATTTAATTGGGAATTTTCTTCATGCAATAGTATCTTCCAAATCTATATCTTATAATTTTTAACGCTTTTTTAAAAATAAATTCAAACTACGTATTTTGACAGATATCAATTTTTTTTAAATTTCAATGCTTTCTATATGTTTTGAAAAGCATACGACGCAGGCATCGAATTATGCATGTTTTTTAAGTGTTTCGTCCTATAGAACTCGCGCTTTTATTTTGACAGTTTTCTTTTATCGGAAATTATTTAGCTATACTTTAATTTTAAAAATTTCATTAATTTGTAAAACAAACAAATTTTGAAATGGATTTCGAAAATCTTTTAAATATAATGCTTATTGTACTAATAGCAGAAAGCGCTTATACAGATTTATTGGGGGTGGCTAGAATCAGAAATCATTGGCTGAGGCCATTTTACCAAGACCGCGACGTTAACGGTTTTTTTCGCAACATCTTTTCAGCGCCTATACGGAGAAGATCCAGAAAAGTTCAAAGTAGCCGTGCAAATGTGAATTCCAAATTTTGACTTCTTATATAACTTAGTTAAAGAGGATTTAACAAAACATTCCAACGATATTCGCAAATGTCGATTTTTCTGACTCTGGTGTATGTTTGTTAAGTACTCACTTAAAAAATTAATGTTGCTCATGGAATTTTATCTGCACATGTGGGTACATTCTGATTTTATTTGACTTTGGGTAGCTCTAGAACCCTTAACAATACAGCAATCGCACAACCAGCGTATCTAGCGTAGGGAAATGATAATGTGATAATAATAATGAAAAATGTTTCATCATTTTTAAAAATCTAAAAACACTAGTAAAGAGCAATTACAGTAAAAGTAGTGCCAAGTTATGTATTTTGCTTCATTTTGTTTTAAAAATGTATATAGATAAAATTACACAATTTTAATTTATTTTTTGCACTTCACTTTAATTTGTACAGGGTGTTTTTTTTAGAGGTATAGAGCTTCGAATTGAAATCAAACACAAGAAAATCGTTTTAATGTCCATCAATTTGGCTTTATTGGAAGGATAATTTTATGCCATTAATGTTTAAATATGATTTCGGGCATGTGGCCGCCGCGGCTGGCTCGAATAAAGCCAATTCTACAGGTCAAATAATGAACCACTTTTTCGAGCATATGGGGCCGTATGTCGGCAATAACGCCACGAATGTTGGCTTCCAAGTCCCCTAACGTTTCTGGTTTGTTGGCGTAGACGAGCGACTTCACATATCCCCAAAGAAAATAATCCAATGGTGTCAAATCACACGATCTTGGTGGCCAATTGACAGGTCCATTCCGCGAAATTATGCGCTCGTCGAATGTTTCCTTCAATAAATTGATTGTGACGTACGCTGTGTGGCATGTAGCGCCGTCTTGTTGGAACCACAACTCATCCACATTCATGCCATCCAATTCGGGAACAAAATAGTCGGTTATCATGGCTCTATACCGGTCTCCATTAACGGTAACTGACTCTCCAGCATTATTTCGGAAGAAGTATGGCCCAATGACTCCACCAGCCCATAGAGCACACCAAACAGTCAGTTTTTGTGGATGTAATGGCGTCTCAAGGGTCTCATGTGGATTCTCTTCACTCCAAATGCGGCAATTTTGCTTGTTGACGTAGCCATTCAACCAAAAATGAGCCTCATCACTGAACAAAATTTTGCGATGAAAATCAGCATCGAGATCAATCTCATTTTCGGCCCATACACCAAAATCACGACGCATTGCATGGTCTCGCGGCTTTAATTCTTGCACAAGCTGGATCTTGTAAGGTCGCAAGCCAAGATCTTTGCGCAAAGTCTTCCATAAAGTTGATGGACAAAGCTCCAATTGCTGTGCACGGTGGCGAATCGATTCATTCGGGTCCTCTTCAACATTTTGCTCTACAGCGGCAATTGTTTCTTCGGTGCGCACTGTTCGACGTCTCTGCGGATGCGTATTATCACATAGAGTAAACGTAGTGCGAAAACGACCCATGGTTAACCGAATTAATTGCTCTGATGGACGATTATGTCGACCATAAAATGGACGGAGCTTGCGGTAAACTTCGCGAACTGAACCATTATTTTCGAAATAAATTTGCACGATTTGCAAGCGTTGTTCCTTTGTCAACCTATTCATGATGAAATGGCAAACCAAACTGAACATAAATGACATTAGAGTTGCCAGATTTGACCATAAAATGCCAGTTTTATCTCTATTCGAAAAACAAACCTCTAAAAAAACATCCGTTATAATGTCAAATATGTATGTTATATCACAGTTGCTGTATTAACTGATTGAAATGGAAATATTTTGGTAGCATTGACTGAAAATTAAGTTTTCCACTCCTCGATTATTTAAGATTGCAAAATTTTTCTCTCAGAAAAAGAAATCCGAAAGAATTGTATCCCTCCGAATATTCATGATAGGGGTGTTAAATAATAATCTACAATAAACTATACTTAACATAGCATCAAACATACAATCATAAAACATTATTTAGATTTCATTAAAAAAAATGAGTAAATTTCAAATCTGGAACCTTCCATAAACACTTCAGATATGTCAGAAAGATTTCATTTGAAAATTTCAGGAAAAGTTGAATCTAGTACCTATGCAATGTTTCAAATGAAACATTTCTGGTACGTAACCCACTGTTTCTGAAACGTTACATGCCGAGTGGGTTGCCGTTAACTTTTTTGACAGCCACAATAGTCTTGAATGCTTGTTCCAGATTGAGCTACCACTAGAATGCCCTTAAAACTCGGAACGTCTTTGGTCAAATAAATACTTATTTACGCAGTAACTACGTAATGAATACAGTGCATGATGATGATAATGTAGTTAAAGAGCCACGGACTTATGAAGAAATGATTCGAAATGAAAATTCTACTTTATGGATTGCAGCAATGACCGAAGAAATAAATTCAATGCAGCAAAATGGAACTTGGGACTTAGTAATTCTGCCCAAAGGAAAGAATTTGGTGGGAAGTAAATGGATTTTTAAAGTTAAAAAAGACGCTTACGGACATGTGACTAGATACAAGGCACGACTTGTAGCACAAGGATACTCTCAAAAATATGGTGTAGACAACATAGGCCACAACAATTCGCTTAGAACTGACAATAGCTGCTGATAAAAAAATTTGTTTGGCATATACTGTGAGCGTCAAAAGAAAGTAAACACCTTAATTACTCATATTAAAAGTTTTATTAAAATGAAGCTAGTAACACAAAATGAAAAATAAATACATATAAGGAATTTAAGAATTATTTAATAATAGCTGATTTCGATATAAACATTTAACAAAACTCATAAACAAAAAAATAAATTCACTTTAATTAGAACAAGTTAAGGTGTTATTTTCGGCGAGGCCGAAACTCACATACCCTACACTGCACTGAAAGTACCTTTTCATCAAATGTTAAGAAGACGTTGAAGAGGTTGAATAAGTCGAAAAAATGTGAAATGTTAGAAAGGTTGACAGAGGTTGAAAAATGTTGAAAAGTCGTAAATATATGCAAAATGTTGAAAAACGTTGAGAGAGGTTGAAAAACTCTAAAACAAATGAAAGAGGTTGAAAAAATTTGAAACTATTCAAAATTGATGAAAAAGTCGAAAAAATAAAGAAACTTATGAAGAAAGTTGAAAGAGGTTGAAAAAGTCGAACAAATACATATAGAATATATTGGAAAAAGTTAAAGGGTTGAAAAAGTCGAAAGAATATGGAAAATGTTGAAAAAATCGAATTAAAATGAAAAATTTTAAATATGCCACGCCCACTTCTCCAATTTCGCCCACTTTTGGTTCAACAAATTATATTTGTGATCGACATCCTCATATTAAATTTCAGCACAATAGCTTGTATAGTTTGCGATATATGCTGCAGTTTAATTTAAAATTTAGGGCGGCGTCACACCCACTGATACAATCCAGCCCGGTTTTGATCCAGAAATAGCTTTTCACAAGCAAACCCCTAACACCAAATTTTAGTATGATTGCTCACTTATTTCGATAAAAATGCCACTTACCGTATTTTATTTGTATGGGAGGTGCCACTCCCACTGGTGCTATTTCAGCCACTTTTGATACAGATATACTCTATAGCAACTGAACCACTTTCATTAAATTTCATAGCAATTGCTGCAATAGTTTACTTAAAACAGCGCTTACAAATTTATGTTAATATGGGAGGTGCCACGCCCACTGATGCAATTCTGTCAAAACTAATTTGTTTTTAAAGCTTGTAGTAACTGACATCTAAGCACCAAATTTTATGAAGATTACTCTCTTAGTACACTATTTATAACAATAAACAGTTTTTGCTTATATGGGAGGTGCCACGCCCCCAGTTACTATTGTACCAAATTTTTGTAATAAGAGACCTTACATCAAGTATATCTACCTCATTAAATTTCATCACGATTACGTTGTTCGTTCTCCTAATATAACGTTTATAAATATTGTGGGCGGTGCCACGCCCTTCAACGAGTTTTTTCAATAAAATGGCTGAGCTTGTATTGATGACAGCTTTCAGCGGCATCATCGCCAAGATTTTTATGAAAATCGTTTGTGCCAATTTTGAGATGTATGGAATCAAAATTTTTAGCAGTTGAAAAGTGCCACGCCCACTTTTTCAATTCCGCCCACTTTTATCTCAACTCAAGATATATTTGATATGTATCCGTTTACCAAATTTCATAACAATATCTTGCACGGCTTACGAGATATGGTGGTATAAAGGTTAAAATTTAGGGCTGTGCCACGCCCCTGTAGGAAGCTTTGAAAACTTGAAACATAGCCTAATCCTAATCTTGTTCACATGTGCATCAAATCACCAAGTTTCATCAAAATCGCTGCAACTTTTTTCAAAATTGGCTTGGGTATATATACATAGGATATGGGCGGTAGGCGTGTCCGTGAACCGATTTCGCCCATTTTCAATAGCAAGATGCTTGCAAGAAGATGTGACCTGTGTGTGAAAGTTTCATTCCATTAGCTCTCTTGGTTTTCCCGTAAACCTGATTTCAACAGACAGACAGACAGACGGACATCGCTAAATCAACTCAGGTGGTGACGCTGATCAAGAATATATATACTTTTCCATACCTGCCACGCCTCCTTCTATGTGTTACAAACGGATGGACAAAGTGAATATACCCTCGGTGTAGGGTATAAAAATACCAAATTTTTCGCGTCAAAATAAAGTAAACAGCAAATAAAAGTGAACAGAACTTCACTATAAAAAGTAAACTTTTTAAATATTTTAATATTTGGTCTGTTTTCCTTTGGCCTTAAGCACCTTGTTTAGTCTCCTAGGCATCGACTCGACAAATTTTTTTTTACATCTGGGCAGATTTCGCTCTATTCTTCCCTTAGAGCCTTCCTTAAGCCTGCCTTGCTTGAAAGAGCCGTTTGTCTGATTTTCAGTTGTCTGTCAATGGTGTTCCCACAGATGCTCGATCAGGTTAACATCCGGGGACTGCGGCGGATGATCAAGTTTCTTAGGAGTCTTGTACAGTAGCCACACCTTTACAATTTTCGACGCATTCTTTTGATGATTGTCCTGTTGGAAGATCCAGTTTCAAGCCAAGCCAAATTTCTCATTTTCATTTTTGTGAATCGGTCTCATAACTGTACTCGCACTTACTGGATTGCCTGATGTGTGCGTTATGTTCTCTGATAATTTAACTGCACTTGAGACTGGAAATGCCTTTACTTCTCTTACTACAGCTCTAACTTCAGTACCACTAAGCCGCTTTGGGCGTCCAGATCTCGGTAAATCTTCAACTTGATGCTGTTTGGCGTATTTATAAACTATTTTTTTTTTATTGCTCAGTGGTTCCTTCCCACGATTTCACCAATTTCATGCAAAGATTTGACTTTTTCTTTTAAATCTAATATAATTTTCCGAGTATCAGCCGTTGTTTGCTTTCCCATAGTGAGATTATCTTCCTTTATACCTTTTTAGTTATTATTAATAAGTACAAATCAACTTAAAATTATTTTTAGAGAAGTAAAACATTTGATCAGTACAAATTTTTCACAAAAAACTTTAATTTCTTCCCCGAAATATAAAAAATCTAAGTAAGTATTACAACTGTTCATTTTTTTTGACGCGTAAAATCTGATGCATTTTCACATTCAAGAGATTTGAGCAATGTTGTCACTTGTTTTGATTTCATGTTTTATAATAGTAAATCTCTAAATGGTATAGTAGTAAACTCTGTAATATTACTTTTTATCGTAAGTCAATAATAACTTTGTAATAAGATAATTTAAGGATGAAGAATTGGTGTTTACTTTCTTTCGACGCTCACTGTAGATGTGAAGACGGCATTTTTAAATGGTACGATAGATGAAGAAATATATGCACATAGATGAAACAGCCACCAGGTTTCGAAGATTCATTAGCACCTGATAAAGTTTGTTGCTTAAGGAGGAGTATTTATGAACTAAAGCAAGCTGCGCGAGCATGGAACATAAAACTTTGTGAAGTTGTAAAAGGTATTGGATTTCAACATTCAGAAGACGATGAATGTCTGTATTACAGTAAAGATGGAGATAAAGATGAATATTTATTGATATATGTAGATGATATATTGATCGTAACTGCAAGTAAAGAAAAAGCGTTAAAAATTGTGGAATCGTTAAGTCAACATTTTGCCATAACATCGTTGGGTCTTGTCAGCAGTTTTCTTGGAATTAAAATAGAAAAACTGGATAACGGAAGTTTTAGGCTATCTCAAACTACAAATATTAAGAAGTCTCTTATTAAATTCGGAATGTACGACGCAAAGTTACCAAAAACGCCACTGGACTCTAGTTTTTTGACAGCAAAAGACAAAACTTCTGAATTATCATCAAACGATAATTACCGTAGCTTAATTGGAGCATTTCATTCAAACGAGACCAGATATTGCAGCTGCAACATCCATTTTAAGCCGAAAAATTAGTGAACCTAGTCAGCGTGATTGGTTAGAAGCGAAAAGGGTTTTAAAATATTTGAAAGGTACTGCAGATTTGCAATTAGAACTTGGGGGCATCTCAAGTGACTCGAATTGCATAACTTATGTAGATGCTAATTGGGCAGGAGATCGATCAGACTGCAAGTCAAACAGTGGTTTCGTCACGGTTGTTGAAGATTCAGCAATAAATTGGTACTGTAGAAAGTAGACTCCAGTTTCATTATCTTCTACTGAAACAGAATATATATCACTATCGGAATTATTACCACTAAAACGACTTTTGGAAGAACTAAATTGTTTGGAAGATCCTTCCTTAATCATCAGGGAAAATAATGAAGGAGCTATCATAAAAGTTGGAAGAAATGGGAAGCGATCTAAGCATATACAACATAAGGCTTATAGAACTAGAATACTGCTCGACAGATCATATGATTGCTGATATGTTTACGAAGCCTTTAGCTACCACAAAATTTTCAAAGTTTCGTACTTTGCTTGGACTAAAACCACTCTTAGATGGGCAAAATGTCGAGGAGGAGGATTGATGTGAAAATCACTGTACGACATTTAAATTAGTTACCTATGAATTTTATATTATTGTTTGAAATATCTGATTCTATAATTTTTTTCACTCTTTAAATAAATTTTGTCGATTCATGTTTAATAAATCTTAATATTAATTGCCGTAACCGATCATGAATTACCGAAATGTGAGAATAAAATATACTATAATATGAATTGAAAAAAAGAAACTTACAGTCTAGGCTATTGATGATTTCATAAAAAACAGGGCAATAAGGAACTGATACGTTCACGGGTTTTTATTGCAGGATTCGGTCAATGGAAGAAAAAACTGCGGAGTGTTTTTAAATTAGAGGGTGGAAATTGGAGATATGGATGAAAATGGACCTTTTTTAGTTTTTTCAATATGTCTCGCAAACGAAGCAAAATTTTGACATATTTCATATAAAATTTTTGTAGAGTCAGCTTTTTTGCCCATAACTTTTTTTTGGGTTACAGATTGGAATAAAAAGGGCTATAAGAAAAAAGTAAGAAATTTTTATAAAAAAAAAAAATTGTAATTAGTTTTTAGTTATTTATATTAATAAAAAAGATCAAAAAGTTTATTGGGTATTTTTTTATAACTGAAAAACAAACCGAAAGTTTTTTTCTGGGACAGCCCTTTGGTGTAATTGAACTAAATTTTAATTCAGTTTTTTTTTTCTTTTAAGTATTTTAGTTAAGGCTTAGAATAACCGAAATATAAGCATAATTTTAAAGCACAAATTATTGTATTCTTGATACTGAACGAATTTACATATCTTATTTTTTTGACATTTTCCAAAGTAATGCTGCTTCAAATTTAATAATCCTTGTAAGTCTTGAAGCAGCCTCAAAGTGGCTGATGATGATGATGTCCTTTTTTTTTGGTTTAAAAGTTTTGCTGTTGTTAACAATTTGTAAGATACTTTTTAATATTCGTAAAACTACGAGTCAAAAACAAATTTCGATTTTAAACTTTTTTAAGATTTGTTTTTATCTATTAATTTAGGTACCATATGCTTTGAAGGTAGAAGCAAAAGAGAGCGATTTCTAAGACGGATATCAGCTACCCAAAAAAAAACTCTCGACATTCAATCCATGCAAATTTCGATACTATACATTTATCGAATTGTTTTCATTGCAATTTCGGAGGAAGTGTTCCGAAATTATATATAATAAGAATAAATTTTATATCTTTTGATATATTGTGTATATATATTTTCAAAGTAAAAACAGATTTAATTTTATGCGATATTTTATGTTCAACCCAGTATAATGTGATTGCAGAGATTATCGATCTCAGTAATTGATTCCTCGCGTGTCATTTATAACAATGCACTTCGCTTTCTTTTACTATAGGTCCATACATTTTCTATAACATATAAATTTGGGCTGTGCAGTGACCATTCCATCATATTTACCCCAATGTCATTGAAAAACTTGGTAATTAATTTTGCTTTGTGAAACGGGGCATTGTTCTACCGTCAAATAAAGGATTTGGCACCTGAGGGAAGTGCATGGTCCTCTGAAACATGTACGTTAGCTATGGAATTGTGCAGGTTTTTTCGATTTCGATACGCTGGGAATTTTTATTTTGTAAGGTTTGATAAAAATGCTGGAGCCAAAAAATTACGGAGACGGGTAAATGTCGTCTCATCAAGGTCAAAGTTGAAAAATTTGGGAGATTTTCAGATAAATCAGCCCATAGCTGCTCAGGTGTAGCCCATAGGTTCCCATACAAAACTGATGTTTTTATGAAATTTACTCAAAACGTTCCCAATGCTACCAGGGTGCCCCTAGATGATTCAGGTCTATGCCCAACCCCTATTAATTTATTCTTCCCAATATTTCTTCAGAATATACCAACCCCCTATCTCCACCCCTTAAGGAGTTCCCCATACAAAATTGAAAATTTTACGGAATTTGGCTGAATACTCAGTTGACATCGTCCTTTAGTCAGTGTCGGTTGCGTTGTTAAGTGTATCGTGATTTGTTTATAAATTTTTTGTCAGTTAAGTGTACTAAATAATAATTTTCTAAACTTGTGTTTCATGCAGTATCGTTGCTAGTAAAATTGCATGCTAGTAGTAATAATTTTGCTTTAATTTTGTGCTTTTGTTTATTAAATATTGTTTTTTAATTTGTACATACAAACACACATATGTGAATATTTTTTTTTCTGCAAGCGTAAATATTGTAAGCAGTGCGACAATTTTGTTTTTTGATTTGCTTTTATGCTTTATTCGTATACAAAGCTTGACTTTAAACTCAGTTGTTTTTTGTTGTTGCTGATTAACGGGTGCATTTTGTACAATTAACCCTTTTTTTCACGACATTAAAATTTTTGAAGCAACATTAAAACATTTTCTTATTTTATTTTTCTTTTAATTTTTTTGGGTGCCATATTTTCCACATACATACATATTTTATGATGGATTATTTTTCTTCCGAAAATTTATTAGCTTGCTCTCTAGGAGATCAATGCAAAAGCCAAAATATACTATGTTTTCTTGTTCAGGTCCCTGTGAACAAGTTTTTCATGCCTCTTGTGCAAACTTGACGAAATCTATTACAGATTTATTATGTTCTGTACGTTCGGGCCTGCATTGGTACTGTCCATCTTGCAGGGCCCTTTCCCCGTCGGTTTTTTTCGAAAAAATTAAGCAATTTGGGGAAAATCTTAACAATCTGAATACTAATTTCAGAGATATTCTCAACAATTATCTAGATTCAACTCCCCAAATTGAAAAATGCCTTAATGAGGCTATTTCACCTGATGTTAGTTTGCAAAATAAAACTATTACCGAGGCTCCTTTGGTTTTTGCTTCCACTCCTTTGATCTCTTCTTTATCTAAACAAGCTATTCCCTTAAAGAAGAAAAGAAAATCTAAGAGGAAATTAAACAAGAATCTGGGTAATGTGGGGAGAGCGAATAGTGCGGGCATCAGTCGTGACAAAACTTCCGTGGATTGCTCTCTAATTACTTCTCCACCTATTCGCAATTTTCCTGCTACTATTGCTGTAACTAACCCTCCGTCCCCTTTCTCCTCTTTAATTACTCCTCTTTCGATTTCAGTTATTCCCAATCCACGGGAGGTTGATGCCATTGTGCCTCCTGTTTCTTTGCAGGCATTGCCAAGGTTAAAATCTATTTTTATTTCACGACTTCAACATAACACTACCACTGACAATGTTAAAAACTTTATCAGACAAAAACATATTATTCCTGCCGACGCCTTCATTTCATGCAGGAAAATCGGTAATAAAACAACTCATGCGTCTTTTAAAATTACAGTGGCGACTTCTTATTTTTCTGCCATTCTAAATTCTAATGCATGGGTAGATAATATCTTTATTTCTGAATTCAAGTCGAAAAAAATTAATAAAACTGTCCGACACACTGTCCGTTCCAATTCAAAAAACTGAAACGGCTATCCCTTTACTATCAAAATGTAAGGGGTTTACGTTCCAAGACGCAAGATATCTTTTTATCAACTCAGAATTTCTCTGAGGATATTATCGTGTTTACCGAAACTTGGTTAAACAACAGCTTTCTCAATATGGAACTTTTTGATAATAGTTTCCATGTTTTTAGAAGAGACAGACACTTGGAAGATCTTTCTTCTGTTGGTGGAGGCGTCTTAATAGCTATAAAAAATCATTTAACCAGTTCATTAGTTGAAATTTGCTGTGCATCTAATATTGAACTGTTATGTGTTAAGGTTACACAATGTAACACTAATTTATACATTCTTAACACTTATGTTCCTCCAAATAGTAGCGCAGATGTCTACGAATGTCTTTCGATGGCCGTAGAACATATTATTAATGAACTAGACGCTAATGACGACATTTTGTTGTTAGGTGACTTTAATCTGCCTGACCTAAAATGGACTCCTTCGGACGATGGTACATATTTTTATGCATCTTGTCCAAAAACTCGACAACAACAAATTTTTGTTGACGAAATACTTTCAAATTTACAACAAGTAAGTTGTATAACTAATTGCCACGGACGACAACTTGACTTAGTCTTGGCTACAAATAGTAGCAATGTTGTTGTAAGAAATGCTATCCATGCTCTGTCTACGGTAGATTCCTATCATCCACCTTCGAGTATTGCGTACCAATCTGACAATGAAAATTTGACTAATGCATGTTCATCCATTAATATTTACGAATTCAATTTTAAGAAAGCTGACTTTTTGAAATTGAACGAAAATTTAAGAAATAAATTAGACGACTTACTAAATTTTTTTAATAACAATACATTTGATGATTGCATTAAATTTTTCTATGGTGAACTTTTTTCTGCCATAGCATTGTCGGTGCCATATACAAAGAGGTACGTTAATAATTCCTCGTACCAGGCCCGTGCGCAGGAATTATCCATGGGGGGGGGGGGGGTTTTTAACTTGGACATTTCATGTTAGATTGTGTTCATAAAAAACGTCAAAAAACGACTTACTTTTAATATAGACATTCAACCGGAACGATTTGTATGACGCAAAATAAAGTCAGCCAGGCATCGACTCAAAAATTAGAAAGACTCTTAAAAACGATTTCGTTCCAAGAAAAACCAATGGATCCCTTTTGATTCTCCTGAAGGTCCTTTTTGGCTAAAAACATGTTTTTTGCTCGTAACTTTTATTCCTTCACAGAATGGATGCTAGAATTTATTCGAAAAATAGAGACTGCGTTCTTGCAAAAAAATTTGACGTTAAAAATTTTTAAATTATTTTTCTATTATAGATAATATTCAGTCCCAAAATTCGATTTTTCACATTTTTTATATTCAACCCGGTCTAATAGACATTTAATTAATACATACATATGTAAATATGTTTATGTTATGATTCGATATTTAGTTATAATTACGTAAGTAGCTAATTCTGCGAGGTACTTGAAAAAACTAGTCCAAAACTCTTTCCACATTGATTTCGATATCGCGATGTATATTTAGCGAGGCTTAGCCGTTCAACCGATCTTCGGACATAGTTGATCTGAATTTATACGAAGGCACTCTAGACGGAGGCCTAGGGCATCAGCGCGGAGAGGGCACGAGATATTGAAATTCTGATATAAAATTATATGTTTTATAATAAATTTTATTTTAGCTTTTGTTTCTAGCTTGAAAAATTTAATTTAGGCCTTTTTAGCGTTTTGCGAAATGTAGCGAAAATGAGTGACGATGGCAATGCTCCCGAAGTTCAACTAAGCCCAAAAGAAAATTTTCGAATAAATACTTTTTACGTTTTATTAGACCAATTGCAATCAATACAAATGGACTTAAGAGGCAAGATTTACCGTGAAATCTCTGAACAATTTGATTTTCTTTGCATTACAAATGAAGAAGTCGATATTAAAACCAGTGCTCAATGTTTGATTTCAAAATATCCAGAAGATCTTAATTCCGAAGTTGCTGGTGAAATTCATCAATTTCATCGCTACGTTTTTCATAAAAATGAAAATACTTATAAGTTTCATAATCAAGCTATTTTATATAAAATAATGTGGGAAAATAAATTAACATCAGCTTTTACAAACGTAGATGTTGCTTTACGTATATTCTTGAGTTTGATGGTTACAAATTGTGCGGCAGAAAGATCATTTTCACAACTAAGAGCTTAAAAATCCTTGTCGTACTGTGATGAAGCAGGATAGATTGGATGCATTATCAATACTTTGCATTGAAAGTGATCTACTACATGAAATCGATTTTGACGATATTATCAAGGATTTTGCTGTTAAAAAGTCAAGAAAACAGTATTTCAAATAATAAATCAATATAAAAAAAAACTAGGGCACCATTTTCTTTAAAAGCCTAGGGGACCAAAAATGTAAATCTGGCCCTGATCTGAGGTATATCTTTAGACGACATAGCACTGAAAAGGAGCGTTCATTTGTTGCTGTTGTCAGAGGAAAAGTTGCCATAACACTAAGCGTTTTTTATGTCTTGTCCGGCAATGCGTCGACGCCTAAGTTGAACTTAATTTATCCACATATCACGTGAACTATCTTGCAAAATTGAACTATATGGCGTGAATAGATTTGTGCATGAATTTTTATTGAAGCTGATTTTATTGATGCCGAAGCTATGATTAAACGCGCATTTGAAAAAAACGCTCGTGTTACTTAGCCTTAGCGACGCGCAGCTGCCCCAAATCGTGTTTTTTGGTTCAAAAATAGCTGGAGAGCGCAAATCTTGTCGTAAATGAAAAATTCGGGCTCCGACGATTTATTGGGATTTTAGTTCTTTCATTTAACAAAAAAAAAAAATTGTTGTGTCTTTTTAATTTTTGATTCATATGTTAATAAAAACCTATGTGGGAAAATTCCCAATGGGGGGGGTTTGAACCCCCAAAACCCCCCCCCCCCTTGCGCACGGGCCTGCCTCGTACCCTTGGTATACAAAGGATTTGAAAAAAATTCGGAATGGACGTAATAGGGCATGGAATAAATACGTTTGTAGCCAGGACCGAAATGACCTTGTTGCTTAATCAGCGACTGTTTATTGAATTTAAAGATATGTCAGCTTTAGTTTATTCTGAATTTTTGAATAAAATTAGGCTGAATATTCTTCATGACCCCAAGAATTTTTGGGGTTTTATTAATTCTAAAAAAAAAATTGGTTGTTTGCCAATTTGTTTAAGGAATCATTTTCTACGGATTTATTTAGCCCTGAAATCAACTATTTTGAATATATGGATAACGACCCTTTAGTTTCGGTTAATGAGATATCTTTCTCTCCTGACCTCATAGAGAAATATATTTCATCTGTTAATGATGATTTCAGCTCCGGGCCTGATGGTATTCCTGCGACATTTTTAGTTAACTGCAGCTCTATGCTGAGTCAGCTCCTCAGTTTTTTATTTAATAGATCAATTAGAGAAGGCTATTTTCCTAAATTTTGGAAAAATGCATACATTAGCCCCATTTTCAAGAAAGGGTGTAAAAATTATGTTTCAAACTACAGGCCCGTGGCTAAGTTATCATCAATACCGAAAGTTTTTGAACATATTTTATACGATCAGGTTAAGGAGTGCTGTAGTGAAGTCATAACAACTCGTCAGCATGGTTTTGTTAATGGCAGATCTACAGTTTCTAACCTCCTTTATTTCACCTCTTTTGCATTAAGCTCTTTGGACTCTGGTGGGCAAGTTGATTGTATCTACACTGACTTCAGTAAAGCATTTGATAAATTACCACATAACTTGATTTTGTTTAAGTTAAAGAAGCTTGGATTTCCTTTAAGTTTTGTCAGCTGGATTGAATCTTATTTATCTGATCGTACGTATCAAATAAAATTTAGGATAGTGTTTTCCTCCCCATTTAGCGCGACATCAGGTGTTCCACAAGGAAGCCACCTGGGGCCGCTCCTGTTCATTTTAGCAATAAATGACGTTACACATATTATTAAAAACTCCCATCTGCTAATATATGCAGATGACATGAAAATTTACAGGAACGTAAAGGGGGTTTGTGATACTTTCCCACTTCAGTCTGACTTGAAATCCTTTGAAGTTTGGTGTTCTAAGAATAACTTACATCTTAATCCTGATAAATGCCAAGCTATGATTTTTACCAGGAAGAAAACTATTGTGGAATTTGATTAGAAATTAAAAGATAAAAATATTTGTCGTGTCGATGTAGTCAAATACCTAGGTATACATTTTGATACTAAGTTGACTTTTAATGAGCATATTAATCAAATTTGTAAAAAATCCTCATCTCTGCTTGGCTTTATTAAGAGGTGGGCAAAAGAATTTAATAGCCCTTTAGTAACGGTGACTTTATATAATACAATAGTGCGCCCTCACTTAGAGTACGCCAGCCAAGTATGGTCACCATTTTATAATATTCATATAAATAGAATTGAAAGAATTCAAAAAAATTTTATTCGTTTTGCTCTCAATGGCTTAAATTGGATTGACGCTTTAAACCTTCCTCCTTATGAGGATCGTTTAAAGTTATTACATATGCAGTCTTTGAGCTCGCGTAGAAATATTGCGGATATACTTTATCTGCATCAACTTGTAACTGGGTCTCTTGCTGCACCAGAGCTTCTTAACTATATACATTTTAATAGTAATCGGAGGAGTACTCGTAACTCTTATCAGTTATTTTACCAACCGGTTAGTAGAACTAATTATATGGCTACAGCTCCTTTTAATCTCATGACAACTCTTATTAATAATTGCGAAGTTTATAACATTAGCTTGTCAAAAGGTCAACTCAAGCTTAGACTGAAAACTAACTGTAGCTAAATTTGTAGCTTAATGGTGGTGTGAATTTTTTTGTTTGTGTTGTCCGAGCCCCACAGCATGCTGGGTAAATTTTTTCTAACATTTATGCCTTGGACCACGTAAATTTATACATATAATTATTTTAATATCTATATGTCTATTTTTACATGGTGTATGTTGAGAAAGTGCGATAAAGCTAAGAAAAAATTATAAAATAAATAACAAATTAATGTGCATGATAATTTTTTCTATTCCATTTTTTATTGAATAAGCTTTTTACTTGGTATAAAGCTTCAATGCTTAATAGCTAAGAAGGCTATAATAGCTGTAGTAGCTAAACTCTATTATAAATTATAAATACTCCTACCTTTCCACCGCTTCCAGTGTGTCCTAAGAGGATTCTTTTGTATTACCGACCCACATTAATTTTTCATGTCTAACATTTTTTTCTAACACACTTACAAAACTGATGTTTTTATGAAATTTACTCAAAACGTTTCCAATGCTACCAGGGTGCCCCTAGATTATTCAAGTCTATGCCCAACCCCTATTAATTTATTCTCCCCAACATTTCTTCAGAATATACCAACCCCCTATCTCCACCCCTTAAGGGGTTTCCCATACAAAATTTAGTGTAATTTATTCAAAAACACTCATTTCTAATTTGGAAATGCGTTAAGAGAAAGTAGGGTCGCGAATTTAAATGTGTTACATAAAAAATTGTAAGTTAGTAGAAGTGATAGATTCGCGTGCTATTCAAAGTGTTCATTAAATTTATTGATGCAAACGGGCTAGTGATTGCTCTTGTAAGTGTTTAAATATTTATATCATCGAGTTAAAAGTGCATTTATTGGTGAACACTTCTTATATCTTGTTATGGAGTTAATATCAAATCCGAAACTTGCAATGCCATCAACATCGGCCGGCGCTATGAGCTGCTTAAGATCGCATACTGACATCTATTTAATCGGACAACCATGCATGACCATATTTGGAACAAAACTGTCATCCAGAAAGCAAGTGCTCAAAATGTTCTTCTTTGGAACACGAAATCGAGGAATGACTTCAGACGACAGTGCATACTTGGTGACTGACGCAGTTATGATTTTTTGGCGTCAAGCATTTATTCCAGCGAAATGCAGAAGCGAAGTGAAAAAAAAAGTTATTTCTTTATTCGGTGAATGAAAAGCCTCGCAAAATTTTCAACACAAAACGTAGCAGTGGGTGAGTTCTTACATAATGGCATGAGTCGATATTTCAGTAACAGTTTTTGAAATGTAGCAAATTTGCCCATGGCTATTTTTACATGATTTTCAGTTTATTCCTTTACTTATGCTAAATTTATAAATTGCTTTTTACATGTGAAGTTTAAGTATCGGAATTTTCATCCATGAGTGATATTGAATCGAGTGAAATGGAAACTGATCAAATCGAAACACATTTTGTTAATGCCGAAGTTTGTGTGTGTCGAAGAGAACAAAAGGGAACAAGAGGCAAAATAAAGTGCATTACTCCGGACCTAGTATCTGTTTTGGACAGATGTAAAATAAGCGACGTAGCAGCAGTTCGAGTACTTATTTCAGCGGCATGGTCGTTTGGACTCGATCCAAGGGAATATATTATAAATCTTGCATCCCTTCGCGATTGCCGTCCACAAAGTCGAGAAAAGATAGCTGAATGCATGAAAGAAAACCAACAGGTAAAACTATACTCTTATGCTCTCTTTTTTGTTCTGCACCTTTTCTGGTTTGCACCGATTCCCGGTTCTATAAAAAATTTAAATTGGATTGACCCTTTAAACCTTCCTCCTTATGAGGATCGTTTAAAGTTATTACACATGCAGTCTTTGAGCTCGAGTAGAAATATTGCGGATATACTTTATCTGCATCAACTTGTAACTGGGTCTCTTGCTGCACCAGAGCTTCTTAACTATATACATTTTAATAGTAATCAGAGGAGTACTCATAACTCTTATCAGTTATTTTACCAACCGGTTAGTAGAACTAATTATATGGCTACAGCTCCTTTTAATCGCATGACAACTCTAAAAGCTAAATTTGTAGCTTAATGGTGGTGTGTATTTTTTTTTTGTTTGTGTTGTCCGAGCCCCACAGCATGCTGGATAAATTTTTTCTAACATTTATGCCTTGGACCACGTAAATTTATACATATAATTATTTTAATATCTATATGTCTATTTTTACATGGTGTGAGTGGGTATGTTGAGAAAGTGCGATAAAGCCGAAGGTACCGTCAGGTAAGGGAAAAGGTAAACATATTGCAGAGGCGGTATACGAGCTGTTGCGGGAGTGGAAAATCGATGAACGCGTTCAAGCTATTTTGTTCGACACTACGTCAATAAACACAGGTCCATTTCAAGGTGCATCGCCATTGCTTGAGCAATTCTTGAAACGCTATCTTTTGTATATGCCATGCAGACATCACATTTATGAACTGGTTTTGAAAGAAGTGTTCGAAGTTAAATTTGGTAAAATGTCTGGCCCAGGAGTGCTTATGTTTTCACGTTTCAAAGATGATTGGGACAATCTAAAAAATAAAATCTTCAGCCCTGGCATTGAGGACGATGTAGTCGCTGCCAAAACACCCGTTTATGTACAACTTAAAATAAAGTCATTTTGTTTGGCTCAATTGAATGAAAAACATCCCAGAGAAGATAAGAAGGAGTTCCTGGAAATTGTTCTCTTGTTCCTTGGCGAAAGTATTCCCAATTACCGTGTCAGACCACCAGGAGCCATCAGTCATGCTCGATGGATGGCAAAGGCCATATACTGCCAAAAATTATTTTTATTTCGAAAGCATTTTTGCTTGACCGAAAAAGAACAAAGCGGGCTTCACGATATTTGCGTTTTTATAGTAACACTTTACGTGGAAGCTTGGTTTGGCAGCACCAGAGCTATTGAAGCCCCTAATCAAGATTTAGAATTTTCGAATAAGGTTGCTGGGTATGCTTCGGTTGACCAGATTATTTCACATAAATTGATGGTGAAATTCTGTGGACATCTTTGGTATCTCAGTGGCGAAGCTGTGGTTCTTGCTTTATTCGATCCAAGCGTCTCTTACGACATCAAACGAAAAATGGCTGAAGCAATTCGTGCGTTTGATATGGGTAAAGAGGAAAGCACAGTCATAGTCTCTGAGGAGGAGTGAGACATCATCTGATGAAAAGAGTGAGAATGACGAGCAACACATTCACAAAAAATTTGAGAGATATTTACACCAAGGCGTTAAAAGAGTGAAATTGGATTAGAAACAATTGAACTCAAAAGATTTAAGCCATTTGGTGACGCCTGAGGCACCAAACTTTTTTAAACGCTTCAAATTGCCGACAGACTTAATTTCTACCGAAACAGAAACTTGGGTATAGCGTGAAGACTACCAGCAAGCGAAAGAGATCGTGTCTAAATTACATGTAGTCAATGATATTGTCGAAAGAGGCATAAAATTAATAGAGGAATACAACAACGTCCTTTGTGGAAATGAAAAAGAAATACAATTTTTGCTTCAGGTCGTCCACGCCAACCGCAAAGAATATCCTTCGCACAATAAAAATGAATTAATATGATTTAACGAAACGAACAATAATAAAATCATTTCTTATTGAAGGTTAATACATACAAGCTTACATTTCTTTAAAAAATAATGGGGGCTATTTCTTGAAGAAGTATTTATTAGGTTAATTTATTCCAAAGTGGTTTTTACGTTTATTTGTTTAGGAAACCTATAAGGGGGAGCAGAAAGGGGGTAAGTTGATAAAAAAATTATAGATATAAATAATTGATGGGGATTGGTAATAGCATCCAACCATTTAGTAGCGCCTTGGATGGTTAGAAGGAGCCAAATTCCGTAAAAAAAACTCAATTTGTATAGGGGACCCCTTAAGGGGTGGAGATAGGGGGTTGGTATATTCTGAAGAAATGTTGGGAAGAATAAATTAATAGGTGTTGGGCATAGACTTGAATCATCTAAGGGCACCCTGGTAGCATTGGGAACATTTTGAGTAAATTTCATAAAAACATCAGTTGTATGGGAGCCCCCCAAAGGGGTGGAGATAGGGGGTAAGTGTGTTTGAAAAAAATGTTAGACATGAAAAATTAATGTGGGTCGATAATACAAAAGAATCCTCTTAGGACACACTGGAAGCGGTAGAAAGGTAGGAGTATTCAGCCAAATTCCGTAAGAATTTCAATTTTGTATGGGGAACCCCTTAACGGGTGGAGATAGGGGCTTGTTATATTCTGAAGAAATGTTGGGAAGAATAAATAGGGGTTGGGCATAGACTTGAATCATCTAGGGGTACCCTGGTAGCATTGGGAACGTTTTGAGTATATTTCATGAAAACATCAGTTTTGTATGGGAACCCCCCAAAGGGGTGGAGATAAGGGGTAAGTTTGTTTCAAAAAAATTTTGGGCATGAAAAATTGTTGAGGGTCGGTCCTTCAACCTATAGCTCTATGGGCTACTTCTGAGCAGCTATAGGCTGATTTATCTGAAAATCTCCCAAATTTTTCAACTTTGAGCTTGATGAGACGCCATTTGCCCTCTTCCCATCTCCATAATTTTTTGGCTCCGGCATTTTTTTATCAAACCTCACAAAATAAACGGTCCCAGCGTATCGAAAAACAAATATTAATAATCTCCATATGTCACTATTCCATAGCTAATGTACATAGATATTACTCTTTGTTCATTGTTCCATACACAGGAACGAATTCTGCGATACCAATTGATGCAATCTATTCCCAAAACATAACTGACCGCCTCCATGACTTACCCTTGTACTGACGGGTGCCTTTGTTTTTCGTAATGTTTTAAGGATTCTTACCTTTACATTTTTTTTTTTATTAAGAAGGGTACTATTCCAAACGCACTTTCATCAGTCCATAATACATTATTCCAAAATGACGGTGACTTGTTTATAAATTTTCTAGCAAAGGCCAACGTTTGTCCTTGTTTTTTTGGAAAGTTTGGGGATCGACTGTGTATGTAGCATAATTAATTTCGTAAATGTGTCTCCGTATTGTCCTTTCACTAATTTCAATATTGGAATGCTCACTCAATCCATCTGCAACAGCTCTGGGGGTTTGTAAAACATCGGTCTGAAATTTTCGTAGAATAAAGCGATCATCCTTGGTTGCTTCACAGGGTCTGCCAGATCGTTTCAGGTTCTTTGTGCTGTTGTTTTCTTTATAAGTGTTAATTTTAAAGTCAATGGCTTGGCGAGAGATATTGTACAATTTTCTGATATTTTCTACCAAAATACATTCTTTATAGTTCGCTAGAAAATACTTAAGGCTATGCACTTTATTTTATCCAAAGTTTTGACGAGGCGCCACGTATCAATTGATAAATAAACTTTCTTTCTTTTTAAAAATATTGTGCAAAACAAAATAAAGATTCAAGATTCAGATTTCATTCAATAGATAGGAAGTGACGTCAAATCAAAGAAATGAATTAAGATGAGTTACAGAACCAAGCAACTTGGTTCCAATCCAATCAAATTGAGAGAAAGCATTGAGACATTTTTTCTCATAATAACAGTAAATTAGCAAGTAATGCTTCTTAAAAAAAGGAAACGCTTGACTCAGTGTTTATGAGGGACCTTAATATAACTGTTTCCTTCTTATTTTAATTATTTCTTTCAGGTTTTGATAAGTTCGTAAGATCTTAAGGATATCTATGCATTTCATGCTAAAATTTAAATTCAAATCAATTTCTCGGAACGCTTCAATTAAAGTGTAATCTAGTTGAAATTAAATCAATTCCTAAACTGTGTTCGAAATGTTATCAGCTTATATGCCCAAAAGTCAGACTAGAAACTCAACTGCTCAATAATTGACAATGCTTTAAAACGCAATTCAGGATGATAGGTAAAAGATAGGTTAAGACAAAAAAGGTATTGCAGTGAAGTGCAATTATGGGTGTTCAAGTTCAAAACAACGTTAACTTTGTTCAAACAGCATAGAGCTCCTGACTCCATGTCTTCTGCTCATAGAATAGTTTGTGGTTGCTACATAGGTATGTGTGTACAAAAATAACCAAAGGATATTTTAGTTAACATAATATGCCATATCTGATTGTAGTTTCAATTTGAAACAAAAACTGAAGCTTTATTAAGCAACCAAAAAATTGCAGCGCTGAAGCGAGCAATCGGCTTATTATGACTCAGGTTGTTTGAAAACTGAGTTTGCTTTTGAGTGTAATTCACTTAGTAATAAAATCTGAATTAGGAAAAGCAAAATTAAAAATCAAAAATCTTTTCTTGACAAACGGCTTAGAGCGTTTCAGAAATTGGTTATTTTAGACACTGACAGCAGAGAAGGCTTTACAGCGCCCGTAAAGTTTTTCGTTTGGCACTCAATTGGGTTCATTCTTCAACGTAACAACGTTCAAAGCTGTTTTGAAAGCCATAAATCAAGTAAGAATCTTAATACATAAGTGCAATTAAGCAAAAAATTAGCTTTGAGTAATAATAGAGTTAAGATATTTCTGCCTATTAGCTTTTTTAGCTATATCGTTTAAAAATTAAAATTTATTAAATTGTAGCATATTTATAATTTTCATATAATTTTTTTTATAACTTTTTCATGCTCTCCGAAGGTACCCACGTAGACCATGTGTACATAAATATAAGTGTAATTATATGTACATATTATAAGGAGTATTCAAAAGATCTTTTTGTACCACATAGTATGTATATTATTTTTCAATTTACTTAAAACGTCTCGATCACTTCATAATCACGTTTTATTGAGCTACAATTTTTGTAATTTTTTCGAAACTTTATAAAAAATATATATGGTCATTTCCACAGAATGGTCCACCAGAACTGAAAATTAAAAGGTCTATAAACAAATGATTTTTTCTAATATTATAACAAAAGAATGTGTAAATTTGTATAATATAATGTATTTACAGCTTATCTGAATTGTTATTATGAGAAAATTGATCTGAAAACTGAAAATATGTTTTTCTTGCTTTTTTCTACTTTTAAATGCATTTTCTCTTCAGTGTTTTTTGTTACTATATATATGTTATGGTTGCACTCATCTTATGAAATCTTTCCATCAATAACAAATATATACCAAAAAACTTAAAAGAGACCAAACAAAGCTCGATTAACGTTAAATTTTTATTTTGATTTTATTGCTATTATAATGTCGCGTTCTTGTACCTGAATTTTCATTTGTTATCAGTACTTTGCGATCGTTCTAAGCAAGTGTCTGCCAATTTTAATACAAATCAAACTTAGTGGCCTGAACTTAAAAAAAAAAATTACTGCGTAAGATAATCATTCTAAACATTTTATTTTGATTTTCAAAGTTTGTCGCGTTCGCTATCGTTAGTATAAATTTTTTCAAATACAAATTATTTTATTATTTTAACATGCATATATGTACATATACCCAATTCTGTTTTTACACGGTGTTCTTTTATACGGGTTTGGTTTAACACGATTTTCTTCGATTTAGCAGGATTAAAAAAGTTATTTGATTGAAAGTTTAAAGAAATATATTTTTACTAATCGTAATCTTTTAGAAATTTAGTTAGGGAATTGGGTTAGAAGGTTAATAAGGTTAAAGGATATGGAACTAATCCCCTTTTTTCTACGTATGTACATACTTCATGTCTTTTTTACACGGTTTTTTCATAGACGGTTTTGTTTGGAACGTGTCTACCGTGTTAAAACAGAATCGGGTGTACATATAATTATGTAGATGAGTAAAACATGTGCCGAAATAAGAAGGGAAGCATCAATACGGTACATCGAAAACTTAAAAGTGATCCGGCAAAGTTTTAAGAATATCGCGACAAAGCAGCTGAGAGGATGAAAGGTCGCCGCGCAGAGCTATTTAAATTAGCAAATTTTCCAGGCATCAGAAAACTCCATTGGATCTCCTATGACGAACACTTGAAATTGAAAGCAGTTAAAACGGCATATTAATTGAAAAAGAACATTTCATAATTTTCTCACTTACATAATTCTTATATGTCCTTATTTTTATTACTAATATTACACATATGTACATATGTAAAACTCTCAAATAATATAAATAAACAACATTTTTGGAGGTATATGTAATCTTGAGTTGAAATTACTGCACTAATTCTTAATACAAACGTTACGGAAAAATATGTCGCGTGATAAATGTCGCGTGCTAAATTATACTTACGCTTACAGAAAAAAAAACGAATGCAAATATTTCAACATGACAACTATCAATATGAAGTCAGATTATTCCATTTCAGTTTAAAATTAATCGCTTTGAAATATGATGTCACGTTTCGCAGATTTCTGCATTTTTCTAGATGCAGTCGAAAACGATTTCCATTTTTTGTCGCGTGCTAGATCCCATGCTTATTGTTTATATATGAGAAACCTCAAATCGACAGGACCTACCTTTTGCACAAAACATAGTGCTACTAAAATGCTATCTTAAAATAAAAAAAAAAATAAGTTTTTTTGAATTTTCTTTATTTTTTTGCCCTTCAAAGGCGTACGAATGTCGCATGCTCGACTATGGAAATGCCCATATTCACTTTGTCCATCCGTTTGTAACACATAGAAGGAGGCGTGGCAGGTATGAAAAAGTGTATATATTCTTGATCAGCGTCACCACCTGAGTTGATTTAGCGATGTCCGTCTGTCTGTCTGTCTGTCTGTCCGTCTGTCTGTCCGTCTGTCTGTCTGTCTGTCTGTCTGTTAAAATCAGGTTTACGGGAAAACCAAGAGAGCTAATGGAATGAAACTTTCACACACAGGTCACATCTTCTTGCAGGCATCTTGCTATTGAAAATGGGCGAAATCGGTTAACTGACACGCCTACCGCCCATACCCTATGTACATATACCCAGGCCAATTTTGAAAAAAGTTGCAGCGATTTTGATGAAAATTGGTGATTTGATGCACATGTGAACAGGATTAGGATTAGGTTAGGTTTCAAGTTTTCAAAGCTTCCTACAGGGGCGTGGCACAGCCCTAAATATTAACCTTTATACCACCATATCTCGTAAGCCGTGCAAGATATTGTTATGAAATTTGGTAAACGGATACATATCAAATATATCTTGAGTTGAGATAAAAGTGGGCGGAATTGAAAAAGTGGGCGTGGCACTTTTCAACTGCTAAAAATTTTGATTCCATATATCTCAAAATTGGCATAAACGATTTTCATAAAAATCTTAGAGATGATGCCGCTGGAAGCTGTCATCAATACAAGCTCAGCCTCTTTATTGAAAAAACTCGTTGAAGGGCCGCCCACAGTATTTATAAACGTTATATTAAGAGAACGAACAACGTAATTGTGATGAAATTTAATGAGGTAGATATACTTGCTGTAAGGTCTCTTATTACAAAAATTTGGTACAATAATAGCTGGGGCGTGGCACCTCCCATATAAGCAAAAACTGTTTATTGTTATAAATAGTGTACTAAGAGAGTAATCTTTATAAAATTTGGTGTTTAGATGTCAGTTACTATAGGCTTTAAAAATAAATTAGTTTTGACAGAATTGCATCAGTGGGCGTGGCACCTCCCATATTAACATAAATTTGTAAGCGCTGTTTTAAGTAAACTATTGCAGCAATTGCTATGAAATTTAATGAAAGTGGTTCAGTTGCTATAGATTATATCTGTATCAAAAGTGGCTGAAATAGCACCAGTGGGCGTGGCACCTCCCATACAAATAAAATACGGTAAGTGGCATATTTATCGAAATAAGTGAGCAATCATACTGAAATCATACTTTCAGTGCAGTCGGATCTTGCACTATTAACTGATCAACGCAACAAATAGAACATAGTAGGCTTGCAGACTACTAAACTTCGGCTAACAAAGCTTACTGATGATATCACGTAGAGGTCATTGAAACTAGTATAAGCAGCTCGTTGCTCATTTAAATGCATTTTGCGCTTGTAATTTTTTGCACTAAAAGTACTGAACAATAAGCTCTGTACAAAAATATTAAAAACTTTAAAGTTCTAACAACTGCCACCAGATAGCGCTATAAGCAGTGTGAATAGTTTTAACTACTTCAAATAAAAACTTGCAGGCTCGAAATTCATTGTAGCCATATGCTGCGGTGGACTTTTTTGCTTATAATTTGACAAACTTTCAGAAAAATAGAGTTTCCGGACCACTTAAAAATTTAATCTGCCCTAATGAACATATATTAAAAAGCTTTAGAGAATCGAATAATATCGATAAATTCGATGAATGTGGAAAGGTACCGATAAAGACGAAAATTATCGGAATAGTCGGAAACTGCAAACAGTGTCGGAAAAGTCAATAAAAATCAACAATAAACGAATAGTAATCAAAAACTTACACATGTATTATACATATAATTGGAGTTTAAAATGGATAACTATGTAGAAACGTCGAAAGGGTTGATAAGTTCAACAATATTGAGAAGTTTCGAAAAACATCGATAACAATCAAAAAGTATCGAATTTAAAGGACAAAAATTGACATGTCAACTATGTATCGTCTAAAAGCTTATTAAAATCGAAAAGTTATTTTCAGCGTTACCTATGATCTTATTTTAAATGTTTTGTTCTACATTGTTTATTTTTAATATTTAATTCATTGCAAAAATTTCTAGATGTGATGAATGAATGTCTTAATTCTATGGTAGATGCCACACCCGCTTTTCCGTTAGTGTTGTACAAAATTGTTGTCGGAAAGCATTCTAGATATGTTAAATTTAGTTTTGCTTCAAGGAAGTGCATTCTAAGTTGTCCAATCACGTCATTTGTCGTTTTGCAAACTTGTGCATATTCTCATTCCATTCTTCTGGAGAACTCTTTAAAGTCTTAAAAGCTTAAAAGTTTTTGCAACTTTTATTTGAGAGATTGCACATATCTAATTTGTCAAAAAAAAAAAAAAAACAATTTCTTGTGTGGCACAAATGAAGCAGATTCTGTATCCCCTTAGGATTTGAATTGCAAAAAATTCTTTTTTTATGTACATTAGGGTGATTCAAATTTTTTTTTTTTTGTTTATTTTAAGGTACTGTTGCTTAAAAATTAAGTTTATGATATGAAGAAAAAGCTCACGAAAATTCAGCTCTGTAACTCAATTTTTTAAGGTGGCGCCGGAGCCTGATAGTTTTACATGTAAATTGTATGGAAAAATTATTTTTTACAAAAAAGGTATCTAAATCAATAGGTGATTAGTGCTGTTGAGCTGAAAAGGGTAATTTTTCAAGGTAATTTTTTACGCTGAATCCGAATCTGGCCTCAGAATTGACCCATCATGTCGGAATCCAGAAATATTTGAGGCTTAGCACCTAAAACATGATGTTTTGTGTCTACTTTCGAGGCCATGTATAGGATTCAAAGAAAGTTGATAAGCTTATTTTTAACAAAGCATCATTTAGTACCATCCTTGCCCTTTAAAATGAGCTTTCAAGTGGTGATCTGTAATGCTTCCTTGCAAAGTTGCAGCCATTTCAAGGTGATATGAATTTGAAACCCGTTGGTTAATATTGTTGGGTTGCAACCCTTTGTAGGGGATTCTAACCGTAGAAGGACTCTCAGAAGTACTTGACAAAAATTTAATTTTAATAAATTTAAAGACTGTAAATATTAATTGTTTTTTTTTTTTTATCCGCGCCATTTCACTTGCGTTGATATTTTTTTAATGACTTTACAATTTGACAAAGAATACACAAAACTCTACCTCCTTAACATAACATGAAACAATAGAAGACTAGCCTGCACACCTTTCTTTGTTCCTTTGATGTAATGTTATTTTTCTTATGTACTTTTTGCTGCTGAATTCGAAAATGAAAATGAAAATTTTTTGAATGGTACAGTTTGCGCGATATTGTGGTTTTTTCATTTTTTCGACCTTCTTTCGCTTTAAAGTTCATATCTTGAGCTAAAGATGTACAATTTTATCATTCTTAGTATCACTTTAAAGATAATAAAATGACAAACATACGTAAATAAACGTGTTTCGTTGAATAAGCGGTTCAAAATATATCGATGAAAGCAACCCAGATTTTAAGAAAAATTAAATTTTACATCTAATTCTGACGCCACGAAAAAAGTAGGTACATAAGAAAAGTAACCTGTTATCAATGGAACATTTCGAGTGTAAAATAGTGTAACATGTGGTCCTTTACTTAGCACATGGGGCATTTCAGGCGAAGCGGACAAGGCAAAAAAAAAAAAAGAGATTTAAAAATTTGTTCATATTCGGCTTAATTGTACATCTAGAAAGTGTAAACACTTAATTTTTTTTTTTTTATAAGGCTTAGTTGTCAAGTTGTGGACTTCCAAAAATTGGTGTAAAATGAAAAAGGGATTTTTCGAAAGCAGTATTTCGAACTTAAAAAAATTTCAATTAAATATTAAACATTGTGGTTTCTATATGAAATTTACTGCTATTTTCAATTATGAAGTCATATTGGAAAATCGATTTTTTTTTCTTGTGGAAAACCGGAAGTGAACATTTCATCTCAGAATTTAAATAATTTCGACATATTTTAATTTTTTTATTTTAAAATAAAGCATAAAATATACCGGCAATATGCTAAAAATGTTTAAACTTGATCTAAATAAGCTTACGATATATATGAATTGAAGTGCATACGTGCCGCACTTTGTATGGAAGGAACGTGGCACTTTCTTAAGGGGGAAAAGGGTCAAAAAATCAATTTTTTTTTAATTTGTTTTCTGATACTACAAGTCATAAGGAATATTGTCATTAGGAGCAAAACTTTTCGAATTCCAGACAATAAAGTAATCATATGTAAACTTTTTTTTTAAGTCGGTAGTCAAAATTTCTCGAAAACTTGTGGATCGATTTTGCAAAAATTTTACATACTTCCTTTCGATACTAAATACTCGGATCTGAACGAAAGATTTTGTTTTTCTTCAATTATTACTTATTTTTTAATTAAACAAAAGGAGGAATTTTTGGTAAAAATCAGAGTTTTTTGATTAAACCTGTACCAAAAATTCAAAAATGAATATTTTGTTTATTCCTTCGTTCATATATTTCGCTCAGTCTCCGTGTCGGGTTGTATAAAAACTCGCTCCGTGTATAAATTCGATTTTTATAGTGAAACCGTGAATTTAAAAATTGCGACAGAGACGCACATATAAATTTTAAAACAAGTTCAATTTAAAGACGGCAGCTTCCCTGCCCTTAGTGGCAAAACATAAAAATAATAAATTGTTTATTTTATCTCACGATAATAAACAAGTGAAAAAAATAATGCCGGTTGAGCGCTCACCTCCAAAAGACTCATCGGTCAGTGCCGAGTCTAAAAAAAATATTGAGTGCAAAAAAAATACAAAAAGTGGTTCTCCAGTAAATTCGAATAGCAAAAATGCTAGAATACATGCAAGCGCGTACCAACACCAAAGTGTCGCCCACCAACATCACTGTTCAACCGATCGATCCCGTGCAAAACCACACACCGAGCACACACACATCAAAAAATATTAGAAATTACTCAAGAGCCAGCTGCATCTAATGAAGCGGGTAATCTCTCTACTAAGTCACCATGCAGTGCTGTCGTTTGTACTACAATAGTGCTTTTGTACTACCCTTCAGCCACGCGTACTACTCTAGTACCCAACCCTCAATTTGTACTACCCAAAATGTTTTCCAACTAATCCGCAATTTGCACTACACCACCATTCTTTGATCACTCATGCTTCAATTATAATGGCATGCAAGTTATTAAACTCATCTCTGAAACTGGAATATTCAATTCTTGAAGTGTCGAAATCATCGCTCATTATTTTGGTTTACTAATTTTGACATTAGTCGCTCAAAAATTTATGAGAAAGAAGAAAAATTTTAGCATCGCATCAACCCTTACAATTGAACAATGAACGATCATAATTTATGATTCATACCTTTAGAACGCGAAAAATTTCGCTCGTATTAATTTTTCTTGTGCGCATCTTTAAATATACATAATTAATGTAATTTTTTCTTTTGTTGTTATGGAAAAGTATGGCACAAATTTACCAAGGTATAACTTGATAGGAAAATGATTTATTTTTTAGGTTTCTAATAAAGTCGAAAGCAGAAACCGCCAATTTAACCAAAACTGGTACCAACACAGAAAAAGAATCTGTCCTTCAAATAGCTTCATGCAATAAATACATACTACGTATATAATAAATGAATTTCAACAAATACTGTATGAGTAAAGCCCAATTTCCATGTGATCTTATCTTATCTTATTTTATCAAATATCAGGGAGGACATCACATGCTATTAAGATGGCAAATGTATGCTATTCACTCTCGCATTCTCCAAGCGCATTAGGTTCTGTTCACATGCTTTTTCTTTCTTACAAAAATTTGATTTGATATCCCTGATATGGGATAAAATAAGATCACATGGAAATTGGGCTTAAGCATATCAACTATGAGTTTGAAAAAATTAGTACATTTGCCTGAAATCAAAATAGTTGATATAAGTACAAATAAGTACAATTTCAATCGATGGTGTTATTATATGGTAAAGAAAAAGATCAAATGGAACAAAGAAAAAAGGCAACGATCAGCTGTCAACTCAGTGTGCTTTAAGAGAACGATCCTGTAATGCACCCACCATATGATTACACCATGATTCCGAGCTATTGTTTTTATGTCTAAGTTTCTTTATTGAATTGTATTTGTCAACAATAAATGCAAATTAAATGTTGAAAACATGTTCAGAAATTTAAAGGAGAATTAATGTTCGCTCTGTGTACTACCAATTGACATTTTGTGAGCAGTTCCACCGACAGCAGCCTCGGTGCGCTGTTGCTCTTTAAAATTGTATTTTTCTTGCCTCGAAAATTGTCGCAATAGCTGCGATTTAAAAAAATGTTAAAAATCGACGCATTTATACTGCAAATTTATTTTTACAAGCAAAATCGATTTGAGAGTGATCACTTCAGACCGAGAGGACTCGGTTGTCCAGATGTATTTTGCGGATGAAAGGATGCTCTCCAGTGGTGCGCTCGTTTCGGGTAGGCACGGAATGAATTTTCGGCTTTCGGCCGAAAAAAGTACAAATTAAGTACGCTTTGAAAAATAAGTACAGAAAGCTAAAAATAAGTACTGTACTTACTAAATAAGTACAGTTGGTATGCTTATGTATGAGTGTGAGTAGGTGTAAGTACAAATATATTAGTGTAGTACTACCCGTTTTCACAAAGTACTACCCAAAAATATTAAATTGAGCACTTAAATTTTTTTCGAAACGACAGCACTGTCACCATGGAGTGTACAGTGTGGCTCTCCCTTGATCCCCCAGCAGGGAAATGTGTCACCGATGCCAAATTCAACACCCCATCAGGAAAATGATGCAAAAACCGCAAGTATAAAATTGCTCAATTTTTCTAGTATTTCTAATCAAAGAAAGACCAATACCACCGATAAAAACTCCAACAAGATTGTAACTTCAGCGATCCAGACTGGATTAGATCGCTATATTAAAATCAAGCGAAAGCTAAGCCCATCAAACGCAAATAACTCAAGAAAGGTATATAAAGTGAGCGAAAGCGAAAAAGTTTCAGACAACCCACTTAGCCAAAATCGATATGCTTTGCTTGATAACGACTCACCTGCATTGAATAAAACAACATGAACAGCTCAAATAATAAAACGCTGAAGCCTCCCCCCATTTACTTACGTGAACGTAGTTCTAATGCGCTTGTTTTTAATTTGGTTTCTCAAATTGGAAACGAAGCCTTTCATATAATTCCTCTTACGAAAGACAATGTTTCCGAAACCAAAACACAAATTTATACAGAAAAAAATTATAGAACAATTGCTTCTTACCTGGATAAAAATAATAAAAGCTACTATACCTACCAGCTTAAAAGCAGTAAAGGTCTAACAGTTATATTGAAAGGCATTGAACCCGACGTAGAACAAATTGAAATTAAAGAAGCTCTAATTAATTCCGGTTTTATTATTAAATCAATTTTCAACATTATGAATAAAAATAAAATCCCCCTGCCGCTTTTTCGTGTGGAACTTAAACCAGACGCACGAAAAATGGGAAAAATCGATGTCCATCCTATTTATAATCTGCGCTACTTAATAAATCGCAGAATATCCGTTGAGGAGCCCCATAAACGCATGGATCCTGCGCAATGCACAAACTGCCAGGAGTTTGGCCACACCAAATCATATTGTACTCTTCGTACTATTTGTGTTGCTTGTGGCGACTTTCACCCTTCGATTTCACCCTTTGATTGGAAACAAATGAACACACTCAAAATCTGTCATTGGAATGCAAACGGCATAAGCCAACATGAATTAGAAATTAGAAACTTTCTTTGCAACAACGAAATTGACATTTTACTAATTTCTGAAACACATCTGACCCGCATGCACAATTTTAAAATTGAAGGTTATAAATTCTACAAAACCTGTCACCCTGATGGTAAAGCACGAGGAGGTACAGTAATTCTCATTAAAAGTCGTATAAAGCACTACGAATTCGAGCAGTATGAGAGAGACTACCTACAAGCTACGTCGATTTCCTTACAATGTTGGGATGACAAAGTAACAGTTTCAGCTGCATATTGTCCGCCAAGATATAAGATTACGACAGCCCAATTCGACCACTTTTTTAATTCACTAGGATCAAAATTCGTAGCTGCTGGTGACTATAATGCGAAGCATAACCACTGGGGTTCACGACTTATCAATCCAAAAGGTAAAGCACTTTGGCTTTCACTAACCAACCGCCGCAATGGACTTGATTATGTCTCCACTGGTCAGCCAACTTATTGGCCATCAGACTTTCAAAAGACTCCAGATCTTATGGATTTTACAATTACAAAAGGAGTCAACAAGAGTCTTGACTTGAGCACAGACCATTCTCCTGTCATTTTGCATCTGCATAAATATGTAGAGCTGATGCAGACACCCAAAGGGCTTACAACAAATAAAACGAATTGGCTTAAATATAAAAAATACATTAGTAGTCATCTTCGTAATGATGTTGGCCTTAAAGACTCGGAGGAGCTGGAATCAGCCATACAATTATATAACAGCATGCTTGTATCAGCTGCTCTTCATGCCACTCCTGTGCAACCAACCTATATAAAGCAGCGCCTCAGCTCCTCACAAATAGAACGTTTAGTGAAGGAAAAAAGACGCCTCAGGCGACTATGGCAAGAAGTCAGGTCACCTACACTTAAACATAAACTAACCTTAGCCAAACTTCAATTGAGAAATGCCATCCGAGAAGAGTCTGAAAGAGGTATAGACTCTTACATTAAAAAGCTGAGCCCGCTAGTAGTCTTCGAACTACTCCTTATGGAAAGCCAACAGAAGTATGAAAAAACCTACTGACATAGATTCTCCCATTAGACTAAGCAATGTTTGCTGGGCTAGAAGTAACTACGAAAAAGGGCAAGCATTTGCTCACCATCTTAAACATGTATTTCAGCCGAATCCTCCGGGCAACAGCTTTAAAATACCACAAGAAACTCAAAATATGAGACAAATTTTGTTGCGCTTCACAACTAAAGAAGTTAGAAAGACATATGAAGAAAAAAATATTGCTCAGCAGTGTTTCTAGATGTAGCTCAAGCTTTTGATAAGGTGTGGCACGATGGACTTATACACTAGATAAAAAAATTACTCCCTAAAAATACCCATGCTTTACTAGGGTCCTACCTTATAGGACGAAAGCTCAGGGTAAAATGCAACGACTACATTTCAGATGACGTTGACATTTTTGGAGGCGTACCACAAGGTAGTGTTCTTGGCCCAATTCTTTACCTAATTTACACTTCTGACTTGCCAACAAACAACTCTGTGCTTACATATACTTTTGCTGATGACACTGCAATTTTGTCTTGTCACGCAGACCCTCATAGTGCGTCACATACCCTCGAAAAACATATGCGTCTAGTTGAAACATGGCTTTTAAACTGGCGAATAAATGTAAACGAGCAAAAAAGTAAACCTGTAACTTTTACACTCAATAAAAATACTTGTCCCACAGTTCACCTAAATAACACCACAATACCTCAGAGCACTGAAGTTAAATACTTAGGTATGCACCTCGACAGACGCCTTACTTGGAAAAGTCACATTGAAAAGAAAAAAATTCAAATGAAGTTAAAAACATCAAGCATTATTTGGCTTTTGCATATACATTCAAAACTCAGCCTTGAATATAAAGTTCTTTTTATGTTATGTATTTAGTTATGACTAAAAATTTGGGCGCCCTGTCTAAAAATTTGGGGATTATGACATTTTGTTTCAAAATTGATTTGACATTTTTTTTATGTTTATTGCTATTCATTAAAAGAAATTACAGTCTTAAAAACAGTTAATTCCGTTTAGAATTTTGCATTTTATGTGACGAAAAATTACATCTTACTTGGTAAGCAACAGTTCAAGTTTCTTCTTTGTTGAGCGTGGTGCTAAGCTGTGATTGTAATTGAAAATGAATTTCGAGACATTTGAGTGCTTAAGTGAAAAAAGATTTTGCTCAATAAAAAAATGTTGCTTTATAAAAAAAATCTGTCTATAAACTCAAAACATTTTATGTGTATATACTTTAATGTAGAAATACTGGGGCCAGCCAAGCCGGTGTTGGATATGATATAGACTGATCCGCGGCCGAAGGCCGCCGCGAAGCCGGTGTTGGACATATTGGAGGATGTAAATCCTGAGCCGCTGCCGAAGGCCGCCCGCTTACCCCAACTTTAACGTAAAAATACTGGGGCCAGCCAAGCCGGTGTTGGATATGATATAGACTGATCAGCGGCCGAAGGCCGCCGCGAAGCATGTGTTGGACATATTGGAGGATGTAAACACCGGCTTGGCTGGCCCCAGTATTTCTAAGTTGAAGTTGGGGTAAGTGGGCGGCCTTCGGCCGCGGCTCAGGATTTACATCCTCCAATATGTCCAACACCGGCTTTGCGCCGGCCTTCGGCCGCGGATCAGTCTATATCATATCCAACACCGGCTTGGCTGGCCTCAGTATTTCTACGTTGAAGTTGGGGTAAGTGGGCGGCCTTCGGCCGCGGCTCAGGATTTACATCCTCCAATATGTCCAACACCGGCTTTGCGCCGGCCTTCGGCCGCGGATCAGTCTATATCATATCCAACACCGGCTTGGCTGGCCCCAGTATTTCTACGTTAAAGGTAGGGTAAGTGGGCGGCCTTCGGCCGCTGCTCAGGATTCACGTCCTCCAATATGTCCAACACCGGCTTCGCGGCGGCCTTCGGCCGCTGATCAGTCTATATCATATCCAACACCGGCTTGGCTGGCCCCAGTATTTCTACATTAAAGTTGGGGTAAGTGGGCAGCCAGAGGTTAAAATATAATATTTGATTTGGGTAATATGCCCTCTAATTTGGGTGTTACGACATTTTCTTTCAAAGTTTTGGACAGTGTGACTATCGTTGTGACATTGCTTCATTTGGGCATTGTGACAATATCACGTTTGCTTAACGCCCAAAATGTCTTAGCGCCCAAAATTTTTATCGAAAACGTCACATTGGCCAAATAATTTTGCAACAACAATTTGTATGGAAAATGTTTGGACGTTATGTCGTAACCGAATTTGGGCGTTATAACATTGGGCGTTTTGATGCAACGCCTATTATTATGCCTATATGGTCATACGGAATCCAGCTGTGGGGCAACGCAAGCTCATCGAATATAGAAATATTGCAAAGGTCTCAGTCAAAAATACTTCGAACTATTTCCGGCGCACCATGGTATGTTAAGAATATACACATACACCAAGGTCTTGGTATACCTTTCGTTAAGCCGATACAGGAAAACATAAAGCGATCGTATCAACAAAAACTACAGCAACATCCAAACATACTGGCTAGGAACCTACTCCTAACATCGAATACGTCTCGATTGAAGAGACAAGACTTACCACCCCTGTAGCTGTTACGGGTACTCTTTTCACAACCGAAGGCAAAATTTGAAAAGATAAGATTTCTAAGCAATGGCTTGGAAAAGTTCGACGTTATATTAGTTTCTTAAGATTTGTATAATTATTGTTAGTCTCCAAGCGAGTTGGTTCAATAAATAAATAAGAAGTTTAAAAAAAAAAATTCCTTCGTTCAAATCCAAGATGTACTTATGTACTAAAGAAATCTTTTTTGTTCTTTGATTTCAGATGAAGCAGTCAAGAGTTATCCTACCTACCGCATCTTGACTTTTTTGTGAGGTTACTTAGTTCTCCCCACTACCACTGGCTTAATTTTTAATGAAAATTTGGCTTAAGTTTACTTTAGCTGACATTCTCCATATCAATTTATTTTTTTAGGGGTGATAGAGGGTGATTTTCAAAAAAAGTCGCTCGGATCTAGTATCGGAGATATAGACATCGGAATTTGCGGATATACCTTTTGGAAAAATGGTTATAAGTTGGGAACCCCTGAATAGAAAATGGGAATTATGGGTATCATAAGAAGGATAATTTAATGGCCTACAATAATGGTAAGTGTTTTGAAATTTGACCCATATTTTTGGAGATATTACGATTTTTATGAAATTTCGACCAATTTTTTTTTGAAAAAAACATTTTTTTTTCCAAAAAATGTGTTAATGACCTGAAACTTTTTTAGCATTTTAAGAAAGCTTATTTTTTTTCCTTTAAAATGGTATGTAGCTTGTTTTAAATTTTTGCGTATTTACCCCTTTTTTTTGCATAAAAATAAAAAAAAATATTCAATAAATTCTTATGAAAAGTCTCTATTTATGGAAAAAAACAATAAAAAACCAACAACAACAATTATTGTAAGACCATTTTCATTTTAAAACTTAAAAATTTTTCGCCTGCGGCACTCTTTTTCCCATTGAAATTTAATAATATTGAACTATATTATAAAATATTTAACTACTTTTACCGAGGTCTTATCGATAGTATAATTGCGCGTTTTCGCCTTTGTTTTTACTTAGAAAACGGTATTTTTCAATTTTATTGTTATTGTTTTTGTTTTTAACAATATCAAAGTGTAAAAAGTGTTTTTAGCTGCTGCAAATTTTATTTAACAAAATTTTCAAAAATGAATATGTTTGATATTTATAATGTGTTCAATTCCCAACTGAATGGACCAATAACTCTGTAGATAATAGTGCAGCTGCAGAGGTGGCATTTAATTGCACCCAATGGTTCACTGCATTGCGCGGAAGGGCAGTTAGCTGAGGACGATTGTCGTGACATTTTTATTTGGAAGTGCCGAAAATCTTATAAAGATATGCACAAAAAACTCTGCATTTTCATGTACGGCAATGCATTAGAAGGAATACGTTCTTCGAAAAATCCCACCTGTCACTGTTTCAGGTGGTGTGTTTCTCATATTTCTGGCTTCAGAATTACACATTGCAATTCATTTCCACACAGGTAAATTTTCATATATGTATTTTTATCTAAAAACCTTATTTTTTAAAAAAAATCAATTTCCACAGGTACAAATTTCAAAGAAAACGGCTGTAGATTGGGCTTCTTTTCATAGAGAAGTGGTAATTGCAGCCATGAACGCTCAACGTGAAAATATAGGTAAAAATTCATTAAAATATTTTGAATAGACATATATTTAAAGATTATTTAAATTTAAAGGTGGAACAAACAGAGTAGTGGAAATCGACGAATCAAAGTTCGGGCGAAGAAAGCACCACCGTGGACACCATGTGGAGGGACAATCGGTCTTCGGTGGAATAGAAAGGGGCTCTGGGCGGTGTTCCATGGTGCCGGTAGAAACAAAGGGCAGGGTGGTCCTACTTTCCATTATAAGAGAATGGATTTCCCCCGGCACCACAGTTATTTCAGACTGTTGGAAGGTAATTTAAATATTATTTTACAAAATTTCATATGTATATACTCATATTTTTTTATTTTAGGCATATGACTGCCTAAGCCATGAAGGATATACTCATTTAAGAGAGAATCATTCAATCAGCTTCAAGGATGCCAACACGGGGGCGCATACTAATAACGTGGAAGGGATGTGGCGACACGTCAAAGCATCCCTTCCAGAGTATTGTAGGAAAAAAAAGTTTTTTACCGGTTATTTAGCAAAATTTATGTTCAGAAAAAAATGCAAATCCGAAGAATTGGATACTTTGCAGACATTTTTTTAAAAATATGCTGGGAAGTTATATGATCCCATAATAAATAATGAATCTTATTCATCATCATCATCTGATGATGATGATTCATGAAAACTTAAAAAATTCAGTAAAGTGACTATATTTTCCGGCAAAAAAAGGGGCTAAGTTCGAAAAAGTTTACAGCAAGCTATATACCATTTAAAAGAGAATAAAATAAGCTTTCTTAAAATGCTAAAAAAGTTATAGGTCATTAACACATTTTTTGGAAAAAATAATATTTTTTCAAAAAAAATTGGTCGAAATTTCACAAAAATCGTAATATCTCCAAAAACATGGGTCAAATTTCAAAATTTTACGTACCATTATTGTAGGCCATTAAATTAGCCTTCTTATGATACCCATATTTCCCATTTTCCATTCAGGAGTTCCCAACTTATAACCATTTTTATAAAAGATATATCCGGAACTTCCGATGTCTATATCTCCGATACTAGATCCGAGCGACTTTTTTTGATAATTTTATATTTTTTTGTTTCTAACCCCCTTCTAGGAAAAAAAAAAATAAATAAAATTGGACAATGTCAGCTAAAGTAAACCTGTTCCGAAAATTTAGCAGAATATTCTTGAAATAATGCTTAATCATATTACAAACTTTAATAATTTTAATAAAGAAGGTACAGTGACAAAAAAAAAATCACAAAAATGCGCTTTTTTTTTGTCTCTCAATTAATAACGATCACGTTAAATTTTTTTTGTGAAACATATGTACATACTTAAGGCTTTTTTTTTAAATAAAATATAATGTTGAAATTACTGAAAATTTGATTTGAATTTTTTACTTCCGGTTTTCAATATACATATATACAAATTTAAAATTCGAATTTAACAAAAAAAATTAAAAAGAAAATCCTTTTTACTAGTTAAAGCAATATTTTTATTTTTTATTTCAAAAATGACTCTCTTTGAACTTCGCCACTACTTCAGAAGCCTATAACTCGGCAATTAAGCCTCATACGAAAAAAAAATTATGTGTACACATTTATGTCTACTCGATGTAAAACTGACCGGAATATAAACAAATAAATTTTACGACCCCACTTTATTTTCATTGTCCGCTTCGCCTGAAATGCCCCATATGATAAAATAGTTCGAAAACAAACGGATTAGCTCTTTACATAAGAACTAATGTATTTGTCCGAAAACGAATGAACTGTTCCTAAGACAAACCGCATGATCTTTTGATTGGGACGCCGACTGCGACAGGTTGATTTTAGAGCTAGAAAAAACAATTTTAAATTATAAATATTCTGATTGATACAAAAAGGTAAAACAATAGTTGCATTAGAAACATTTATTGAATTTAATCGAAACATTTTGGTTTTTCAGCACTTATCGTAAGGTGGGACCAGAAAACAGTGCACGTCTCGAGAATATTTATTGATGTCCCATCATTAAGATTATTCAGGACCTTCGCAACTGATTCCCCAAAATTTATTCATACACGGTTTCGTCCAAATCGAAAAGTTTTTGTCGTTTCGAAATATTTGAACGAATTAGAAAAAAGCATTTGATGAGTTTTTTTTGACATGCAATAGAGAAAAAAGTGCTATTTTCTTTTGAACAGTGAGAAGTTAATTACATATTTTACCCTAGTGAAAGTTTGCGGGATCATCTATAAACGTCATGCCTGATGGAGCGGATGAATGTAACTCTTATTTATATATCGAATATGGGATAAAATTTTCCAAGCGTACCAGGCTAATATTTTTTATGCTTTGATCTTTTTCAAATTTTAATTATTTGTAGTTGTAGTAGAGATCAATTTAATTCTGGGACGATTTTGCTCCAACGTTATCAGTTTCCAAAATACAGAGGTGTAATGTTGGTAATTTTCTAATCAGTGATTCCTGTTCACGTCGGCGACGACTACCGTATTCGAATGAACCACGAACTGTACGAGCTCTACGCTGACATTGACATAGTCAAGCGCATCACTATCCAACGTCTGCGCTGGCTGGGACATGTTGTGCGTATGGACGAAGAAGCTCCAGCGAAAAAGGTGTTTGATGCGGAAGCCGCTGGGCGACGACGAAGAGGAAGACCATGCCTCCGATGGAGAGACCAAGCCCAGGAAACCCTATCCACGCTTGGTGTGAATGATTGGAGAAGGCGCGCGCGAAGCAGAGGCGCCTGGAGAGAGCTTTTGAGGTCGGCCGTAACCCGGTAACGGGTTGTTATGGCCACCCAAGTAAGTAAGATTCCAATTTTGTTATTTTTTATTATTATGATTCCGAACTTACAAATGAAATGAAAGTACTAAATTTTCGGCTTAAGTTTACCGTGACTCCCATTGTCCAATGGTAATTAAACTAAACTTTTCTTATGTGCTTCTTTATTCTAAGCACATATATGTAATCAAAAAAGGTCGCTCGGATCTGGTTTCGGATATATAGCCATCGGAAGTTGCGGATATAGCTTTTGTGAAAATCCTTATAAGTTGGGAACCCCTAAATGGATATCCAAAAATGGGTGTCATAACATAGATAATTTAATGGCCTACAATATTGGTGAGCAAATCTTTGAAATCTTATCCATAATTTTGGAGATATGACGATTTTTCTGAAATTTTGACCAATTTTTTTTTAAAAAACCGTTATTTTTTCCAAAAAATGTGTAATTAACCTATAACTTTAGCATCGTAAGAAAGCTTAATTTATTCCCTTTAATATTTTGTATAGCTTGTTGTAAATTTTTAAATATTTACCCCCTTTGACCGAAAAATAAAAAAAATTATTCAATAAATTCTTACGGAAACTATGTTTTTATGGTCAAAAACAATGAAAAATAACAACAACAACTACAATTACGAAAACAACAATTATTATAAGACGATTGTCCTTGTAAAACTTAAAAATTGCGCGCGCGAAACAACGAAATTATTATAAGACGATTGTCCTTGTAAAAGTTAAAAATTTTTATTAAAATCGCGCGCGCGATTTTTAATAAAAATTTTTCACCTGCGGCGCTTTTTTTTTCTCTCTCATTAAATAAATTATTAATTATTTCATAATTTATACCATGGTACGTCTTACACATAGTATAATTGCGCGTTTTTCCCTTTCTTTCGACGTAAGAAACGGTACTTTTGAATGATATTATTATTGTTTTTAACAATAACTAAAGTATCAACAAGTGTTTTCAAGTGATAAATTTTTAATTCTTATTTTTTTTAAAAAATGAACATGTTACAATTGTTTAATTTATTTGATTCCAAAGCTGATGGCCCCATCACCATAGAAATTATTCAGCAACTGCAGCAGTGGCGTTTAATAGCGCCCAATGGATCACTCCGATGTGCGCAAGGGCACACATTGCAGCTTGCTGAAGGGGATAGCCGGGACAATTTTATTTGGAAGTGCCGAAGTCATTTTACAGATTCGCTTAAAAAACTTTGTGCATGTGACGTTCGCCAGTCCATACGAACAAACACCTTTTTTCAAAAATCACAACTTTCACTTTTTCAGGTGGTTTGTTTTACGTATTTGTGGCTGGAGAACTGCACTTTAAAATTCATTTGTAAACAGGTAAATATCCGTATAATTTTCTGTAAATTTTTATTTAAAAACTTCAATTTCCACAGGTGCAGATGTCGAAAAAATCGGCTGTGGATTGGACTTCTTTCCATAGGGAAGTCGTGGCTGAAGCCATGAAATCTCACCGTGAAAAAATTGGTAAATATATCTTAAAGTATTTTTAAAAAATAGGTATATATTTTAAGTATTTTTAAATTTACAGGTGGCATGAACAGAATCGTTGAAATCGATGAGTCGAGTCGATGAGCCGCAGAAAGCACCACCGTGGACACCACATAGAAGGACAATGGGTCATCGGTGGTATTGAAAGAGGCAATGGGCGGTATTTTATGGTGCCGGTGGAAACAAGGGACAGGGTAGTCCTCTTTCCATTATTAAAGAATGAATTTCCCACGGCACCACAATAATTTCGGACTGTTGGAAGGTAATTTCAATATTATTTAACAAAATTACACATATATCTCATATTTTGCTTTTATTTTAGGCATACGACTGCTTAAGCGACGAGGGATACACCCACTTAAGAGTTAATCACTCGATTAGCTTTAAGGACGCCGAGACGGGTGCTCACACAAACCACGTGGAAGGGATGTGGCGACATGTGAAGGCGTCCCTTCCACAATATTGCCGAAAAAAAAAATTTTTCACCGGCTATTTGGCCAAATTTATATTTTTAAGGAAATGTAAAAATGAATATGTTGAAAATAAGAGAGAATTTTTTAAGTATGCTGCAGAGCTTTACGATACCATTTTCAGTAGGAAACCCAGATCTGATTGATCTGACGATGATGATGATGTTTCTGAAAATGACATCATATAAAAAATAAATGAAAATATAAATAATCATAAACTGTCTTTATTTTTTCCGATAAAAAAAGAGTTAAAATTGAAAAAAATTAAACAAATAATACACCATTTAAAAGGTAATAAATTAAGCTTTCTGATCATGCTAAAAAATTATAAGTCAATAACACAAATTTTGGAAAAAATAACGGTTTTTTAAAAAAAATTGGTCAAAATTGCAGAGAAATCGTCATATCTCCAAAAATATGGGTTTAATTTCAAAGATTAGTTCACTATTACTGTAGGCCTTTAAATTATCTATGTTATGACACCCATATTTTTGATATCCATTCAGGGGTTCCCAACTTATAAGGATTTTTACAAAAGCTATATCCGCAACTTCCGATGGCTATATATCCGAAACCAGATCCGAGCGACATTTTTTTTTTTTGCTATTTTTACTTCCATTTTAGGGGGTAAAACAACAACAAAAAAATGATTGGAGCATGGGAGTCACGGTAAACCTGTGCCAAATTTTCAAAACAAGAAGTTCGTAGAAAAAATTATGGAATTTATCATTTTTACACCTCTGTATTTTCCAGACTTATAACGTTGGAGCAAAATCCTCCCGGAATTAAAGCGATCTTTACTAGAACTACAAATTATTAAAATTTGAGCGAGATCAGAGCATAAAAAAAATTTAACATGGTACGCTTGGAAAATCTTACCCCATATCAGCGGTGCGCACAAAAATATAACAAAAGAGGAAAACAACAACATTAAGCAACAACAAACGAAATTTTAAAGTTTTTTTTACTTTCATTTCCAAAATTGCCATTAGCACAAAAAAATACAAATTACTCTACAAACAAAAACAATTGCTACATTCGTCAAGGCACAATGCGGCGCCGGCATTTATGCCTTTGTGTTTTGTTTTTATTTGAATTCAAGTCAACGCTGTGCCTCGATTGAAATTCTGCGAATTTTGTGCCTCGATAACGTTGAAATTCTGCGAATTTTGTGCCTCGATAGCGTTGAAATTCTGGGAATTTTTTTTCGTTTGGTTGTGCGTCGAATAACGGTTAGAGCAATGTGAGGAAATTGAGGCACTAAGTGCCCTTCACTGCCCCATATACATATATTATCGTTTTATTCCTTATATTGTTCTCACTTAAATGTTAAACAATGGCCCATAATTACAGTCACAAAATTAAGAGCACTCTAAGTCAAAACCTAGTTTTACATAAAATCGAAAATACGAGTGACCCCATAAAAAAAAGAAAAACTTGCGTTAAATTATGAGAACATTTTTAAAAGCTGTGAGCTATGAGTTCACAGTCCTAACCACTGCGCCACACTACCTTTTGTCTTCCAGTTTTTTATTATTCCTTATATTCACTGTGTCAAAAATGTTTTATGTCAATAACGCAGGGTAATCGTTTTTTAAAAATCTTCTCATAATTTAATGCAAGTTTTTCTTCGCTTTTAGGCAAAAACTAGGTTTTCACTTAGAGTGCTCTTCATTTTACGACTGTAATTATAGGCCAAAATACATACACATATAAAAACATACTTGGATTAAGTTTACTTTATCTCCCATTGTCCAATGGTAATTAAACTAAACTTTTCTTATGAGCTTTTTTATTATAAGCACAAATATGCAATCAAAAAAAAATTCTCTCGGATCTGGTTTCGGATATATAGCAATCGGAAGTTGCGGATATAGCCGCTGTAAAAAACCTTATAAGTTGGGAACACCAGAATGGATATCAAAAATATGAATGTCATAAGATAGATAATTAAATGGCCTACAATAATGATACGCAAATCTTTGAAATCTATCCCATAGTTTTAGAGATAAATTTATAAAATTTTTATGAATTTTTTTTTAAAAACACGTTATTTTTTCCAAAAAAATGTGAAATTAACCTATAATTTTTTAGCATGGTAAGAAAGCTTAATTTATTCCCTTTAAAATGGTGCATAGTTTGTTGTAAATGTTTTAAAATGTACTCTCTTTTTAATCGAAAAATAAAAAAACTTATTCAATGAATTCTTATGGAAACTATGTTTTTATGGTGAAGAACAATGAAAAACAACAACAATAACGACTATTACAACAACAACAATAATTATTAGACGATTCTCATTGTAAAACTTAAAAATTTTTAATAAAAATCGCGAGCGCGACTTTTAATAAAAATTTTTTGCCTACGGCGATTTGTTTTCTCAATAATTAATAAATTTATATACCAAGGTAAGTCTTACACATATTAAGTATAATTGCGCGTTTTTTCCTTTCTTTTCATGTTAAAAACGGACTTTTCAATTATATTGTTATTGTTTTTAACAATAAGTCAAAGTTATTTACAAGTGTTTTTAAGTGGTCAATTTTTATCAAAAGTGAACATGTTGGAATTATATAATTTGTAGGATTCTAAAGCTGATGGCGCCATCACCATTGAAATAATTCAGTATCTGCAGATGTGGCGTTTAATAGCGCCCAACGGATCACTCCGATGTGCGCAAGGGCAAACATTGCAGCTTGGTGAAGAAGATAGCCGGGACAATTTTGTTTGGAATTGCCGAAATCATTTCAAAGATTTGTACAAAAAACTTGGTGCATTTGACGTTCGGCAGTCATTACGAAAAAACACCGTTTTTGAAAAATCACACCTATCACTGTTTTAGGTGGTGTGTTTTGCGTATTTGTGGCTAGAGAACCGTACCTTAAAATTCATTTGCAAACAGGTAAATTGTACATAAAATTTTCTGTAAAAAAATTGTTATTCAAAAACTTTAATTTCCACATGTAAGGATATCGAAAAAAACGACTGTGGATTTTTTGAGGATGCTGCAGAGCTGTACAACCCTATTTTTAATAGGGAACTCAGTTCTTCTTCATCTGACAATGATGATAATGTTTCCCAAGAAAATATAATATAGAAAATATATAAAATTTTAAAAACTCATCAAGTGTCTTTTTTTTTTCGACAAAAAAAGAGTTTAAATGGAAAATCAAATAATACACCATTTTAAAGTTAATAAATTAAGCATCTTACCATGCTAAAAAAGTTATTACACATTCTTTGGAAAAAATAAAGGTTTTGAAAAAAAATTGGTCAAAATTTTAGAAAATTCGTTATATCTCCAAATTAATGGGTTAAATTTCAAAGATTTGCGTATTGTTAATGTGGGCCATTAAATAATCTTTCTTATGACAGCCATAATTTTGATATCCATTCAGGGGTTTCCAACTCTTAAGAATTTTTACAAAAGCTATATCCGCAACTTCCGATGGCTATATATCCGAAACGAGATCCGAGCGACCCTTTTTTTTGCTATTTTTATTTTCATTTTAGGAGGTAAAACAACAAAAATAAAAAAAGATTGTGCCAAGGGAGCTAAAGTAGACCTGTGCCACATATTTATACAGTAATACTCTACATACTATTCAAAATAGATTGAAATTTGGGCTTAGATTTACTTTAGCTGACATTCTCCAAATTAATTTTTTTTAAGGTGTAATACAGGGTTAAAAGTAAATAAAAAATATGAAAAAAAAATCGTTCAAATATAGTTTCGGAGATATAGCCATCGGAAGTTGCGGATGTAGGTTTTGTAAAAATGATTATAAGTTGGAAGCCCCTGACTGAAAAATAGAAAATATGTTTGTCATAAGAAAGATATTTTAATGGCCTAAAATAATGGTAAGCAAAATTTAATTTATAATATTGGAGATATGACGATTTTTCTGAAGTTTTGACGAAACTTTTTTTTAAAAACCTTATTTTTCCGAAAAACGTGTTAGTGCCCTACAATTATGTTATGCATGTTAAGAAAGCTTAATTTATTCCTTTTAAGATATTATATAAGTAGCTTGGTGTAAATCTTTGCACATTTACGCCCTTCTTTTTACCGGTAAACAAAAACTTATATTCAATAAATTTTTATGAAGAGTCTGTATTTATGAACAAAAACAATAAAAGACCAACAACAATTATTATGTGACGATTCTCATTATAAAACTTAAAAATCGCGCTAATATAAATAATTTTAAAACATTTTACAACTTCGACCGCGGTAAGTCTTACACATAGTATAATTGCGCGTTATCCCCTTTGTTTTTACTTAAAAAACAGTACTTTTGAATCTTGTTATTGTTTTCAACAATAAGTAAGTTAAGTGTTTTACATAATTTATTTAATTGCCAAAGTAAAGTTATTGCACAATTACTTGGGAAATAATACTTCAGCTTCAGGAGTGGCATTTAATTGCGCCCAACGGTTCACTCCAATGTGCGCAAGGGCACACACTGCAGTTGGCTGAGGAAAACACGCGCGATAATTTTATTTGAAAGTGCCGAAAATCGTATAAAGGTTCGCACAAAAAAAGTGTTCAATGCGGCAGTCAATTCGAAAAAATACATTTTTTGAAAAATCCCACCTGTCGCTTTTTCACGTGGAATGTTTTTGCTATTTGTGGTTATAGAATTCCAAACTGCAATTCATTTACAAACATGTAAATTTGAATATACTTTTACATAAAACCTTTTTATTTAAAAACTTCGATTTCCACAGGTGAAAATTTCTAAAAAATCAGCTGTAGAATGGGATTTTTTCCGCCAAAAAAATAGGATGAAAATATTTTCAATTAATACTTATATTATTAAAGATATTTATGTATGGGAAATTATACGACCCTATTGTTAATGTTCTGATTCATACTGTCGAGGAAGACATCATATAAAAAAAATGTATCAAAATTTACAAAATTCACCAAACTGACTTTATTTTTTTCAATAAAAAAGCGCTAAAATAAAAAAAAATTAATTCTACCAATAAAACATTATTTTAAAGGGAGAGAATACAGTTTTCTTCACATCTTAAAAAAATTATAGAAATTATTTTTTGAAAAACAAAAAGTTTTTTTTTTTAAATTGATCAAAATTTCAGAAAATTATAGGTTAAATTTTAAAACTTTGCGTGCCATTATTGTAAGCCATTGACTTATCTCTCTTATGACACCCATATTTTCCATTTTTGATTCAGGATCCGCAACTTCCGATGCCAAAATCTCCGAAACTAGATCCGAACAAATATTTTTGAAGAAAAAACTTCTTATGGCACGTTGTGCACCTCCGTAAGAAAGCATTCGCGGCTGAGAAAAAAAGTATAAACTCGCGACACCGACCGTAATCGGGATTCTCCGTCATGAATGAGAGCGATAGTAAAATTCTAATCTATTGTTTCTCTTAAATAAATATTCCAAGTGGAAGACAAAAAGCAAAGCAGACACACTAACTGACACATTCCATTCTCATTCAACGATTGTTATGCTTACAAGTTTGTTTCTTTCAAATTCCGCGTTATTGCGTGGACAAATTGAGAATGAGAGCGAGATTAAAATTTGAATACATATTCCGTTTTTGTCTTCCATTGCATTGCCATATAAAAATAAAACGCACGCATACCAACTAACACACTAACTTGCCATTAAACGATTTGTTATGCTTGCATACTGGGTCAGAATACGCGAAACCGACATGTCTGAAATGTTTTTCAAAGTTTTTTATATAAATCAGTAGCTGCAAGTGGTAGAAATTAGTGTACGGAAAAATTTTTTAAAAAAAATTGTTGTTGCAATAATTATGGCCAGTCAAAGTTTTCACTAACCTTTTTTTTAAAATGCTATAAGTTTTGAACTGCTTGACTGATTGTAACGAATTTTTTTAATTTCTGTAGATAATAAGTTGAACTTATGTATTAAAAAAAAAAAGTTGCAAAAATTTTGCATTTTTGTTGTTATTTAGCAATTTTTCTATCAACAATTGAATTTGAATGACTTGCTCCGCCTCGAAAAAATCTGAAAAAAAATTACAGAGATGCATTGAACCCTTCCAAACTAGAATTCGTCAAAAAAATCGTGGAGCCTCAATTAGTTTTGACGCTATAAATATTATAGTGGTACCAGGCGGACGAAAAATGCATGCAAATTTTATTGTTTTTCAAAAAAATCAATAACACTAGTTTACAAGAAAGAGGATCGGGTTTCTCATAGACTTTTTTCCATGTATTTTGGGGCGTAGTTTCCAAAAATGGCAACCATTTTTTTTTTCTTAAGAATCGTTTTCGAGATATCCCCAAAAAACCCCCTTTTCGGCACTTTTTTCATTTATTTGGCTATATCTCGATTAATTTTTTTTCGAATCAAAAACGCTTTTCAGCACTCCAAATATATTTTTATTCCCTTTCTAACGGTATGCTGTTTCCTAGAATCGAATAAGATTTGATGAAGTTGCAAGCGCGCAAAGTTCAAAAAAACTGACTTTTTAAAAATCACTAATTTTCAATTGCTCCATTTGAATGAAAAATTTTTTCTTTTTCATATTTTTAGAATTAAAAATGAAAGACTATTCCTTTGCAAATATTTTAAGAATAATTTTGCGGATATCGGACAAAAAATGTAAAAGTTATTCGAGAAAACAGTAAAAAACTTGCAATAAAATTTAACGAAAATACGTTTGTTTTTTATATAATTTTATTGCAAGTTTTTCACTGTTTTCTCAAATAACTTCTACATTTTTTGTCCGATATCCACAAAATTATGCATAAAATAATTGCAAAACAATAGCCTTTTATTTTTAATTCTAAAAATATGGAAACAAAAAAATTTTTCATTCAAATGGAGCAGTTGAAATTTAGTGATTTTTAAAAAAGTCAGTTTTTTTGAACTTTGAGCGCTTGTTACTCCATCAAATGTTATACGATTCAAGAAAACAGTATATCGTTAGAAAAGGAATAAAAATATCTTTGGAGCGCTGAAAACCGTTTTTGAGTCGAAAAAAAATTAATCGATATAGCCAAATAAATGAAAAAGGTGCCGAAAAAAAAGGTTTTTTGGGGATATCTCGAAAACGATTCGTAAGAAAAAAAAAATGGTTGCCATTTTTGGAAACTACGCCCCAAAATACATGGAAAAAAGTCTATGAGAAACCCGATCCTTTTTCTTGTAAACTAGTGTTATTGATTTTTTTGAAAAACAACACAATTTTTATGCATTTTTCGTCCGCCCGGTATCACTATAATATTTATACCGTAAAAACTAATTGAGGCTCCACGATTTTTTTTGGCGAATTCTAGTTTGGAAGGGTTCAATGCATCTCTGCAATTTTTTTTCAGATTTTTTCGAGGCGGAGCAAGTCATTAAAATTCAATTGTTGATAGAAAAATTGCTTATTAACAACAAAAATGCAAAATTTTTGCAACTTTTTTTTTTTAATACATAAGTTCAACTTATTAACTACAGAAATTAAGAAATTTCGTCACAATCAGTCAAGCAGTTCAAAACTTATAGCATTTTAAAAAAAAGGTTAATGAAAACTTTGACTGGCCATAATTATTGCAACAACAATTTTTTTAAAAAAATTTTTCCGTACACTAATTTCTACCACTTGCAGCTACTGATTTATATAAAAAACTTTGAAAAACATTTCAGACATGTCGGTTTCGCGTATTCTGACCCTACTTCTTTCTACGTGTGAAATTAATTTTCTTAGCAATTTTAAAACTTTAATATTTTGATATTTAAGAGGAATATCGTGATAAATATCAAATGAACAGTAAAGAAAACAAAATTATTAGTGATTATATCTAATTAAAAAATTTAAAAAATAGTTCATTATGTCGTATCATACAATAGTATAATAAAAATTACAAAACATCATGAAAAAAATAAATCCAAAATATTATTTCAAGTTTTCACTTCTGTCGGCACTCCCGGAGTGCAACCCGCCGGTTTTTTTTTCATATTTTGTTATTAATTTTGATCCCCTATTACTACTAAAAAAAAAATTGGAGAATGTTAGCCAAAGTAAACCTGTTAAGAATATTTCTATAAATAAGGAAAAAAGAGTTACATATGTATATTCTGACCTATAAGCAGAGGGATTTTGGAGTTCAAGCCCCCTCTCTAATTGGTGATATTCGTGCATAGATTTTAATTGACAAATGTTTTCACTTAAATGGAAAAGCAAGAAGATTAGTACCTCTTACGAAAAGAATAAATTAAAATTCTATGAAAATAATAAAAACTCAGATTTACACATGCAGAAGCAGGTATAAAAGGTTATACGAATGATACGCTTGAAACTTTGCTTATGCATATACTTTTCAAATTTTACATATTTTGTTGAAATTAATTAAAACGTTCGCGGCTATAGTAATTTTTAGAAAGTTCATTCGCAACTTCCGACATTTCACAAGCCAGATTGTAGTTAAAATATCCACCTTTTTCTGAGGCATTTGGAAGATCAGTTTTCGAATCATCGTAATATTTTATCGAATTTCGCTTGCCTTCTCGCCAAAAAAATTAAAAATTTCAAGAAGAATTCATGCACATTAGTTTTGAATTTTGCGTGATAATTCACGTGACAAGTGAATAAACGAAGTCCAACAAACGCATTGCTGGGCAGGACATAAAAAACACACTCTTCCTTTTGCAAATTGACACACATGTACCCCACAATTGTTAGAGTCTTTCTGGAAGTCGTCACGTATTTCATTAATTTTTCCAGTTCCCACTGTCCGGAATGGCTAGGAGTTGGAAAGTTTGAAAAAATCTTTTAAATAAATTAATGCCTGTTCTTTCCCCTCCATCTATATATGAAAACTATTTTTTTTTTTCAAAATTAGTTTCAACTAGAGTATAATGTCTATTTTCTATACTAGGAACTAACGTTTTTTTTAGTGTTTATCTAAAATATTGATCTCAAATCAATTTTAGATAGGTCCTCACAAAAAATGTCTCACCTTCACTACACGACGTCCTTTATAAAATATATTTACATTAATTTCAATAACATTATAGTTAGTAGTAGGGTAGTTTTTTAAACTATAACAGTCTAATTTATTTTGAATGTAAGTCAGTATTTTCTCTTTTGAAATATTTTTCAGGCTGCGTCAGAACTTGTTTTATTTGTGTTCTTTTTTAGAACTCTTTCTCACATGTTCTCTAAAAAATCAGGTACCTGAGAGTTATCTATTTTATAATCAAGTCCTGTTATTTTTAAATCTTCCTTTGATGAATTATCGAAATATTATCCCTTAAGCTCACATAGATTACCTAACCGAAATTCGAATATATTGTGTTGGACCGACATTTTATTTCCTTCCAGCAAGAAAACTTTTTCTTTAACGAAGTACTCTTCAAATTGCAAATTCTTGTTTTGTCAGTCGTTTCCACATGTAAAACTATTATATTTGTCTATAGGACAGTATGAATTTAAAATATGTTCTGCACAAGATTGCTCCAAGTACTCATTTGTAAAGTCTTGGCAAATGATTTGTCCTTTAATCTTATTGAAAGTACTGAAGCACTTTGGATTAAATGAACTCCCATTTCATATTCTATTTGTCGGAAAAGTGACATACTTGTTATGTGATATGTCTAGCTCCACGAGTTGTCCCTTATTTTCATCTAGGTTAGGTTAGGTAGGAGTGGCAGTCAGTTACAAAAACCGACTCACTTAGACCAGGTTTGGTCCATTGTGATACCACAGGGTACTTGACTATACCCTCTCATTGAACCATCCAGATTTCGTTATGAAACTAAATAACTGACCTATGCTAACATGTCTAAGGTCCTCCAGGTCATCAAACAAAAACGAGCCAAGTGTTTTGTGGCGTTTTTTAGCAAGTGCAGGGCAGGAACAAAGAAAATGTTTAATGTTTTCCTCCTCCTCCACATCCCCACAACTTCTACAGTAGTCAAAAGACCGAATACCTAATCTCTCCGCATGTCTGCCGATAAGTCAGTGGCCAGTTATTACTGCAACAACTGACGAGACACTGTGTCTAGTGCGGGATATCAGTTCTAGAGATCGCTTAGCGTTCCATTCCGGCCAGATTTGCCTTGTTATATTGCAAGTTAACCCTTGGGTCCATCTTATGTTAGCCTTTTTTTATCATGTCTTCTTTAAGCAGTAACTTGCAGGTAGCAAGTGGCATGCCAACACCTTCCTTGTCTTGAGGAATTTGTGCAGTAGTCCCCTGCCTAGCAAGTTCATCAGCTTTGCAATTGCCATCAATGTTCCTATGCGCAGGCACCCAGATGAGGTGAATGTTAAAATGCTGAGCCATCTCATTTAGTGACGAGCGGCATTGTTGGGCCACTAGTGAGTTTAAGAAGACTGATTCTAAGGATTTAATAGCAGCTTGACTGTCTGAATAAATATTAATACCCTTCTTGGATACCACATTTATTCTCAGCCAGGATGCTACTTCTTCTATTGCTTTAACCTCTGCCTGAAAAACACTACAATGGTCTGGTAACCTCGCAGCAATACTTATCTTCAGTTCCTTAGAGTAAATACCATAACCCACTTGGTTATTTAACTTGGAGCCATCCGTGTAGAAATTAATATGGTTCCTTCTCCCCGGGATTCCTCCCTTCCAGTCATCCCTAGATGGGATATGGGTTACGTAATCTCTCTTGAATGAGATTACTGGAATAGTGTAGTCCAATTTAGAGGGTACGGAATTCAAGCTATTAAGGATAGTTGAGTGTCCTGTACTTCCCTCGGACCAGCAAGCAGTTTCCCTGAGTCTAATGGCGGTACATGCTGCCATTCGTTTACCAAACAGGTCAAGGGGAACGAGATGAAAGAGGACCTCCAAGGCATCAGTCGGTGTGGTCCTCAGTGCACCACTGATGCACATGGAAGCAGCTCTTTGAACCTTCTGCAATTGTCTGTAATAGGTGACCTTGTCTAAGACAGGCCACCCCAACACAATGCCATATAACAGAATCGGTCGAATTACCGCTGTGTAGAGCCAATGAATAATACGAGGTGATAGCCCCTATCTTCTCCCCACAGCTTTTTTACAAGAGTATAGTGCTACAGTTGCTTTCCTAACTCTCTCAACAACATTTATTTTCCAACTTAATTTCCTATCCAATATCAGACCAAGATACCTTGCACTACTTTTTAAGACAAGTCTAACGCCCTTTAGCGAAGGTGGTACTATAATTGGAAGTTTGTGACTCCTAGTAAAGAGTACTAGTTCAGTTTTGTTCGGATTTACGCCTAAATCAGCCTCATCTGCCCATGAGACGAGTCTGTTTAAAGCATTCTGAAGAATTTCACACAGTGTGTTTGGGAATTTACCACATGCAATTAATGCTACATCGTCGGCATAGGCAATAGCTTTACAGCCCAGCCTTTTCAGTGACATGAGCATCTTATTTATTGCCAGATTCCACAGTAGAGGAGATAGCACTCCACCCTGCGGCGTTCCTCTGCGGACAAACCTATTAGCTTCGGAAATGCCAAGATTTGAGGTAATGGCTCTGTTTGTCAGTAGCTTTTTAATCAGCTCAACTATGGAACTGTTGATACCCAGTTTCTGCAGTTCATTAATAATAATACCTGGGTCAACGTTGTTAAAAGCTCCTTCAATATCCAGGAACGCCGCCAGGGCGAATTCCTTACATTCAAAGGATTTTTCAATGCTGCTCACTAGTGTGTGAAGTGCGGTTTCTATAGATCTGCCTTTCGTGTAAGCATGTTGAGAAGTAGACAGCAGATCAGGTTTGATACTGCTGCGAACATAGATTTCTATGAGTCTTTCCAAAGTTTTTAAAAGAAAAGAGGAAAGACTTATTGGTCTAAAATCCCTTGGATTTATGTAAGAGCTCTTCCCAGCCTTTGGAATGAAAATGACTTTAGTCATCCTCCAGGCTAGAGGAATATAGGAAAGGTTAAGACAGCCCTTGAAAATAGCTGTCAACCAAGGTATAATTAAGCGAGCAGATTGTTGCAGCTCAATTGGTGTCACACCATCAGGTCCTGGTGACTTATAGGGTTTGAAGCTATTTATCGCCCATCGAATTTTGGTTTCCGAAACAATGTCCCCGAGAATAATTGAGGACATCTGAGGTTGAACATTCAATTCCTCTGGTTCATGCAATGAGTTACCAGGGAAGTGAGTATCTAGTAAGAGGTCTAAGGTCTCTTCGCTAGATGTTGTCCAGGAGCCGTCAGGCTTTTTTAAAAGACCTAGAGTAGTTGGCGAGGTAGATAAAATCTTCCTTAGCCTAGATGCTTCTGAAATCTCTTCAATGTTTCCACAGAAGTTCCTCCACGAGTTACGTTTAGCTTTTCTTAACGAACTCTTGTAAATTTTGAGAATAGATTTATAATCATTCCAGTCATTGTCCAAACCTGATTTTTTGGCTTTGTTAAATAAATTCCTACTTCTTCGTCGAAGAACCTGAATTTCATTTGACCACCATGGGGGTTTCTTCTTTCCTCGAGGTTTACTTACAGGACAAGAAATCTCCAGGGATTTATTTAACCCTCCCGTTAAGTTTTGAACCAGCCTGTCTATGTCGTGGATAGTTGACGGCTCTACGGGGGTTGAGATAGGCAGATACTCTGCTATTTTCCTGTTATATATTCCCCAGTTTGTCCTTTTTACATTTCGGTGAACAATCGGTTCTGCGGGGTTAACAGTGAGAACAAATTCTATATAACGATGATCTGAAAAAGAGTGCTCGCTTGAGACTCTCCAGTCAACGATACAATCAAAAACAAAGTCCGAGACCAATGTTATATCCAAGACTTCTTCCCTGTTTCTTACTATAAAGGTTGGCTCACAGCCTTTGTTGCAGATAAGTAAGTTAGTGTTTAAAATGTATTCTAGAAGTGACTCACCTCGATCATTATCATCTGTGCTACCCCAGACAGTGTGATGCGCATTTACGTCACTGCCTATGATTAGCCCAGTTTTGTTTAAGCGGGCCTGCTCTACAGCCGCCTTTAAATATGTCGGTGGTAAACCACTCGCCATGTCGTGAGCCATGTAACACGATGCTAACCAAAAGCCTCCAGCTTTTATCTCCAGGCTAGCAACGACTGTATCTAGGTCACTGTAATTAGAATGCAAAAACAAGTTAAGATTAGTCTTTGCCAAAATGCACGCTCTGGGGTTACCTTCCACATTTGCCATCAGTAGCTTATAGCCAGGCGTCCTCAGACCACAGACTCTCCCGGCATGAACCCAGGGTTCCTGTATGAGGGCTACATCATCTCCGCTTTTACTTAAGCGGATCAGTAAGCCGGCGGACGCCGCTTTTGAGTGGTGGAGATTAATTTGGAGGACCCTCATCGGATTCCAAATCACCTCCCCTCTCTACGACTGTTATGTCCGCCTCGTCTTCATCATCCTCTTCTAAAAGAAGAGCTTCTTCCAGGAGGCCCCCTACCTCCAACGACCTATCGGAGTCCGTGGATTCGGCTTCTTCAAGGGACGCCTCGGGTTGACCGCTTGGAGTGCAGTTGTCCCCCTCTGGCTCTACCTCTTCATCCCCAACCTCCATCTCCACTGGCACTGGTGGTGCAGTGGCGATGGTCTCCGGGGAGGGAGACATAGCACCTTTGGAGGCCAGCTCTTCGTCCTTACGGTAAACCTTGAGCGTCACCTTGTTGAATCCATACTTGACGACCCCCTTAGTTGCCGCCAGTAACTCCACGGATTCCTTGTTCAACAGGACCATGGCCTGCATGGATGGTCCGACTGGTGCTTCTAGCTTCCCAATCTTCCAGTTTTGAGTTGGAAGATTGGGATTGCATAGTCGGAGCATCCGCAGAACTGCGTCCTCACCCGACGGTGAGCTCGGTAGCCAAACGCGAGCCCGGGGCCTGGTAGGAATTTCATCCTTCTCCACAGCCTCCAGTTTCGCGCCTGGATACACCTCACCTAGCCTACTCACAGCTACCTTGTACAATTTGGCAGACCGTTCGTCATCACAGGAGATGAGTTTAAAAAGGCCCTGATGCCAGCCTGCCTCCTCACATGATGGCACAGGACCAGGAAACTCCTCTAATATCTGGAAGAGGGTATTTGCCAAGGCAGCGTCTACCCACTTCCATTTATCCCGAGGAATTGCCCCGTCCTCCGCCGCCCTGTCAAGCACAGCCAAAACTCTCCCCTTTCAACCTTTTACAACGTCACTAAAAGACAGAGATTTACCAGTAGTCTTTTGACGTTTAGAATCCAACATCTCGTCCTGGGATCTCTGCCTTTTAGGTAGTTTTTCTAAAACGGCCTGTTCATGGCCTTTTTGTTCAAGGACTCTCTTCGCCCATCGAAGGGAGTCCTTGTCCTCCTTGGACAGAGAGCTGGGATCAGCAGCTTCCATACGACGACGAATTCTATTCGCCGCCTGCTTGTCCGCGATTTTCATTTTAGAGGGTCTAAGACCCTTAAAACCCTCCCCTAAAGGATTCTGTTCCTTCTTGGACTCCCCAGCTGACTTTAACTGGCTTAGCCGTGAGGCTGTGGCCGATGCCGAACTGGTTTGTCCTCGATTTGACAGCGAAGATCCCCCCTCATGTCTGGATTCCCCAGCCGACTTTAACTGACCATGCCGTGAGGCGGTGGTCGATGCTGAACTGGTTGGTCCAGAAATGGGCATTAAAGCCCCCCCTTTTTTTGAAGGGTTGGTAGGGTTGGACGTGAAGTCCAACGCCCTTACCTTCCCTCCCACCTTCAAGACAGGTCCAGCCACCCAAAGGCCAGCGCCAGTCCCACCTGAGGTGCATGCGATATCGCGATTGCAATCATTTTGAGTCTCTGACTCAGAAGTCTTTGTTTTTACATTTGTTTGTTTGTTTGTTTTGTTTATTTTTCAACAGATTTTCCATATTTGGTCCCACGAGTACAGGACGAAAATGTCCACCCACACAGAGGTCCAGGTGCGTGGGTAAGGCTACTTAATACCGGAGGGCGCCAGATATCCGGTATGCTCCGTTAGCGATTGGGTTAATTTTTATGAAAACAGGGCTCCCAACCTGAACGATCCTCAGCACGGGTCGCATAACACTTTGATCCAGCCCTCGCAAGGAAAAAGGAAGGTCCATCCTCACAGAGCCTGCATGTGTGGATAAGGCTAGGTTAAAACGGAAGTTTGCCAGACTATCCGAGTCCGCATATTATCGACTAGATAACCCACTAGCCATTCATCCCTTAGCATATGCTGTTCCACCTTGGATTGGGGGCATTTCTGCCTGAAATACCTTCAGGAAGATACCTCAGGCATTTGAGGAGCTAACCAAACCCCTAGCCTAGCTATGCTAGCCAGCCCTACAGTCAAGACTTAACTTCCTGGAGAGCCGTTTCCAGTGGCCACCAGCTTGGAGGTCATAGCTACACTACCAATTATCACTGATTGTGGCACGACATGCATGTACTAACTGTTAATCATGGTGTAACGCTTTGTTCCACTAATCAATGCAATCGGCTGACCACCATTTTCATCTAAAATATTATTTTTTTAAGTTTCAAAGGTTTTGCACACCTTTCTACTTTTAGATGGAGATAGGAGAATGGCGAAGATGGATTTAAACCATATGAAAAAATTTTGCGCAAAACTTATGTTTATGCATAAACCGATTTTCCTCCTTAAGAAAGTTTTAAGCCCGTAATTTTTATTGTGCAGCAATTAAAACAATTTTTATGTAAAGAATACAACAAACTTCAATTATAACAAAATTTACTTTTGTCTTATTTCTTTTATGTAGACCTCCAGCAAAATTTGTACCATGCTCCTAAATATTGATTTAAGGATTGAACTCCGAAATTTTTATTAGGGTGTATTAACATGCATTTATGCTTGCTAAGCTCCAGTCAAGGCAGATTTGTCTAGCTATTGGCCAAATTATTTATTTCCTAGGCAGGAAATTTTAAGGCTAAGCAAAAATCGTTCTATACCTTCTGAATAATGGTTGCAATTGAGAGTCCCAGCTACAAGCAGAAGTATTCCCGACTTTTCTGCTTCTTGTTTTATATGTAACACTAAACTATATAAATAAACTCTTTTAGAATCTCCTTTTGTCTTTTCCACTATTCTCCCTGTTGCGTTCCTACTTTTCTTAAAAAGCTTCGACTTTTTTTCCTGTGGCTCACTAATTTTCTGTTTTGTTGACTTAGCTTTTGTCCCGGCTGTTTAAGTGTATTAACGCAAAATTTCGCTTTTTGCAGCTTTGAAGCGCCCTCAAACGTTCCGACTTTGTCAGGTCGGATAAAAAGCGTCTAAGGGCAAGTCTTACAGAAAAATAGAAGTCATACGGACGGTCGGATGAAAATCAAAATAGTTTGATTTTTCTCAAGTTGAGCGTATAAGGGCAAATCGTGCGTTTTCATGCTTGCTTTCACTCTTTCTTCACATTTTGTCTGTTTAGGAGCAAACATCAAGTATACTGCAAAAAAGGCTAAGTTTACCTCAGCTCCTAATTTTTATGTAGCCAAACTTTTCGTATTTAATTTTAAATCTTATGAATAATAAGTATATGTAATAAAAAATTTCGGACAGACCTAGATTCGGACATAGAGTCGAAAGTTGCTTATATGGCTCTTGTAAAAAGCCTTATAAGTTAGGAGCCTCTTGCTTGATATCCTACGTAAGATAATTTATTAAGCTACAACATTAGTTGATAAATCTTTCAAATTTAACCTACCTATAGTTTTGGAGACATGATGATTTTTCTAAAATTTTGGGATATCAAAAAAGTATGTCTTATTAACTTAAAACTTTTTAAAAAATCTAAAAGCCTAGTTCTTTTGCCTTAAAATGATGCATAATTAGCTATAAGTTTTTGCACACTAACCTTTTTTTTTACCGGAAAACAAAAAAAATTGTTGAATAAATTATTTTGAAAACTTAACACATATCTAGTGTTGTTGCAATATATGTATGTGACTTCTGATGATATTGGCGAGGAAGACATCATATAAAGATAATATAAAAAATATGTGTGAATGTGAAAAAATTTTGTAGAAATGATACGTTATTCGAAAAGGATTAATATAGCTTTCTTAATATGTTAAGTAAGCTATAGGTTATTAACACACTTTTTGAAAAAATTGGTTCTTACAAAAAAATTGGTCAAAAATACTGAAAAAGCATAATATCTCGAAGTATGTAGCTTACACCTTTAAATGCATCAATATGGTGGCTCATTAAATTATATTTCTCATGACCTCAATATTTTCGATTTCAATTCAGGGGTTATAAACTTATATTGATTTGTACAAAAGCTGTATCCACAACTTCTGATGGCTATATTTCCAATACTAGATCCGACCGACACTTTTTATACCCTACACCGAGGGTATATTTACTTTGTCATTCCGTTTGTAACACATAGAAAGAGGCGTGACAGGTATGGAAAAGTATATATATTCTTGATCACCGTCAACACCTGAATTGATTTAGCGATGTCGGTTGACATTAAGTTTACGGGAAAACCAAGAAAGCTAATTGAATGAAACTTTCACCCAAATCACACCTTTTTGCAGGCAGCTTGCTATTGAAAATGGGCGACATCGGTTCACGGACGCGCCCACCGCCCATATTCTATGTATGTCCAGGCCAATTTTGAAAAAACTTGCAGTGATTTTGATGAAACTTGGTGATTTGATGTATATGTGAAGAAGATTAGGTTTAGGCTAGGTTGCAAGTTTTCAAAGCTTCCTACAGGGGCGTGGCATAGCCCTAAATTTTAACCTTTATACCACCGACCAAGTCCATCTCAACCCATGCACGCGGATTATTTCTTGTTACGGAATTGGTTGCCGATTAAATATGTTGTTTTACAAAAGATATAAAGGGACCCATATTTCCCCGATTTGATTAAAAAAAATTTTTTACGAAGTTATGGCCATTTTAAGTTATGACCATTTTAGGCTGATAATTGTTTCAAAAAAGCGGTATTTCCATCCAAATCAAAATAATTAACTTTTGTCTTTTGATTCTTATAGAAATTCTTATTTTCTGTTAGAATCTTTAAAAAAAATTTAAAATGGTTGAAAATTGGCAGAGTTATAGCACTTTTCATGAAAAGAAAACAAAGCTAATTTTCTGACAAACCCCATATTTTTTTCGCTTAAAATTTTATATTGAGCTTGTACTAATATAAGAAAGAGATTACATGATTTAAATATGCGCTTAAAAATATTTGAGATGAGGAGAATATTTTTCCAAAAAAAAATATTCAAATTTTTGTTTCAACCTTTTGTGATACTACTAATTTCAGCTTATTTTTAATAATAACATGATTTGAAACCGTTCTTTCTCTTTAAAATGAGCTATATGTGATGTTTCCTCGCAAAGTTACAGCTATTAGAAAAAGACATGATTTTGATATTATTAACATATTAAAAAAGCTCGATTCGTTTGCTTAAAATTGAAGCAACATTTGTATTAATTTTTTTTGCATCAACCTTTTTTTATTGGAAAGTTAAAAAAATCGAACTCATTTCTTTTTTTAATTTATGATCAATAAGCACTACATAACAACAACAACTACCACTTGAACAACAAAAGTTACTAAAACAACAACTAGTATGAACCAGGAATGATATTTGGGGGCTTTTAGGGCTTTTTTGAGCCCTTTTAATTTTCAAAAGCCCCGTGGCCCTTTTTATTCATTTTTGGCCCTTTTTCAAAATTCTACCGAAAAATAATGACAATTTTTTTATTTTTCAAAGGAAAGCTTACTTGATTGTCGACTGGGATATAATTTTCATTTGACGTTTTAATTTCAATGCAGCTTGCACAATCAGTGCTACCACACATAAGAAATGAAATCACAGTATTGTATTAAGCCCAATTTCCATGGGATTTTTCTTGAACTTATCTTATTAAATTCACAGATTTTTTGCCATAATGAGCGAGATGGATATATGTCAATCTTGCTATAAAAGTTTGACAATTCGGTTTGTTTATTTGTAAACAAATGACAATTTTTTTACCAAAACAAAAACTCAAAATGAACCAATTTGAACATTCTTTGCTTGACAGTTCAACTGTGCGGACGTGTTCTTTTGGCGATAAATACGATATAAATCTAAAAACAACAAAAAAAAAAATAATAAAATGGCTGCCGTTGGCGTCACCACCAAAAAATAGAAAAACTCAAAAAAACAAAATACCTATACCTCACGAATAAGTTATTGAACAGCAAAATAACTTTAAACAGCAACTTTTTAATAGTGCTAGTGATATTAAAACAATCCTAACCGTGTAGTGCGTAAACACAAGCCAGGTAAATTTTACTTTTACTTCTACTACCATAAAATATAATCCCAAGGAATATAAACAAACCAAAGCGACACCAATAGCGTCTTTAAATAATAACAAAATGGCGAACCTGGAGGGGACTGGGTTCCCCTCAGGCACGCCAAAAACTGGTAATAGAAGAAGCCGCAGTAAACGCAATAACAGCAATGGAGAACACATAAAACCAAAAATTCTTCGCACTGATACAAACTACTCGAACAAGAATGAAAATCTATTCTACGACAATCTTCACCGTGGTCCATATATAATATACGTGGACACAAACAAAACACCAGCCGAGGCAAGAAAAGCAATCAGCCCTATCTCATTATCAAAAATATTACTCAAGGAAAAAATTCCTAACATTCTGGAAGTAGCCAAAATAGGTTTCGGACGTTGTAAAATAACTTTCAAAACTGCTGAAGCAGCCAACAGCCTAATCCTTGACGGTAAACTGGAAGAACATGGTTTCTACCCAAAAATTTTTCCCCACTCTATTGGGAAAATGGGTCTTATCCTAAATATTCCAACAGATATTGAAATACCCGAATTACAGGAAGGAATCTCATCTTCTATTCCTATCAAAAAGTTGATAAGAATTGAAAGAAAAGATCCAGAAAATAACGATTTAAAAATACCAACCAGACGTGTCAAAATTCTTTTCCAAGGACTTGAAATCCCTACAGAAATTACATTCGGCTACACAAAAATACCTGTGCTACATTTCATAAATTTTTCCCAATGCTACAGATGCTAAAAATTTGGTCATTTTTCCCAACACTGTAAAGGAGAACCCACTTGCTATAAATGTGCTGATAAACATGATTCCAACACCCAATGCACTGAAATAAAATGCACAAACTGCAAAGATAACCACCTCCCAACGAATAAAGAATGCCCAGCTCGTACTAAGGCTTACTCCATCCAAAGAGTAATGGCTATAGAAAATTTGGCAAGATCTGAGGTCAAAAATAGATACCCACACTTGTTTAACAAATTTGCAGTACTAGATCCTGACAACACCAATTTTAACTTCCCAGCCTTACCACAAAGGCATAAACCTAGCCTGTTTAACAACACTAATGAATCTGCTAAATATCTTCATAATAAAACGTCATTTGCAAAAATTGCAAAATCTTTCACAAAAAAAAAAGGACGAACCCACTAAGTCTCAACTTAATATGGCATTAGCTAAAGATATCACAAGTGAAACGATCTCCGACTTTAAACCAGATACACTTAACAAACATAGAGTCACAGATTATGAAAAGATCTTAAAGGAATTTAATATAAAAATTATCTCAATCCTATCGTCAGACAACACACTGCCACAAAACGCCATAAATTTACTAAACTCCTTTACAAACAAAATAAAATCCTTCAACATTGAAGACGATTTAAAATCAATTTCACAGGAAAAAAATACAAATGAACAAAACTAAAATACTACAATATAACATACAAAGCCTCAAAAAAAGCGGTAACAAAGATCTACTTGATATTTTCCTCGATAATAACCAAATTGATTTCGCCATAATCTACGAAACATGGATAAGTAATAACGCTTGCTCTAGCCTTGCAAAATACAATTTCGTCTACAAAAGTCGTGCAGACGGTTTTGGTGGCGTGGGTATATATGGGGTAAAACACACGAAAACGCCACCTGAAAAAATTTTTGGCTCCGATTTGGGTGAAATTTCGCATGATTGTAGTATTGATGTCTGGCAATAAAAGTGTGTTTAAGATTTTGCCCTAATATTATTTGTTGCTCAGATACGCGGGTATGAAATTCACGACTTTCGTACTTTTTCAGAATAAGTGTTTTTTTCGAAAATTCATAGCTTACAGCAAACTTTATCAATTAATAATTGGTGAACGTACATTTTTAGGTTTTTACTTGTACTTTTCAAAAAAAAATATTGATTTTGAAAAAAAAATTTTTTCACAAAAATTTTGCGAATTGAAAAATATTTTTGCATTTTTTTTAAAAAAACCATATTTTAAAATTTTTTTTTTTTTTTTTTGAAAAAAACTTTGATTTATTCTGCGATTAATGCCGTAAAAATTTTTGTGGGAAAAAAATTATTTATATTTTTTTTTTAATTTTAAAAAAAAGTTAAAGAGCTAAAATTCTGTAAATTGAAACGAATTTTTCAATTTTTTTTTGAAAATTCCATTTCTGAATATTTTTTTTTTTATAATTTTAGGTTTTTATTTGTACTTTTGAAAAAAAAATACTGATTTTGAAAAAAAAAAAATTTTCGCAAAAATTTTGAGAATTGAAAAATATTTTTGCATTTTTTTAAAAAAACCCATATTTTAAAAAATTTTATTTTTTATTTTTAAAAAAACTTTGATTTATTCTACGCTTAATGCCGTAAAAATTTTTGTGGGAAAAAAATTATTTATATTTTTTTTTTAGTTTTAAAAAAAATTAAAAAGCTAAAATTTTGTAAATTGAAATGAATTTTTGAAGTTTTTTTGAAAAATCCATTTCTGAATATTTTTTCGGTGAACTTTAGATTACAGTTTGATACGCAAGCTTTCAAATGATATGCCATAACATGAGGGCAAGTAGTAAATTAAAATGTTGAGCCGCTAAGCGCGGGCTGTACTACGCGATGAAAGGCTACTGCACTGATTTTAAATTTCAGTTTTAGTTTTCAGATTAACGGCTCAAACATTTTAATTAACTACTTGCCCTCACGTTATGGCATATTATTTTAAAGCTTGCGTATCAAGCTGTAATCTGAAGTTCACCGAAAAAATATTCAGGAATAGATTTTTCAAAAAAATTCAAAAACTCATTTCAATTTACAAAATTTTAGCTTTTTAATTTTTTTTAAAACTAAAAAAAAAATATAAATAATTTTTCTCCCACAAAAATTTTTACGGCATTAAGCGCAGAATAAATCAAAGTTTTTTTAAAAATAAAAAAAAAATTTTAAAATATGTGTTTTTTAAAAAAAATGCAAAAATATTTTTCAATTCTCAAAATTTTTGCGAAAATTTTTTTTTTTTTCAAAATCAGTATTTTTTTTCCAAAAGTACAAATGAAAACCTAAAATTATAAAAACAAAAAAATATTCAGAAATGGATTTTTCAAAAAAAAAATTGAAAAATTCATTTCAATTTACAGAATTTTAGCTCTTTAACTTTTTTTTAAAATTAAAAAAAAAATATAAATAATTTTTTTCCCACGAAAATTTTTACGGCATTAATCGCAGAATAAATCAAAGTTTTTTTCAAAAAAAAAAAAAAAAAATTTAAAATATGGTTTTTTTAAAAAAAATGCAAAAATATTTTTCAATTCGCAAAATTTTTGTGAAAAATTTTTTTTTTTTCAAAATCAATATTTTTTTTTGAAAAGAACAAGTAAAAACCTAAAAATGTACTTTCACCAATTACTAATTGATAAAGTTTGCTGTAAGCTATGAATTTTCGAAAAAAAACACTTATTCTGAAAAAGTACGAAAATCGTGAATTTCATACCCGCGTATCTGAGCAACAAATAATATTAGGGCAAAATCTTAAACACACTTTTATTGCCAGACATCAATACTATAATCATACCAAATTTCACCCAAATCGGAGCCAAAAATTTTTTCAGGTGGCGTTTTCGTGTGTTTTACCCCATATATCAAAAAACACATCAAATTTAATATTTTAGTGGTACCGACCGAGGCAGAATGCATAGGCATTTCAACTTTAAACCTATAAAACAACTTTAACATATTCAGCATATACGCAGCACCAAACACAACTACTCTTTTTTTTAAAAATGAATTAAACAAAATTTTTAACTTTGCAGACACACTGCCCAGCAACTCGTTTATATGCGGCGACTTTAACGCCAAATCAGCGGTATGGGGTTGCAGAGCAAGCGACGCTAAAGGACGCGCTCTTGAAAACATTATCATTAATAACAACTTTACCTGCTTAAATGATGGCTCTCCAACTTTCAACATTGGTCAACCAAACCAATCCATTCTAGACTTGACTTTTGCTAATAACAACTGCAACCTCAATATGATTTCTTGGCCAAAAACACCAAAATAACCAACAGCAACCATGCTCCAATAATAATTAATCTCTCGGGTCACCCAAACACTTCAGCGAGACAATGCAAAATTTTACATTCAAAAATACTAAAAGATTTCTCAAATCTTTCATTAGTCGGAGACATCAAGGACATAACGTCCTCCTTCCAAGAGATAATAAAAAATAACACCATTCATATTGATGGGAAAAATAAGTTTATCCCCAAAAACTGGTGGACGAAGGAAATCGAAAAACTGGTCAGATTACGCAACGCAGCCAGACAGAAATATTTTAAACATAAAACAATGGAAAACTGCAATCTTTTTGAGAATCACAAAAAGTGTTAGAAAACGAAATAAAAAAGAGAAAAAGAGATAACTTCAAAGAATTAACTAACACTATATCTAAACCGATATCAATAAAAGATATGTGGAAAAAAATCAACAACTTAAAAAAATACAAATGTGAAAAAAATCTAAAAAACTCGTGGAATGAATACCAAAAACTTGATTTTTTAAGAATGATTGGAGAAAATAACAATATTACTTTAAAAAACCAGCCCAACCAAGAAAATATCCCAGACACTCTGAAATTCACCTATGAAGAATTCACCGCCTTCTTATATACCCGCAATCCAAATTCACTAAAGGCTATGACGACATATCTTATCGCATGATCCTAAACCTACATGAACATAATAAAAAAACCCTATACCTCGCACTACTTAAAATCTGGAAAGAAGGAAACATACCAGACGCTTGGAGATATATAAAAGTGGTTCCTATTTCAAAAAAAATAGGTAATGCAGCTGAAATAACTAACTATCGACCAATATGTCTCCTTCCAGTGTTCTTAAAAATAATCGAAGGTTTTATCAAAGGTCAAATAGATTCTCACATCAATGAAAAAAACATTCTGCCAGCCAGATCTTACGCCTTTCGAAAACACCACTCAACAGCAATGTGCATTAATGACATAATAAACAACATACTATATGTGCACTACGTAAAAACAAAATGCAAGTGGTAGCAGCCTGCCTAGACATAAGTAAAGCATTCGATTCTACCAAAACTAATTTATTGGAAAAAATTCTATTAAACTATAACCTCAACAAAAAAATCATTAATTGGATTATAAGCTTTCTGCAAAAGCGTATTTTATGCCTAGATAAACAAAAATGCACAACAACCAAAGGTCTATGCCAAGGAAGTGGTCTAAGCCCAATATTATTCAACCTATACACAGCATCACTACATCAAATAAATGATGAGTCATGCTTACTCTTTCAATTTGCAGACGACTTTTTTATTGTCTGCCACGACCAAGACTGGCTATACGCAAATAACACACTAAAAATAAAAATCAACGAATTCTCAAACAAATGTAAAGACCTTGGCCTAAGGTTGAATCCCAACAAATCAAACGTGATTCATTTCAACAGAAAAAAACGAAATCTAAACATCGCCCTTAATGGTTCCACAATCAAACAAGTCGACACAATTAAATACCTAGGACGCATAATAGCAGCCAATAACTCCACCACACATCACGTCAACCACATTATTACCAAAATCAACCGAACTTGTAACTTTTTACAAATACTTAGTGGCTGTAAATTTGGAATCCACCCAAGTAAAGCCATCCAATTTTTCAAAGCTTTCACAAGATCAAAAGTCGAATATGCAGCCTCATCTTTTGCTAATATGACAAAAACAGCTAAAACAAAACTTCAAGCAGTCCTCAACGCTAACTTGAGAAAAAGCCTAGGTCTAATCAGATCTACTCCGATTCATGTAATTTACCACATGGCAGCGGAAATGCCTCCAGATTATCGTTTCACTCTTTATACCGCAAAAGAAATTGCAAAATGTTTCGCTTATCAATTACCTATGGCAGATTTCCTAACTAAACACCCAGATTTGAAAACGAGCTATTGCGAAGTATTTCGTAAATTTAGAGACATATGGCATAACATCGAACATATTAAAAATTCTATTTTAGACACAAACAAAATCTCGCTGGATTTAGACTTCTTTAAAAAAGCCTTCAACAAAAAAAGCGAAGCAAATGACATAATCACTAAGCAACTGATACAACAAAAATTAGAAGAATTATCCAAGAAAAACTTCGAAATCATGTTCACAGACGGCTCAGTCAAAGATGGTAAAGTGGGAATTGCTTTTCTTCACGAAGCAACAAAAACTACAAAAAATTTTATAATTGAATCAAATATGTCATCTACCTCAGCTGAACTACATGCTATGGAAACTGCATTAGACTTTGCTTTAAAAAAAAATTTTCAAAAATTAGCTATCCTTACTGATAGTAAAGGTGGCGCACAATGTTTAAAAAAAATAACATCAAACAACTATATAGCAAATAACATAATAAAAAAACTAAACAACAGCCAAATCCAATCACTTGAAATACACCATATTCCAGGACATAAAAACATCAAACAAAACGAAGAAGTAGACAGAGCAGCAAAAGCAGCATTACTAAACGATGAAAAAATAACCTGTAAATTGACACTAAAAGATGCCATTAATAATATAAAAACACAGCTATGGTCAGAATGGCAAGATGAATACGTCAACAAAACACTTAACAAAAGAAAAGAATATGGACAACTATTTCCATCCTTAAACACAATCCCCTGGTTCAAAAGCAAGAACGTGAATCTCAGTCCTGTTGAAATCAAACAACTCAACAGACTACTCACAGGTCATTCTATGTGCAAGCAATCGCTTGCAAAAATGAAAGTTTACCCAGATGAAAACTGCGACAGCTGTCAAGTTCCAGAAAGTGCCAACCACATCTTATTTAACTGTCAAAAATTCAACAACACTAGAAACACTTTCATCAAGCTGCAACAATACAATAATTTTAATGACTTTTACAAAAACGAAAACACGCAGAACTACAAAATAATAAGTGAATTTCTCAAAAAAATATCAATATTTTTATAATACTTCTTAAAATAGACTCTCAATAGAAAACAAATACAAACATTAATTGGTGGTGGCGTTATATCTCCATGAGTGTGGCCAAATAAATCTCTAATCCTATACACCGTAGTGTGTAGCAGACAGAGTAACTTTAAAACACAAAAAAAAAAAAAAAAAAAAAAAGAACCAATTTGAAAAAGAAGAAATAGCAGCTATGGAATTTGTTTTTTCAAGCTCCTCATCATCTTCAGATGACGAACCATCGCCTCCAAAATTAAAGCGCCGTAAATGGATACGCGAATTTTATGAAAGCCGAAATTTAAATGGTGCCTTCATAACGCACTTTGTTCCGCTGAAAATGTCGGATCCATAACTGTTCCACCAATACATTAGGATGAGTGCTACTCAATTTGAAGAGCTGTTAACTCTCGTGGCTCCAACAATCCAGAAAATGTGGTTGACAAGAGAGCCAATTAATGAAAGCTGTCGCCTTGCGTTGACCCTCAGGTAATTTGTTTATTTCTTTCAAAATTTTTCTGAGGTCATTACCAATCTGCATTTTTAGGTATTTCGCAAGTGATGAGCCTCAGTGCAGTATAGCGCTAAACTACAAATGTTCAGCAACTGTTGTGCACCGCATAATTCCGGAAACCTGCTCAGCCATTGAAGCATCCTTGAAAAGTATTGTATTTAAGAAAATTTCAGAGGAATATTTCTTAAAAACTGCTGAGGATTTCCAGCACAAGTGGCACATTCCCCACTGTATTGGTGCTATCGACGGAAAACATGTTCTCATACAGGTAAAATTGTACATCAAGTTTTTGCAACTGTCATACAAGTTCGGGAAGCGAATTTTTCAACTACAAAAAAAACTTTTTCAATTGTGTTGATGGCTATATGTGACGCCAACTATTGTTTTGAAATGTGCGAAATAGGAGCAGCTGGCAAAGAAAGCGACAATGGCGTTTTCCAACGGTGCAATTTTGGCAAACTTTACTACTCTAGAAAACTGCCGTAAATATAAATATTTATTAAATGAAAAATAATATATAAAAATATAAATAATAATGTTTCAAATGTACATTTTGTTATGCTCTATCATTATAGAATTCCACAGCCATCGGATGTTTCTGAGGAGTTTCAAAAAGTTCCCTATGTTTTTGTTGCCGACGATGCATTTCCATTAGAAACAACACTAATGAAGCCATTTTCTCACACATCAATGGATGAAAAGGAGATAATTTTAATTACAGGTATACTTCTTTAAACTTTCTGTTTCTGTTGTATGATGATGATATTTCTGTTGGATGACGATGACCTTCCAATGCTAATGATTTCGTCACAATTCAGAAAGTAAAAGCTCCTTTAATCACAAATTTTAGATTATGTTAATGTTTAGACTTAGCCGTGCACGCCGTGTTGTCGAAAATGCGTTCGGGATTCTGGTTGCGAAATGGCGTATTTTCCGACAGCCAATAATAGCAAAAGTTGAAACTTTGGAAAAAATTGTTTCAACTAGCGTTTGCCTGCATAATTTGCTTCGCATGCAAAAGTGCTCGGAATACCTGACATCTGATCTTCTTGATAAGGAGATCAATGGAGTTTTGCAGAAAGGAGAATGGAGAGCCTATTCTTCCAACATGACGGCGCTTTCAGCCAGTAGAAAGCACAACTCTTAAGCCTTAACCAAAATAGACGTGACGAGACGATAGCAATTGAACGAACGTTTGCACTCGTTTCGTCTGTTTTGACATTTAACCCAAAATGTTACGCTAGCCAACGAGTCGAAAAAGCTGTTATGACGAGTAGCAACGTATTGAAGTTCGGTTCTTACGGAACAACACGTCTCGTCAAAATGTTTCGTTCACTTTCGATCAATTACGTTGGCTCATTTTGGCTATCAACATTGGTTTACATACACTCGAACTTACTCGTTACGTCTCGTCTCGTCTATTTTGGTTTAGGTTTTACTCAGCTGCTTAGGAAACAATTTATGCAGTATTTTGCTGCGCATGGAAGTGTTCCTTGGCAATGGGATATTGTTAAAGGCAAAGCAAAACAAGTATAATGGATGCTGAAAAAACACACCTGGGTAATTTATATTTATTATGATAGAAAATAATCGTAATTCTTTTTGCGTTTATTTTATTTTGATCTATTTTGTTTTTGATTTTAATTTTTTTTTTTTTTATCACTAATATCGGAAAAGTTTACTTTAGCTGACACTCTACAATTTTATTTCTTTTTAAGGGTAATAGGAGGTAAAAATCAAACAAAAAAGTGCCGCTCGAAACTAATTTCGGAGATATAGACATCGGAAGTTGCAGACATTGCTTTCGTGAAAATGATTATAAGTTGGGAACCGCTGAATGGAAAATGAAAAATATGGGTGATATAAAAAAGATAATTTAATGGCCTACAGTAATGGTAAGCAAAGTTTTGAAATTTGGAAATATAACGATTTTTCTGAAATTTTAAGCAATTCTTTTTTAATAATTAATTTACTTTACTTTTTCTTTGTCTAATCAGAAATTTACTTGTTCGAAATGCATCACCTCCTCCAACACCACCACCGATGTTTTCATCAAACCAACCATTTGTTTCGCGACCGATACCTGCTTTAATATTTCCATCAACAGTTTCGGCAAATGAAAATTTAAAACCAACACCAGCAACTCATGTACAAATGGTTTTTATTTAGTGTAGAACCTAAAAAAACCAAAAAAAAAAAAAATTGCATGATTTTACGTGGCCCACCCGGTAGTGGTAGAAAGGTATATCACTACAATGATACTTTGTACTTCATTTTGTACTTTTCATAGTTTTTTCGTCTTTATTATTTTTTCATGTACGTAGCCACACATTATAGATTTGCTATGCGACTTGGACACCTGTTTAAGCACCAATAAAGTTGATCGCTTTGTGGCAGATATTAAACATACTCTAGATCAGGGGTCGACAAGAATTTTATTTCAAGAGTGCAACAACAAAAAACCAACAACAAAAAATCGTTGGATACGGTACCATAAGGATTTATTAACATATAGAAGCAACAGCGCGCATGCCGGTAGCGCACACGGCAGCGCACCAGTTCACAAAATTACCAACAACAAACAAAGCATAGCAAGAACTGTGCGCAGTCGCAAGCGCTACGTATTTACCAACAACGACATGCAAAGCAACAACCCGCAAGGGTTGAATTGTTTTGGTGCAGTTGCGCCTGTCAACGGTTCGGCGAATTACAACAATACGAAGTTGTTGTAGAAGAGTGCAAAGAGTGGAAAGAGTTAGGAGCTGTCGACCCCTGCTCTAGATACACATAAAACAACACCATTTCATCATATAAAGTTGGATATTTTAACACTTTTTATTATTTTTAATTCAATGATGTTACATTTCAAAATTTAATTATATAAAGTTACATATAATACTTAAAAATATTCTCAATTGAATTGATTTTATAGTATTTTTTGTAGTTACCCTCTTGGAAATTAAAACATTCCCAGATATAAACAGGAAACATTCCATAGAATGTAGGAAGCATTCCCATCCGTTAGACACTCCATTTCTTTTTTACACACGATGTCATTGGAGAGAAACTTTCCTCTCCGCTGTCTTAAAAATGAATGTGGAAACATTCCACATAACTGTTTTGAAAAGGAATGTGGAAACATTCCACACCACTGTCTTGAAAAGGAATGTGGAAACTTTCCACACCACTGTCTTAAAAATGGATGTGGAAACATTCCTCTCCACTGTCTCAAAAATTAATGTGGAAACTATAGCCGTAAAATTGTTTTATTGAGCTTACTGTTCGATATAATAGCCGTGTTTTTTGACGCGGTTACACTGGTTTTGGTGGGTCAAAAATAAAACCCGGCTAATGTGGAATATGTGTCAGCAGTAAGCTCAATAAAAAAACATTTCTTAATTATTTCCTGTTCCCATACAAGACAAAAAAAATAAAATTTGTTTATGTATTCATTTTTATTTCTTAATGTTTTTTTATAAATTCTTTGTTTGGCCAAATGAACTGCCTTCTTCATGGCTTCTTCAAATTGAGCGAATCCCAACTTTTTGTTACGAACTGCTTCTGCAATTTCAAACAATAATTATTATGATGAAATAAAAATGACATAATTAAATTTACCAAATACATATGTGTTAAACAGCTTCGATGATTTTAATTTAAATAATTTCTTAGCCCCATCCCAGTTGGAGGCTAATATGACTTCTTATGAAAGAATGATTTCAATAGATTTCTGGATTTCGGCGTTACCTAATATACATTTGATGTACGAGATTTGCAATAAAATTATGTTGGTATAAGTTGAAGAAATATCATAAATAATATTAATGAATGAAATTAAATTTCGATAGAGAAAAACTTACAAGGTCGCCATGTAATATTTTATCCGCCTCTTGATCGACTTGATGTAAATCAGCCATCGTTTTAATGGGGAAAATATTTAATTTTGGTGCTTTGACGAATATCTTGCTAGAAATTCTGTCTAGCAAAACCTGCTGTTGAAGCAACATATCCTCCTGCCTCAGCAAAACTATGCCCTGATTCGCCAATGTCTCTGCTTCTTTGGCCAGTGTTTCCTGCTGCTTAGCCAGGGTTTCCTCTTGTTTAGCCAAGGTTTTTTGTTGTTCTTTGCACAATTGCAAAATTTCATTTAAAGTTGTATCTGTAATCATTTAGAATATGTTTAATGGAGTAAACGTATTGCTTTTGGTGTTTAAATTTTTAGTTACCTTGATCCTCGCTATGCTGCATACGCGCAACATTTGGAGAGGGCGACGGGTAAGATGGAAAAGGATTAAATTTCTTCCAAGTTAGAGAATTATTTTCATTGGCACTCATGTTTTGCTACTTCGTAAATTTATAAGTATCGGTATTATCAAATAAAATTAATATTTTTGCTTGTTATTTTAAAGTTTTTGTTACGCAACATTTAATGCGACTTTTTATTTATTGAAAAGTAAGATTTGTTTAATAGAAATAGGCATTAATTATTTGAGAAACGATTTATTGGTGAAGAAGTTTTTAAAATATGTGGTGGTGTAAGATTGGAATAAAAATTTGTTTGTCATTATCTGGTATACAAACAACCTTACAATCAATATCTCCTACAGGAAAACTCTCTTCAATTTTACTAATGTTATTTACTACGTATATCCCCAATGCAGTCATAGAAGAGAACGGCTCATTGAAATATTCGCATTGTTCTTGAAATCGGTGTCCTATTATAAGTTCCTGACCTTGCTCATCAAGACCAAAGCCTTTTATCTGTATAGGTATTAACGGCTTTATATAACAGAAGCTATTTGGTCCCTTATTATATAAATAAAACTGATTCCTATTGTAGTTTCTGTACATTGGCGAAGCAAGAAATTTTGAAGTTTTATGCGAAACATGTTGCTTTTGAGGTTTACGATCTTCAATAAAAATTTGTCTTTCCAAAATCCGGTTATTCAGTTGTTCTAAGATTTTATCAGGTCGTCGACAATCTCTCTTTAAAAGTTGTAAAAAATTTTCAAATCGGTACGCTGAAAAGTTGTCGATATGGCCATATAAGCGCACACAGCCTACTACATATAACAAATTATGTACGTTATAACTTATTTTGTTATGTCTATAATAAAAACCGAAGTTGTGGACAAATGTTTCAAGCATTTCTTGGCAACAAGATAAATTATTCATGCAACTTTTGGGGCATGATAAAAGCCGGTATGCCCCATAAAGCAATAAGAAATGCTTATATAATTCTTCATTTAAAATGTCTCAGTAGCTTTCCATTTTTTTAAGAACTCGAAACTGCGTGGTTTTCTTGTAAATTCCTTGGGTATATAGTTTCGAAGATATATAAGGCTTGAGCTCAATTGTTCTTTTTGCTGCGCACTTAATTTTGGAAATTGGTATTTTCCATTCCATATCATCAGGAGCATTCTTTTCATTACACCCAAATCTATTAAGTGCATAGCGTCAAGAGGGAACTGAGATACCATTCCTACACCAATGTCTTCTAAAATGTGAGTATTTGCTTGAAAATACTTGTGCTGATGAGGAATGTCTATTCGATTTTTAAAGCCATCGTCAGTTCGTAGTGGGCCAATGTCAGTGCTATATGTCAGCGTTTTATCTTGTTTTTTCCGATTTGTTCACATTTCATACATCCCTTAGATGAAGCCCTACGCTTCCAATAACAAATGCTTTAGCGGGAGTATCGCATACAAATAAACGTATTTTTATTTTCAAAGTTCTATCATCTATTTTTATTCCGTCACTTTGCAGAATTTTCATCTCTTCAACGAATTCGCGCAAATAGGTATTAACACTTTCAGGTTTTTTTCCACCTAAATAAGTACCAATTAGGAATGGCTTGGTTTCGGGACTTAAGGAAAATGAGCCAAGTATAGACCAAAGACTATTATTAGAACTTTTATAGAGCGGAAGGTTATCAATGCTTATATCTAAAGCAAGGCAATTCATTTCAGGTGGTATATGCAAATTCATCATTTTAATAATCCGTTCTATTCCAAAATGAAAGTATGAACCAGGAGGGACTGAAGAAATGTTTGTATTATTATTGGCGAACTTAATTTTCAACAATGTTTTCGTGCATATTGGAACTTTAATATCCCGTTTGTTTAAAATTTTAAGCAAAGCATCGGACGTATTGCGACTTACACGATAAGTCACGCACCAACTTGCCAAATCCTGTGATGATGAATCTTCAAATTCGGGAAAATATTCATTAACTGAATTAACATTATCATAATTGCTATCTTGTTCTTCTACTTCTCTTTCTTCTTCTACTTCCCTTTCTATTTCTTTTTCTACTTCTCTTTCTTCTTCATCTTCCTGAGCTTCTATGCTTGGAGTACATCCTTTAATGACTTTAATTTCAAAATCCTGCTCACACAATTTGTCACAAGTTTTCTTTTTTTGTTTTGCCACTAATCTTTTAAAATGCCTTTTACTTACTCCTGCTACTAATTTCGGCATAAGTATTTATATTTTTATTTAATTAATTTAAATTAATAATTATTCATAATTTCATTTGTATTATTTTGACTTTCAATGACAACTTATCAAAATTGAGAACTTTTGAAAAATTAATTTTTATAAAAATTTGACTAGCAAAGTGTATTTCATTGCCTCACAAGCAAACGTTTCCACATGCATTCTTAAAGAAGCGGCTTGGAAACAATGATTTTTTAGTTTGCCTCACAATAAGCATAAGTTTCCACTTGCATTCCTAATATAGCGGTTTGGAAACAATATCATTTCAAATCTTCCCATAAGCTACTAAAAGATACGATGAGCAATGTTTCCCCATCACTTTCATATGGAAGCCTTCCAATTTTTCCTTGAGGGTACTCATAAGCAAATTCTTTAATAAATATAAGGTATAAATGTATTTGTTTTTAAAAACACTGAGAAAACTTTACTTACAAATTTTTCGCTCTTTAAAATAATAACAAAATAAATGAAATATAAAATATAAAAATCTTAAATGTGAGAAATAAAGGAGTAATTAAAATCAAAAATTATCACTATTTGCATCATCGACGATCTTTTGAATTTTTGATCGTACAACACGAAATATTATAATATCCATGTCTTTCAGATCTGCGTACAACATATCGCAGAAGAATAGTTTGGAGTCGGTTGGATCAGGCTGCTTTCTGGAATTCAGAAATTGCTTTTTTAGCTCCAGATTTTGTCTTTTAATCTCCATTTTTTCTATAATAATTTAAAAAATAAGGATTTACGTTATTCTTTTTAAATAATTAAAGGAAAAATGTTAAAGACAATAAGACATGTATGAATATCTTTTATTTCTTCGTACTAGACCCCTGCACGAGTAGGTTTGGGGACCAACTGTGGAATCATTTGTTTCAGATTATGAATGAAGTTTCGAGTAGAAGTGGTTCTTTTTTAATGTTGAATGAGAATAAATATAATTACAAATTATATATAAATAAAAAAAGGCAAATTTAGTTCCGCAGTGTTTGCTACATCTGTATTTATTTGTGAATACCAAGAGCATGATCTTCTTCTTGCTTTCTTTTGCTTTTGGAGCTAATGTTAATTTAGTGGTTTCTTCTTTCTTTTCTTTTACTTCTTCACCATTATTTAAGTCTTGATTGCCTAAAAAGATATCATCTTTTACATATGGAAAACAAATCAGTAGCTAGTATTAGAAAAATGAAGTTTTAACTCTGAGTTGAAAAATACATATCGAATTTATATCAAATTATATAGACTATGTATTTGAATAAGGAACTTATTCGTTAAAGGTATTTTATTTCTTTATATGTTCAATTCTGCCCTAAAAATGATAAATTCAAAAGTGCGAATAATTTTGGGCTTGGACTTTTGAGAACGGTGCAAAATTACCTACTTTTTAAATTTTTAATCATAACTCAAGAAGTATAAATTTTTAGCACTTACACATTATCAGATTTATTGTAGAAAATAAAATTTCCCATCGATATAACACTTTATTAAGTCAAAGAACTTATTTTTTCATCAAAATAAGTCAAAAGACTATTTAAAAAAAAACCGAAAGATTTCAATATTTTGAATTTTTTATCATTTTTGGGTATAATTTTTTTCAGAGAAGATTAAGGGATTTTTTTGATCGACATAAAAGAAAGGCGATGTAGTTTCCGTTAAAATGGAGACACACAAAAGTATTTGGATAAAAATTGACTGAGATACAGTCGTTCAAAGTTGCCTACTTTTGTATGATTTCACCAACTTTTACCTATATACCATGTTAGTTTTAATTTTACACACAAAAATAATGTTAAAATATCATTGATAAACTGAAAATTACTTTTTTATTGAATTAACATTACTTTTGTGTGTAAAAATTGAAACTAACATGGTATATGGGCATTTCCACAGAAAAGTCTACCGTGACCGAAAAATTAAAAGTTAACCAGCAGTTTTTTCTTACTTGCATTATTAAAGAGAGATATTCAAATTTAATTAAATTAAAGAGTTCAAAGCTTTCCTTAGTTACGATGGCTATATATCGGGCTATAAAGCTCAAGTTCACGTTTTCGTTAGTTTTTCTTATTTCTAAGAGCATCTTCTCATTACAATTTATAAAAAAACTCGCTTACTAAACAAATAGTTAATTTTATAATAAACTTCGAAAGTGTGTAACGTAACGCCAAATTGTCAGTAATTTCCTTGCATATTTTGTTTGTTTTAAATTTTTCGACTTTTAACTTTTTTTGACGTTTGTCAACATTTTCCATATTTTATCAACCTCTTTCAAATTTTTAAGTGTTTTCCATATTTTTTCTATATATTTAACCATAATAATATTTAATTCATACTATTCAACTGATTTCAACACATTTCATATTTTTTCCACTTTTTCAGCCTCCAAACGAAATACCAATCTCCTGGTAGTAATATATAATAGCTAAAATTGATGTTATATTTGCGCTAAATAATTTTTTTAAAACAATTTTAGCTAAAAATTTTCCAATGGAAATTTAAGTAACGTAACGTCAGATACTAAGGCTAATAACAAAAAAATCGAGAAAAGTTTTTAAATTTGACAACTTGGAATATAAACCTATATTATATCAAGTCCTACTAAAAAAAGTATTTTACTTAAAGCTTTACCCAATTCGCAGAGTTTTGCAATTTTGTAATCCAAGTCAAAAACCAACTTCTGTTTATTGTAACGTGCACCAGTGCACATTTTTGCTTATATCTTGAAATCCTTAAGATCGATTGTTGTCAATGTTCTTACTTAATATAGTGCTACTTAATTACTATGCAAAAATAAAAAAACCTATTTAAAAATGTGCCATTTTGTATTTTTTTTAAAATATTTTTTCGTACAAACGTAACGTAACGCCAGAATGGAAATGCCCATATAGGTAAAAGTTGGTGAAATCATACAAAAGTATCTATGATAATGCTAAAAATATATACCTTTTGAGTTGTGATTAAAAATTTTAAAAGTAGGAAATTTCGCACCGTTCTCAAAAGTCCAAGCCTGAATTTAATCGCACTTTTGGCTAAAATACCTTTAACGAATTAGTTCCTTTTACCCCTGGTTTTTATGGCATAGTCAATACCCTATGACTTCAAATAGTGGAAGTGATTGATAATAAAATATGTTATTTAAATGAAAAATCCCTATTATACAATATAATTTATGTCTTTTTTTGTGCGGTTTTCTCTGGAACGTATATACCGCATAAAAAGGGAATTGAGTGTGTTTTATTGCCAACCATTTCTACAATTCAACCTTTTTTCCTAATTGCAAAATTTTTACTAAATAAAGGTTGGCTTCTTCACATGTCAATGTGTGGACTTCAGCTTCAAATTCCTCCAGGTGCTCGACATTTTCGTACCTAATGGCATTGTCACTCGTTCCTTGTGTTTCTGCAAATGAAATATGAAAATATGTGTGCAACAGTTTTGAATGCTTTAAAAAATATTACATTCATTTGGAAGATTAATTTCAACAGTATTCCATAATGATGTTGATCTAAAAAAATTTAAAAAATATTATATTCGTATTAACGAATAAAACAATAATCAAGATATTGCAAAAATATAAGTTATAAACTTAACAAGCAAATTTTAGACAAACGAAACGGTAAAAAAATAAATTAAATTATGTATAACATTGCAAACTGAAAAAAAAAATTTCACTACATATCGAAAACGAAGCCTTTAACACTTTTCACAACCCTATGTAATTTTCCCAAACATTGATTTTTTTTTGTGCTAATGCAAAGCACAAATACTATAATTTACTTACTTTCTTGGCTTCAAGGGGTCATTTAGAAATGACATAATTCGCGCATAGGGGAATTCTTTACTTGCTCCTCCTGATCCGGATGCAGTTGTTCCTCGAAGCCAGTGTTGATACCTAAACTTCAGGCTAGCAAATTTCTTCAAAACGAGCTTCATATTTTCCTTGGATTGATTAAGTCCTATAATGTAATTTTTTATTATAAAAACTGAGTTTCCATACACTGATCAGAAGATTGTGTGCAAAGACGATGTTTTATGAACAATATAAAAAATAAATGCAGTGATTTTAGGGCATTTTTTTATCAGAAATAAACAACGGCAACGACAGAATAACTGACACAGTGTAAATGGGCAATGTTTTGGCCTTAAATGTTATCTTACCAACTTCTGCCAACACTTCCATCCACAAGAGTTGTCGCTTTTGAATATTCCTGTAGCTCATTATTGACATATTCCAAAGTGCAGGCCGTGACCGCACTGCTTCAATAAGCTGCTCTATGTTTCATAAAAAAATAAATATGGAATAATATTAGTAATCGTGAAAGAAAATTAAATAGTACTACCATTTTCCTTTGACAATTGATTGTCGTTCATGATGGTGCTGATTTTGGTGTTGATGCTGCAAGACTTTGACAAAAGAAATATGTTAATTTTTGTTAAAATAGCAATCGTCATACTTTTTACTTAACTTGTTTATCTTATTTTGTAAAATTGTATTTTCAACAATTTAAACTAAATTTTGAGAAACTGAGCATCTTATAACCTTTTTTCATTGACTTTTGTTTTTATTTTGAAAACTGTCAAACTTGAAACTACATAAAATTATAGCGCAACTATAAAAATGACTGCCAAATTTATAGCATGTAATCAATTTTAATAAAAAAGTTCAACTTTTTGAACTTTCTGATCTCCGAAATCACGGAGAATATTACATGCTTTAAAAAACAGCAAATGTGTGCCTATTCACTCTCGCATTAGGTTGTGCTCGCATGCTTTTTCTTTCTTACAAAAATTTAATAAGATAAGTTCAAGAAAAATCACATGGAAATTGCGCTTTAGAGGTGCAAATTTTTTTGACATCTCTTAATTTACTGTGAATTTTAATGTGACTTCATAGCTTGTGCTGTGGTAGCACTGAAAACACGGTAATTATATTGTTTTGCAGTTTATTTGCTATATTTTCAACATTTTTATATAAATAAGTGCCAGTGTTTGCTGAGTTGCTGAAGAAATGGAAAAGTAAGTTAAAACAATGCAAGTTTCATATATTTTAATGATTTGCTTTTCAAGGTGGCTGAAGTGCACGAAAAACAAGGCGTCAAAAGGGGAAGTATCCCACCAGGATTCATCCGAGTATAAAGACTCGGATTCAGAAAAGTAAGTTTATTGATTTTATTTTGTTTTTTGTTCTTGAGGTTTGTTCCAGAGTACTCTGAAGTTTGGGTGCAGGCTTACTTTAGCTCCCATGCTCCAATTTAAAAAGTAAGGTTATGTTTGAAAAAGGAGCGCCGGAGACGAAAAATTTTTAATCGTCTTATAATAATTGTTGTCGTTGTTGTTGTTGTTTTTTATTGTTTTTGACCATAAAAACATAGTTTCCATAAGAGTTTCCAAAGACTGTTCGGTTCAAAAATGTGACAGGGGCGGAGGGGTCTTTCGAAAGCGTTATGTTACGGAGTTTCTCATTGCGTCTTCGGTTTCCAGTTTGAAAAATTCAGCGCACCAAACGAAGCGCACAAGGGCCATCTGTATTTACCATGGCTGAACTGGAACTCTATGTACGCGATTTCATAAAGTTTCCTGAACTTTAATTTTTATAACGTGATATCTCGCAAACTATTGAAGATATTATAATTAAATTTGACAGACAGATGTATCAAAAGTGGGCGGAATTAAAGAAGTGCTCGTGGCATTTTTCAATGATTAAAATTTTTTATTCAATATTACTCGAAAACGGCACTGACGATTTTCATAAAAATTTTCAAGTTAATACCGCTAAAAACAGTCATCATAACAAGCTATGTCACTATACTGGCAAAACTAACTGAAGGGCGTGGCACAGCCCACAATAGTTGTAAACGTTATAATAAGAGAACTATGAACGCAATCGTTATGAAAATTAACATGGTAGATATACTGGCTATTGGGTATCTTGTAACCAGAAGTTGGCGCAACGACACATGTAGGCGTGGCACCTTCCATTCAAGCAAACCCCGTTTAAGGTTATATTTAGTGCACTTTATGAGTGATCTTAATAAAATTTGGTATAGAGATGTTGGTTACTATAAGCTTTGAAACTTAATGGATTTCGATGGGATTGCATCAATGGGCGTAGCACCTCTCAAACATGCAAAAAAACGTAAATAGTTATATTTTGTGTGCTGTGAGAGTAATTTCTTTTAAATTTGGTGTAAAAGTGTCGGTTACTATAAACTTTGAAATTAAATAAAAATCGACGAGATTTTGTTAGTGGGTGTGACACCTCCCATACAAGTTTAATATGAATGATCCTAATAAAATTTGGTTTCAATATATTCAGCATCATTCAACTTAGTTCGAGTTTTTCTTCATTATTTTTCAACCGCTTTCAACTTTTCTCAACATCCTCCATATTTTTTTCGACTTTTTAACTTCATTCAACTTTTCTCAACATTTTCCATATTTTTTCGACTTTTTCAACCTCATTCAACTTTCTTCGTGTTTTCCAACCTCATTTCCATATTTTTTTCGAATTTCAACATTATTCAACTTTTTTCGAGATATTCAAACTCTTTCAACGTTTTTGAACCTTATTCAACTTTTTTCAACACTTTCCATATTTTTTCGAATTTTTCAACCTAATTCATTTTTTTTCGAGATATTCAAACTCTTAACTTTTTCAACATTTTTCAACCTCATTTAACTTTTTTTTGAAATTTTCAACTTTTTTCGAGGTTTTCAAACTCTAAAAAAATATTTTTAACGTTTTCCATGATTCCTGCACTTTTTCATCTTCTTAAAATTTATTCCGAATTCTTCAAACTCATTCAACTTTTTTCGAGATATTAAACCTCTTTCAAGTGTTTTAACATTTTCGACCTCTTTCAACTTTTCCCAACATTTTTATATTTTTTTGAATTATATAAATTCATTCAACTTTTTTCAGCATATCAACCTTATTTAAATTTTTTCGAGACTTTCAACTTTTTTATCGAGTACTACTACTAAAAAACTTTCACTTTATTTTACTAAGAGGTGCATTGGATGCACATGTACCCTTCCGGTATTAAGTCCGTCAGTTTCACTTAAACTTTTCCTGTATGTCAAAATTTCAAACATCGAGAAAAACCGATTAAAGGCCGTACCACTGTGAATACAAAACACAGTCTTATGGTAGAATCCACTGAAAATTGGGATGAAGAGCCCTAAGTGCCTTCATACGACCCTAGTTTTCATTTGCAAAATTCGTTGGTGTTACGTGGTCCAGTTGGAATGTCTCGGGCCCAACGTAATGAATTTCGCGAACACAGTTTCTGAAAATTGGGATGATGAGCCCGAAGCGCCCCCATACGAGGCAACTTGGGTACAAAATCCGTTGCTGCAACGTGGAAAAAGAAAACTCAGGGAAACCAATTTGAGTGCCCAGAATCCACAACCATTTCCATTGTTTAAGAAAATGCATATCACAAAGAGATCGGAATTTGCGCACGGGTACTTAAAATGGCCACTTGCAAAGTAGATAAGCATTATGTGGAGCGATGAGAGTAAGATAGTTTTTTTGGTGGAAAAGGCACTCGTCAATATGTAAGGCGTAGCCCAAACACAGAATATGATACTTGGAATGATCTTACTCTCATCGTTCCACTCTACTTTGCAAGTGGCCATTTTAAGTACCCATGCGCAAAATCCGATCTCTTTGTGATATTCATTCTTTTAAACAATGGAAGTGGTTGTGGACTCTGGGCACTCAAATTAGTTTTCCTGAGTTTTCTTTTAAAGTTTTCTACACTCGCTGCTATATTAAACACTTTCTTTATTTCCGCAGCAGGCAAAAAAGGATTATGTATCGAAAGCCGTATTGGACAATTCACGTCCCGGGTGGACATGGAAAGCTTTCTTCTTCGTGTTATTCATGTATTTGTGGATTTCATCGTTTTTTAAACCATTTCCAATGAACATCCGAAAAAATTTTAAGTTTCCGTAAAAGTCTCACCTTCCGAAATGGAATTCTTAATAACTTTAATTTGCTCTGTCGTAGAATGCTTTCCACGGCCCACTAAAATGCAAAAACTCAAAGAAATCATTGGAGTATTATACAAAAATAATGGAACTTACTTGTTACGATCAAATTTTTTTAATAAAAGTAAATACCTAGTCTTGAGAAGAAAAGGAGTTGAGCACTGCTATTATTTTGACCGCTCGAAATTACACATTACTGAATATAATAGCACATCTAGAAAGTACCGTTATTTTTTTGGAACAAAATGTCATGTGCTTATCTTGTGTACTTATCAAGTAACTATACTGTAAAATATTAAAAGAAAAAAAACGTCAGTTGTTCGAAATATCTTCTTTCAATTCATGAATGACACCCTGTTTCTATTATTTTGACCTCAACTGTAGATATGTATGTATGTATTTAATCATAATTAAATACCTATTAGCCCGGGTCGAATCTAAATTTCGACGATATCTGCGTCATTTTTTTTTCGTTCCGAGAAAAACCAATGGAGCACTTTTGATTCTCCTGAAGGTCCTTTTTGGTTAAAAAAAAAACGTATTTTTTGCTCGTAACTTTTATTCCTTCACAGAATGGATACCCGAATTTTGTCGAAAAATGAAGATTGCATTCTTGCAAAAATTTTACGTTAAAAAGTTTTAAATTATTTTTCTATTATATATAAAAACTGTGAAAAAAATCGAATTTTGGGACTCAATATCTATACTATTTATATAAAATTGCTCATATGGAAATGGTTTGTAATGCCAAACCGCAAAATATACTGAACTGATTTTAATAATTTATGTTTTAAAACAACATATTTGCACTAAAAAAGGTTATTGTATACTTATTTCTATGATTTTTTAAAGTTAAAAATGCTATTTTTTAGGATTAAGTTTTTTGCAAAACCTCACACAATAATTGTCGTTCGATTTGTCGTTGCTTATGCTGCTTCTTGAATTCTGTGTTGTTATTTTTGTTTTCATTTGTACCGTTTGTATTTGGCTTCGAAGTTCAAAGAAAAATTTTCCTTGAGTTTTTTTTTTACTTTTGATGAGAGAGTACGATGTTAATTGCTTTTTACAGTTAAACTGCAATTTGTTGTTTTTATAAAATTTAGTTTTTTCCTGTCCGCCTATCTATTTGTTTTTTATGGACGATTTTGATGAACATTTTACAGTATATTAGTATCGATCACGCAGGTGTCATAGAATATAAGACTTTTATTAAGGATGCATATTTAGGGTGGCCCACAAACAAAAATATTTTTAAAATAGAATTTTCACTAAGTCCGGTAAATCGAATCACACCGAATTTACAACACATGGAATTTACAGCATGTGTCTTTTATATTAAGAGGCTATAAAACTTTTATTAAGGGTGCATATTTATATTGGCCCTAATACAAAAACATTTTTAAAATATTATTTTCTCGAAGACCGCTTATTCGATTCTCATGGAACTTACACCACATGGCTTTTATATTAAGTGGCATAACTAAGGCCGTACACATTTTATTTGGGGTGCATACTTTGGGTGGCCCTTACACAAAATAACTTTTTAAATAGAATTTAAATGAAGATTTCATAATTGTGGCGCATGGAAGGTTTTTACAAAGTTTGGTTTAAAAAATGGGCGGTGACACGCCTTTCAAAATCAAATTCATCATGTATCACCAACTACTGGACACAGATGAATAGGACTTGGTACATAAACATGTATATAAAAGGTACGGACAAAAGTAAGTTTTAAAGGAAAAAATTATCGCCCCACATAACAACGTCTGGCAGGACTGCTATATACATATTTGTAAAAGAATAGGGACAAAAGTTAGTTCCACTGGGATAATGGGCTGTTTCGCTTTTACATTTCATCGCATGCGTTAATACAACATCGCCCCACACATCGAAAAGGGCAGAACAACGTCTGCCGGGACAGCTAGTTATCTATAAAAGAAAAAAAAAATTTAATTTTTTAACGTCAAATTTTTTGCAAATGCAATTTTTATTTTTCAAGCAAATTCAGGTATCAATTCTTTGAAGAAATAAAAGTTATGAGCAAAAAACACGTTTTTTCTTAGCCAAAAAGGACCTTCAGGAGAATCAAAAGTGATCCATTGGCTTTTCTCGGAATGAAAACAAAATGACGCAGATATCGTTTTTAAGCTTCCTTCTATCTTTTGAGTCGGTGTCTGGCTGACTTCATTTTGCTTCATACAAATCGACCCGGTCGAATGTCTATATTCAGGCCTGGATTAACCTTACAGGCAGAGTAGGCGTCAATTTTTGCAACTGCCTAGGGGCGGTAAATTTCTTAATCCGGGCCTGTCTATATTAAAAGTAAACCGTTTTATGACGTTTTTTATGAACAAAATCTGACATGAAATGTCCGAGTTAAAAACCCCCCCCCCCATGGATGATTCCTGCGCAGGGGACTGTTTGGTAAGCTTTGATTCAAAGAAAAAATTTATGGTTTTGAACACGATTTGCGCTTTCCAACTATTTTTGAGCCAAAATATATTAAAAAAATTTTTGGGATTTGACTTAAATAAACACAAAAAATTTTTTCTTGGGCTACGACGATTTGTTAGCATTTTATTTTCATTTAAAAAAAATATTCATTTCCGATAAGATTTGCACCCTCTAGCATTTTTTGAACCCACAAATATTTGAAAAAAAATTTTGCTTAGACCTTTAACCTAAAATAATAGAAAACGAACATTTTGTTTAAAAATTCAGGGTCCGCTGATTTCCAGGCAATCAAGTTAGCTTTCATTTAAAAAAGAACATCGTTAATTTTCGACAAAATTTTCAGTCTCTAGTAATTTTTAAACCAAAAAATATTGAAAAATTTTTTTTTTCGTCCTTATCCAAAAAACAGTATTTTGTTTTTTACATTCGGGCTCCGAAGATTTGTTGGGATTTCAGTAAGACTTAATTAAATGAAAACATTGTTAATTTTTGACAAGATTTGCGCTTTCTAGCCATTTTTGAACCAAAAAAAAAAAAATAACAAAATAAATTTTTTTCGGAATTTAACTTAAAATATAAAAAAATTTTTTCCAAAATTTGGGCTCCGACGATTTATTGGCATTTTAGTTAGCTTTCATTTAAGAAAATAAATATTCACTTTCGACAAGATTTTCGCTCTCTAACGATTTTTGAACCAAAAAACACGATTTGGGATCACTTAAATATACACAAAAATTTTTTTCTTTGTGCTCCGACGATTTCTTAGCATTTTATTTTCATTTAAAAAAAAATGCTTATTTCCGATAAGATTTGCACCCTCTAGCATTTTTTGAACACACAAATATTTGAAAACAAATTTTGCTTAGAGCTTTAACTTAAAATAATAGAAACTTAATATTTTGTTTCAAAATTCGGGGTCAGCTTATTTGTTGACAATTAAGTTGGCTCTCATTTAAAAAATAAAAGTGTTTATTATTTCGACAAAATGTTTAGTCCCCAGCAATTTTTGAACCAAAAATTTTTAAAAAAAATATTTTTTGCCCTTTTCCAAAACAATAGTGTTTTCTTTTATTTTTAAAGGAATATATTGTGTAACAGGTTAACTTAAGCTGACATTGTCCAATTTTTTTTAGGGGAAATAAGGGGTTAGCAATAGATAAAAAATGTGAAAAAAGTCGCTCAGATCTAGTTTTGGAGATATACTTACTTACTTATTTATGTGGCCAATTTTGTAGATATAGACATCGGAAAATGCGGATATAGCTTTTGAAAAATGGTTATAAGTTGAGAACCCCTGAATTCAAAATGGAAAATATGCATGTCATAAGAAATATAATTTAATTATCTACAATAATGGAACGCAAAGTTTTGAAATTCGACCTATAATTTTGGAGATATTACGATTTTTCTGAAATTTTCACCAAGTTTTTTTTTTTTAAAATCTTATTTTTTCCAAAAAATGTGATAATGGCATATTATTTTAGCATTTTAAGAAAGCATAATTTATTCCCTTTAAAGTGATGTGTTACTTGTATATTTTTTTTTTTTTTTTTCATTTTAATGTCCTTATTTTGTAAATCACGGTGGTGCAACGCAACGCAACGCAGCGCTTTAATATCGGTATTTTATAAATCATCACGTAATTGCGTTGGCTATGTTACGTTGTTACGACGACTGTCAGTCAGCTACAGTTGAGCGTTGTCAGATGTTAAATAAAATGATGATAATTTTTGTAAATTTGTGAAAAATTCAATCATTAATAAATTTTTGTAATTTGGTAACATCAGATTTGTTTGTTTGATGTTTGTTTTGTTTACAAATAATTGAATTATTCAAATATTGAATTTTTGTTACTGTTTCAAAATGTTTGCAACAATTGGTGGTTTTTATTTTAATTCATCGTCCGAATCTGACGATGGAGCAATGCGGATATCAAAAAGAATCTTACGCGATCATTGCAACATATTGAATATGCCAGATACTGAGTGAGTATTATCAAACTTTGCATATATTTTCTGAAGACTTCTAATTATTGTTATTATAGGTTTGTGAAAGACTTCCGCATAAATAAAGATCTGTTTGGGCATATCTTTAATGAAATTTCACCGCACATGACAGCCTCCTCTCGGAACACAGCGGTTCCTGCACAATTGAAATTGGCAGTTTTTTTGCGATTTCTTGCTGAAGGTGGGTACCAAAACGGTGTTGGAAACGAGTTCATGTCATGCATGTCACAGTCAAAGGTGTCTGCAGTTATTGGAGAGTGCTTGGAGCTTTTTCAAGACAATTTTTGCTCTAAGTGGATTAATTTACGTTTAACAAGTGACGAAGAAAATGAAACAAAACATGAATTTCATTCAAAATATCTTTTTCCTGGGGTTGTCGGTTGTGTGGATGGAACCCATGTAAAAATTAAGGCGCCGAGTGAGGAACTGAGGTATTTGTACTACAACCGAAAAGGTTTCTATAGTATAAATGCAATGATAGTAAGTTTGTTAACAATTAGTTTAAATAAATATATGCAATATGTATGTATTTTTTTTTTAGATTTGCGATCATAATCTTGTCATCAAATACGTAGACGCAAGGCATCCAGGTGCAAATCATGACGCTTTTGTATGGAAAGGAAGTGAGGCAGAAACCTATTTCAAAAATAGCTACGCTTCAGGAAAGAGAAATACGTGGATCCTAGGTAAACAAAAATAGTACCATAAATATTTGTAAATATGCATAACAAATTTTACTTTCAGGCGATGCAGGCTACCAATGTCTTCCATATTTGATGACACCTTTTCGCAATCCAAGGGCCCAAAGTGAAATAACTTACAACGAAAGACTTTTTAAGGCCCGAAATACAATTGAAAGGTGCTTCGGAGTTTTAAAAAACAGATTCCGTTGTATTATCGGAGAGAGAGGACTGCATTATTCACCGCAGAAGACAACAAAAATTATAAATGTTTGTTCTGCGATACATAACGCATGCATTTTTTATAAAAATGAGTGGCCTCCAATTGGCATTTCTGCAACTAACAGTGAAGAGCCAGAAGCTGTAGAATCTTCTAGTGGAGAGCTCACTTCGTCTGCAATAACGATAAGGCACCAAATTACTGAAAGCTTAATACAAGTTTAATAAATAATTGCTTTATTTCAAATAAACAATACCCGTTTTTTACGACGGCAATTCAAAAATATGCGTTTATGTAAAATTTGAGCCACTTTTTTTTACAGGTATTGCAGTTTTCATCAGCTTTGCATTCAGCGGTGGCACTTGACTTTTTTTTTCTTATTGGTGAGATTTCATATTCAAATATTTAATTTGGCGAACAGTGACTGATGATGAAATGGAATTCCGTTATTGCTAGGCAGAGCTGTTGAGCGACGCATTTGCATTTCAGAACATTTTCGACATTCTAAAGAAGTTTAAAAAAGAATTAGAATTGTGTTTTTTAAATAGTTTATTTCATTTCCAATAATCACAGTCTTCAGTTCAATTAATAATACATAATAAAAAAGCAAAATAATGGAAAAATTTTATTTCTACTAAATTAAAAATAATAAAAACAGGAAAGTCTGCTGATTGCATACAAAATATTGTCTCAACAATTTCTTTCTTTTAAAATTTTTAAAATTTCAGTTGTTGCTTCGGCTTGCTTTTCAACAGCTTCTACAAGCCTAGTGAAAGCAGCAACCTGTTGCTTTTGGAGCTCAGCTTGCTCTCTAAACAAATCCAAATGTTCCCTATTGCTGCGTTTTCTTTTTTGGGACGTCTTCTAACATTGGATGATGTTGGCTCAGGTTGCGGTATGGCATCAATTGGCTCATATGATAGAAGAGGAGAAATTGACTCAATTTCAATGGCCAATGGTGATTCAGGCACAAGTGCTGATTTGATGGATTGTGATGGCTCTGGAGGTGCATGCAATGTACCTGAACTCGATGAAGAGTTCAGTCCATAGCATACTCCTGTAGGTAGAGCGGCTCCTCTAAGATTAAGGAGCCTGTCAACTGCCTGCTCAATATCATTGAGGCCACTTGCAGTAAATGGGCCTCCACCAGTTTGTATGAGGCTGCCCTTGTTTGCCTGCAATTTTTTCTTAGTCCGGCCTCTCAAATCCGTCCAAATCTAAAATTAAAGTAGTTAATATTGAAATATATTCTACTTTTATTGAGAATATAATCATGCAATTAAGCAATCGGCTTAGCGTTCTATATACAGCCGTGGACAACTAGTTAGAAACAGTTTGTCCTCTTGGCTTTTACTATATTTTAAAAAAACGTTTTACAAAATGCCACATTCAGTACTTTCCTCTACGTTATTGCGTTACTCAACGCAAGTGAAGGGTTACGTTTTATAAAATACAAATTTCAACAACGCAGCGCGAAGTGGTGTGAAGTGATTTACAAAATGAGGCCATTACTCTTGTTTTATTATAAAAAATAAAATCACATTGCTGAATTTTTTAAATTTTCATATATTTTTTCTATATAACATCTTCGACAGTATAATCTATCAGTAGATGATTCAGAAGACGATTCTTTATTAATGATAGGGTCGTATAATTCCCCAGCATATTTGAAAATGCTTGCTTTATGACCTCCTCCACGGACTTGCACTTTTTTTTAATAAGTATAAATTTTGCTAAATAGCCGCTAAAAAACCTTTATTTCGACAATATTTAGGAAGGGACGCCTTTACATATCGCATCCTTTCCCAGTTTTTCGTAGGGCCCCCGTCTCGGCATCCTTAAGTCTAATTGCGTGATTATTTAAATGGGTATATCCCTAATGGTTTAAGCCAGGGGTCGGCAAAATTGAATGTGAGACTGTATGCGTGAGAGAAGAGAGGATGCACAGCAAGAAACTTGTTAGATAAAAATGATTTCAAAAAGCAAACAAAAATATGTGTCAGCATATTATAGATTTGTTTTGGTTTTTTATGTAGAAAAAAGAAAATCATGGAACTTTTTTAAGTGATCAAAATAAATGTAAAACGTTATATTAGTTCACTGTTAGTAAGCACGTTGGTGGTTTATTTCAAAATAATAATATAAAAAAAAACTAAACAACACTTTCGTTAGTATAAAAAATATAAATGTTTTAAAAAGTTAAAAAGAAACTTATTTATAAATAAGGCACGTTGTTAGTTTTCATTAACAAAAGTTATTTAAAATAAACTTATACTAAAAAAAATAAAAACCGATTCCTGTGGCTTAATAATGATTATACAGGGTGTTTTTTTTAGAGGTATAGAGCTTCGAATTGAAATAAAACACAAGAAAATCGTTTTAATGTCCATCAATTTGGCTTTATTGGAAGGATAATTTTATGCCATTAATGTTTAAATATGATTTCGGGCATGTGGCTGTCATCCACATTCATGCCATCCAATTCGGGAACAAAATAGTCGGTTATCATGGCTCTATACCGGTCTCCATTAACGGTAACTGACTCTCCAGCATTATTTCGGAAGAAGTATGGCCCAATGACTCCACCAGCCCATAGAGCACACCAGTCAGTTTTTGTGGATGTAATGGCGTCTCAAGGGTCTCATGTGGATTCTCTTCACTCCAAATGCGGCAATTTTGCTTGTTGACGTAGCCATTCAACCAAAAATGAGCCTCATCACTGAACAAAATTTTGCGATGAAAATCAGCATCGAGATCAATCTCATTTTCAACCCATACACCAAAATCACGACGCATTGCATGGTCTCGCGGCTTTAATTCTTGCACAAGCTGGATCTTGTAAGGTCGCAAGCCAAGATCTTTGCGCAAAATCTTCCATAAAGTTGATGGACAAAGCTCCAATTGCTGTGCACGGTAGCGATTCGATTCATTCGGGTCCTCTTCAACATTTTGCGGCAATTGTTTCTTCGGTGCGCACTGTTCGACGTCTCTGCGGATGCGTATTATCACATAGAGTAAACGTAGTGTGAAAACGACCCATGGTTAACCGAATTAATTGCTCTGATGGACGATTATGTCGACCATAAAATGGACGGAGCTTGCGGTAAACTTCGCGAACTGAACCATTATTTTCGAAATAAATTTGCACGATTTGCAAGCGTTGTTCTTTTGTCAACCTGTTCATGATGAAATGGCAAACCAAACTGAACATAAATGACATTAGAGTTGCCAGATTTGACCATAAAATGCCAGTTTTATCTCTATTCGAAAAACAAACCTCTAAAAAAACACCCAGTATTAGTAAAAAATATGTTCAAAATTTATGAAAAAGTGCATTCGTCAAGATCAATAAGCTCGTGGCAGTTTCTTATTAAAAGAATATTGTTTAAATGATTTGCGTTAATTCTTTTACGCAGCGTAGATAGAATAAAATTAAGGTCTGAAAAAGTTTTTTCGCATAGATATACGTAAGTAGATAGGAAAAATGATAATAATCTCATCAGTATTTTTTTCAACTCAGAATAAAATGTGTTATCTAAATTTTTCCAGAAATCCATGTCGCTATTTTGAATAATAATTTCACTCCTAAGAACGATTAATTCAATTTGAATAGGAAGTTCATATTTATTTATATCACAAGCAAACGGATTCTCAACAATCTCAATTAAATCTTTAATTTGCTCAAAATCCTTGAATCTTATATCCAAATTTTCTAATAACTTTTCTACTATATTTGAATATTCATATATTTTACAAATTTGATCATTTGTATATACAAGAGCCATTTTCGGAAAATTTGTGAGATCATTAGATCGAATTTCGCACAACAGTAAGAATAATGTTGTTTTAAAATTGAAAATTGTTTTTATAACATAATTTATTGTTTGGTTTTTTCCCTGAAGGCATAGGTTAGTTTCATTTAAATATTTCGTCAAGTCGGATAGAAATGCAAGATATAAAATAAAACTGTGGTTTTGTAGAACCTGAACTAATTATTGAAGTTCTGCAGACATTTCAGTGCTTAAAAACTCAAGTGTTTTTTCCCGAAGGTCAAACAATCTGTTAAGGCATTCACCACGGCTCAGCCATCGAACTTCGGTAAACATTTTAAGGTCGCCGTGAACAGCGTTGGTTTTTTTTTTTAAAGTTTACAAACTTCCTATGGGTAAGTGCGTTATGGCCCCCTCTTATTTTATTAATAATTTCTTCAGCGCTTTTCATACATGGATGACTGCTTAAAAATTTTGGAGCTAGTGCAAGCTGGTGAATATCGCAGTGAAAATTCAAAACATCAATTCCATTCAATTTCTCTTCAGCTCTAGAAATCCATAGCATTAATTTTTCTAAAATTAAATTTTGTTTTTCCTCGAAAAGCTCCAACCCCACAAATTTAGAAAAGTCACTGTGAAATTTTTCATAATGCCTTTTCATGTTAGAGCATTTTTTTCCATTTATCGACATGTAACACAATATGCATTGCATGTCGTCAAAAGCATTAGAGATCATAAAATAACGAACGCAAGCATGTGCGCTTGCCATAACTGTAAACAATTTTTTTCTATCTGTATTTAATTGAAAATATTCAGCAGCCATTCGCGATGTTGCTTGCTCAAACGTTTTTGTGCAACTGAATGGAAGAGCGTAACAATGCGTGTGATATACTCAGTGTTGCCACTGAGAAATTTTTTTTCCTACCAAAATTTTCCCGAAAACCTACCAAAATCCTTTGTAACCTACCAAAATTTTTCAAATTAAAAAAAACACCTTTTTACAGCATTCAATGCGTTTATTAACATTTGATGTTACTTAAAATATATATATCGTCGTTTAAAATGCTTATCCTATGTCACAAACTGTGTGTTAAAAAATCGAATATATGACACAATTGCCATAAGTTACGTGAGAAAAGTGATTGTGCTAAAAGAAATACATGGTTTTGCAGTTAAAACGGCAATATATAAGAGATCTTCACATTACATTTACATAGCACCTTAAACATTTGGCAGCACATATAATACAAAAAAAATAATATCATACTTATGAAAACCCCTACTAAAACATAAAGTGTCTTAACAAAGAATGGGTGTTTCTTAATATTTATACGTACATATTGAGATCATTTTTAAACTCATTACATGAAAAATATGGAGTAACCCCCGTAGTATGTAAGGCGAAACAAGTGAGTGAGTGATTTTCGTCTGCCTATATCTTGAAAGTGTAAGCCTGCATCTAAACTTTTTTTTTTAAATGTCGAAATAAGTTTTTAACCCTGCTTAGATAACGTACGTCTCCGAGACGTACGCTTTTTAAAGTTTTTGCTCTCCCTCTCGCAATTATTATCGCAGCAGGCTCTCATTTATATTTATCCCAGTCGTCAACAGCAGCTTGTCAGTGGTGGTGGTTTTTTTTGCGGTAAGTTCGTTGTTTCGCGAGTTATAGCGAAGTCATACGTCTAAGAGACGTATCGTTATCTTTTGTGTTACTTTCGCACCTTTTGCATGTAAGTGTTTTGTTTTATTTTTTTTGTAGATTGAAAGCTTTTTATAAATTTTGCATTTGAGCAATGGCACGGAACCAAAGTTTAGATGACACACAAATTGCTGCACTGTTACTAAACATTTCTGACGACTCAATTTCATCGGAAAATGACAGCGAAAAAGAAAATGAGTTATTTCACGATGATGTTCAGAGTGACACAGAGGATGAGAATGTTGACATGCAAGAGCTTAACGTAGTTATATCGCAAGATGAAGACCAACCTCAAGAATCTCCTAATTCCACATTGCCTTCCGACAACCGCATAATTGCTATATCTCGGTCCACTTTAAGAAGTAAAAGTAAATACTGCTGGACTACATCAAAGGGTAAGAATGCTGGGAGAATTTCTTCAATAAATATTGTTCGAACGGGAAGAGGTCCAACTCGGCAGTCCAAATCACTATATTGCCCCATTTCATGTTTTAACATTTTTTTAACTGATGAGATAATTTCGGAGATTGTGCAGTGGACTAATGCAGAGATTAACCTTAATCGTCGTGATGACATGACTAGTGCAACATTTAGAGAAACTAATGTATTTGAAATACGTGCTCTTATTGGAATACTTGTGTTGTCTGCTGTGCTGAAAGATAACCACTTATCAACCGACGAACTATTCAATACGACCTATAGCGGAACGCAATATACTGCTGCCATGAGCCGTGACAGATTTGATTTCTTAACTCGATGTTTCAGAATGGATGATAAAGCATTGCGACCTACTCTTCGACCTAATGACGCGTTTGTGCCAGTCAGGAAGGTGTGGGACCTTTTTATCAAACAATGCCAAACTAGTTATGTACCTGGATCTCACGCTACAATTGATGAACAGCTGTTGGGCTTTCGTGGTCGTTGTCCATTCAAAATGTACATCCCAAATAAACCAAATAAGTATGGAATTAAAATTCCAATGATATGCGATAGTACTACAAAGTATATGTTCAATGCAATTCCATACCTTGGAAAAACAACAAAAACTTGTGACATGCCATTAGGAGAGTATTATGTGAAGGAGTTATCACGCCCAATACATGGTACTAGTCGCAACATAACATGCGATAATTGGTTCACATCATTTCCGCTATCAAAGAACTTACTGAAGGAACCTTACAAGTTGACTCTCGTAGGAACCATTAGATCCAACAAAAGAGAAATTCTGGAAGAAATGAAAAATTCACGCTCGCGAGAGGTTGGAACTACAATGTTCTGCTATGACGGACCATTAACTCTGCTGTCGTATAAGCCAAAACCTTCTAAAATGGTATATTTGCTATCTTCGTGCAATGAAGAAGGCACAATCAATGAAAGTAGTGGAAAGCCGGACATAATATTATATTATAATCAAACTAAAGGCGGTGTCGACATATTCGACCAAATGTGTTCGTTGATGTCTTGCTCTAGGAAAACAAATAGGTGGCCTATGGCAATATTTTATGGAATGCTGAATATGGCATTTATAAACTCATACGTCATTTATTGCCATAATGTAATATCAATTACACAAAAACCGATAAATAGGAAAGAGTTTATGAAATCACTTTCGACATTTCTAACAACGCCATGGATGAAAAAAAGGCTTGAAATAGCCACTTTGCCAAAAAATTTGCGCACTAATATTCAAAATGCTATACCAAACAAAGACGGAAGCGATATGGAAAACAATGGAGATGAGCCTGCATCAAAAAAAAAAAAGGTATTGTTCTTTCTGCCCGTCGAAAATTCGTAGAATGTCCAAAATGGAATGCTGTAAGTGCAAAAAAGCCATATGCGGCGAACACAAGACTTTAATATGTATTTCATGTTCCTAATTTTTTTCTAATTTTATTATTTTTGCTTTTTATTTATATAAACTAATATTAGTAACTCATTGAATTAAAAAAAAAGTATTTATTTTAGTATTTAGTAGTTTTTATAGTTCCTTACAGAGAAGACTATATTTTTTTTGTTAATTTTTTAAGAAGTCTGTAATTTTTTATTTAATAAGAAAATAAACATTATCTTATTTAACAAATGTCTTTAAATTACGAAAAAATAGCTAGATATATTACGTAAGTATAAAATATGTGAAAATAATTGGAATAAATAAATATTAGAGGATTATTAAATCGACACGTCTCTCAGACGTATCGTTATCTTTTCACGCTATAAAAATAACGTTATCTATCTAGGGTTAATTTCAAGTTTCAAACGGCTGTGGTGAATGTGTCACTTTCAGTCACTCACTTTTTCGCCTTACATAATACGATGGTAAAGCTTTTCAAATCAATTGATTTAATTTTTTTTGAAATCTTTCTTCGCTGACCACACATAGTGCGCAACGTTGATGACGAGTTCCTTACATACCATTATATTATTAATGGTACTTATTTCGAGCTTATTTCTTAATTTTGTTTTAATTAAGGAAAGCGTCGAAAATTTGCGCTCTGCGGCTGCAGAGCTGTGCGGTAGCGAAATCAAATTAAAAATAAAGTTAGTAAGTTCCGCGAAACTACTCTCATTCATTCCATTTTTAATTGAGGATACTTTTCCCCAAAAAGTATCAATATCTAAGTCTTTTGAAAGATTTGTCTCGCTTAGCCGTAATAAAGACCACTGTGTGGTTATGAGATCTGGGTCACATTCTACAAGATAAGGAAATTTTAAGATAAGGGGCAAGATCGGTAAATCTTCTTTGGAAACGACTTTGGCTGGTGTAATTATTTGAAGAAGCTTAATGTCATCGCGTTTAAAATCAAATCTTAAATTTATTTGATTTAAAAATTCAATGTAAAAGCCGATAATATTGGTTTTAATTTCAAATATTTCAATATTATTTGAGTTATTTGCTAAAAAAATTTCGGCTTTTGTTCCGATAAAAGTTTTAGAAATTTCGATATGATTATTTTCATTTTTATAGTCAACGTCGACATTGATAAGTTCTTTTCTTATAAAATTACTCAATATTAAAAGATAGTTTGATTTTATGCTAGAGTATAAATATGGCAACCGTGAACTTTCTGATTGAAATTCCTTATTAAGATTGTTTATTATGGGCAATATATATGATAAGAACAAAAAATAACATTTTATGTTACTATCCATTTCTTCTGCCAGTTCCGCAGGTCGAACGCTATTGACTTCATAATAGCAACTAATGAAATAAAGTTTTAAGCTGTCCCATTGTTCAATTATTCGCAGAATAACTCCTTCAAGTGAAAGCCATCTAGTTAGGCATATGCCTAAAATTTTGTGGGTCTTAACTGAACAGTAGTCTTGGAATTCTTTCAGTTCATTTATCCGTTTAGGACTAAAGGCAAAATAGCTATAAATATTACGGCAAAGGATTTCAACTTTCTTCGGCAAATGTTTGCAAGCGTAGCTTGAGCACAGGTGAAGTGAGTGACATGTGCACTTCATATAAAAAAAATCGGTTTCAGTACGAAGCAAGGCTTTAAGTCCGCCAACTTCACCAGCCATAACGTTCGCTCCATCAGTTGCCAGGCCTATCAAGTTATTCATAGGAATTTTATGTAAACAAAAAAAGTTCTTTATCAAATTACAAATGGATAGTGCGTCTGCCTTTGGGAGCTCCAATAAAGCAATAAAGCGATCCTGCACACCACAATCTTTGTCGACGTAACGCGCAACTAAGACGATTGATTTGGTCATCGACAAATCAGTCGTTTCATCCACAATCAGAGAAAACTTTTTGTTACGCAGAGTTGAAATTACATTTTGACTAGCCTGCTGTGCAATAAAATCAACTACCTGTACGGACTTTGTTCTGCCACATTTCACTTTTTTTGCTATTGACGAATCTGGGCAACATTCCACCAATAAAGTTGGCAAGTAGTCCATAATCAAAAATGGTAGATTATGCGTGATACAAAACATTACCATCGTATATTCGGCATCTTCTACCTGCTGGTGTAGCTTTCGTTGTTCGGAATTAAAAAACCTTTCCATTGTCATTTGACTTTTTTTGGACTCATAATTTTGAATGTGCTGTACAGTTTTCTCGTGCAATTTCAAGTGGGTGCAATGGTTTATCAATGGCTTCATACATACAATGCAAAATGCTGACCCATCTTGTTCTTGAAGCCAGTCGAAATAATGCGACCACTCTGGCCTGAATTTCCTTTTTGCGTATTCCTGCTTGCTGTCTGCATCACTAAAAGTATTGAAAAAGTATTTGAAAACTCAAATTTTAACTATGTACATATGTGTATATATGTATTGTTTTATTACCTGCAAGAAGCATCGCTATTTTGTTCCGGTGGTTTTGGTTTTTTGCTGATGAATCTAAAAAGTAAAGTTTGTTATTATTTATTTATAGCTTAATGCAATAAATGTACTTACTTGTCCATTAAATATATAATTTTTATGAATTTCACAGAAATTTACAATATCAACTAATAATATTCACAGCTCGTTATTAAATGCGCGTTTTATCAATGCTTGGGTTTTTGACATTGCCTGTTTCTCTTTTCTTTCTGATTCTGCAGGTCTGCGCACACATTCAAATTTGACTGTGCGATCAGTCGCTGCACTATTTCGTCGCATGTATGCGTGTGCGCTAATAAACGTAATTTTTTGTATGCATGATTTCAGGGACCATACCATCTTGTTGAAAACAGGGCTGGTAAAAGTTTATTCATATGTATATGTAAATATTTGCTTTCTGTTTCAAAATATTTTGATTTTTCGATTTCCATAAAAATTTATATTTTACTAAATCCTACCAAAATCAGGTTTAGCCTACCAACCTACCAAGAGGAAAAAAACCTACCAGATTTGGTAGGAACCTACCAAAAACGGCAACGCTGGATATACTCCAGCTTAATTGAGCTATGAATAATGAAATTTTGCCGACCCCTGGTTTAAGCAGTCTTGTGCCTAAAATAAAAAAATATGAGGACATATGTATGTAATTTCGTAAAATAATTGTGGCGCCGGGGGAAATTCATTCTTTCATAATGGAAAGTAGGACTACCCTGTCTCTTGTTTCCACCGGCACCATGAAACAGTGTCATGAGTCCCTTTCTATGCCACCGAAGACCACGGTGGTGTTTTCTGCGGCCGAACTTAGATTCGTCGATTTCGACTTTTTTCTTTGATCCACCTTTAAACTTAAAAAATCTTCATTCAAAATATTTCAAAAAGATAATTGAATTTTAATCGAATTTACAGTCAATTTCAGTAACAGGTATTCATGTGAAATTTCACAAATCCGTTAATGCTTTATAAAAAAACATGACAAAGATAACAAATTACCGAGCTAAATTGTTCCATTTGTTATCTTTGTCAAGTTTGTTTATAAAGCATTAACCGATTTGTGAAATTTCACATGAATACGGTTACTGCAATTGACTGTAAATTCCATTAAAATCAATTAATTAATAATATTAGTTGTTTAAAAACAAATTAAAAATTTTTATTTTAAGAAATTTTTACCAATTTTTTCGAGCTAAGCATTCATGGCTGCAATCACCACTTCGCTATGGAAAGAAGACCAATTACAGCCGTTTTCTTCGAAATTTTCACCTGTGGAAATTGAAGTTTTTAAATAATATGGTTTTTATATAAAGTATGTAATTACTTACTTACTTACTTGGGTGGCCATAACAACCTGTTACCGGGTTACGGCCGACTTCAAAAGCTCTCTCCAGGCGCCTCTGCTTCGCGCGCGACTTCTCCAATCATTCACACCAAGCGTGGATAGGGTTTCCTCGGCTTGGTCTTTCCATCGGAGGCATGGTCTTCCTCTTCGTCGTCGCCCAGCGGCTTCCGCATCAAACACCTTTTTCGCCGAAGCTTCTTCGTCCATACGCACAACATGTCCCAGCCAGCGCAGACGTTGGATAGTGATGCGCTTGACTATGTCAATGTCAGCGTAGAGCTCGTACAGTTCGTGGTTCATTCGAATACAGTAGTCGTCGCCGACGTGAACAGGACCGAAGATTTTGCGAAGAATTTTTCTCTCAAACACCCCAAGCGTGGCTGCATCAGTCTGCGACACAACCCATGCTTCTGCGCCATAAAGTAGCACGGGTAAGATGAGCGTCTTGTAGAGTGTCAGTTTTGTCGGGCGAGAGAGGTCTCTACTACTCAATTGCTTACTGAGACCATAGTAACACCTATTAGCAAGAGTTAGTCTTCGCTTTATCTCCAGGCTGACATCGTTTTGAGTGTTCACGGCGAACAGTGTATTATTTTGGCAATCTAGGGCTACTAAACTAAAAAAAAAAAGTTGAATTTTTGATAGAATTTAAATGCAAATATACTAAAAATTCCCCAATTAAATTAAAACTTTAAAAATTGTTTGGACTATAGGGCAATACAGTCGAACTCGCTTAACTGAAAAAACCGTTTAACTGAAACACCAAATTTTGCACGGAGCATTTTTTGACAATCTTCTTTTAAATTACTCCGCATAACTGAAACCCGCTTAACTGAAAACCCCGCTTAACTGAAAACCCCGCTTAGCTGAAAAATTTTTGGCAAAAATTAAAGTTTTTCACTTAAACAGCTCCGCATAACTGAAAATAAACTTCAAATGAACACGTCTTTATTTTTCCTCGTTCACTCAGTCTGCTATGTCAGATTTGACAGTATAATATTAATTGGTTTGTGCTTATATGTATTGCAGACTTATTTCACGACAAGTTCTCCATCTAGATAGCGGACATTTTTTAATAAATTTTTCCAAAAAGGTCGACTTAGGTACTTGCAGCATTGAAAATGGTAAAAAGAGCCTGGTGCATGGTAAGCTTAGAAACTACCAAAAATTACTTTCGGAAGACAGGTTTTGCTGCAAGCATTGACGAAATTATTTCGGAAAATAATGATGAAGAAGAATCTTACTTTTCGAACACACTCAAGCAGGAAATAGAATTGCTTGTAGATTTCGATGTTTTGGAGAAACGACAGATTAAGAAATCATAAATGAAGTAATGCATGAATCTGACAATTATCAAAATGAAGTCGATTCTGCACAAAAGTCTGTGAATTAGGCTTTGAATGCTATTCGAGCTTTAAAGGAATTTTTTTATAGGGATTCCGGAAGTCGATGTAGCTATAGATGAACTTGAAGACTAAATATCTCTCCGTAATATGCATACTCATAATAAACAAACGAAAATAGGAGACTTTTACATATAACTCGCGATTTTAAATATGCTCATATTTCTTATTTTTTTCATTCTAAGTTACCTGTGAATTAGTTTTAAACATTTGGTTTTTTTACTTATAAGCACGTTTTGTTTTGTTTTTTTAAATTGTTTTAATAAAGTATGAAAATCGTTTTAAAACTGCAGCTACATATGGGCATTTCTGGCAAAAGGCCAACCGGTTAAACCCAATTCAAAACGGTTAAGCCACTTATCAACTGCCATTACACAACATAATCGCATAATTTTTTTTTATTGGAAAGGTTGTGTAGTGAAGGAGGGACATGTATACTTTTTGTTCAATAGTAGGCGGTGCCATGCCCCTAACGGGAAAAAACGTTTCCACTAATGGACCGATTTTAATGAAATTTAGTAAGGACATAGAATATTCCATAAAAAATGTTAGTAGACGAAAAAATGAAGCCACGACTGAGTCGCTACACCAATTTTAATCATATTTGGTATGGGAACAAACTGATTCCTACGAAGAAAAACGTAACATGAAAAACGTTTTAACAGCAAAAAGACAAGTTTTGTATTCTTTTAAGAAAAATATCTACTCCTTCCTCTTTTCTTTGTAAAAATTGATCTCACTAATTTATTTGATAAGTATAAACACTAAATTTGTTTTTTTAATTACTACATACCTACATCTTAAATATTTTTATTTATATAAGTATTAAAGTCGTTTTGAAAAATTGCCCAAGTGAACAAAAATGGAAAAATATGTCCCGTTCGAATGAATATAAAGATTTTGCAATCAAACGAAATCTAATAAAAAGTGATATTATTCCATAAAATTTTAAAATTAGTCGCATTAAAAAATGTTGCCAGGTTTCACTACTTCAGCTTTTCTATGGATGGTCATGAAAAAGACTTCCGTTTTTTGTCCCGTTCTAATGGATTTTTTATTGCCTCTATCTTGGAACCAGTACTACGACGTGCATCAACTTTACCACTAAATATAGTGCTACCGAAGGGCTATTCCTTGAAGTTACAGAAGAAAACAAAAGTGTTATACTTTGATTTTAATTCCACTTTTAAAGTGTAACATGAGAGAAATGCCCATATTCGCATGCCCATATTAGCATGCAAATATTAAATTTTCCGGTTGGATTGTTTTTCAGCTATCCAAACTCCGTCTAAGTGAAATTTTTCTTCAGTTATCTGAACTCCGCTTAAGTGAAACTTTTTTTCAGTTAACCAAACTCCGTATAAGTGAAATAACCGCTCAAGTGAAAAAAAAATGTTGGCAAATTTCCGTTTCAGTTAAGCGGGTTCGACTGTACTTAAAATAACGGTACCTTGAAAGTAAAGAAAACGTCAAAAATATTGTAAGTTCGCTAAATTTTGCACGCGACTTTTAAAGTCTTGTAAGTCCACTGTGAAAAGTGAAAGTTTTTATTTTTTTTTAAAAAAAAATAATTTCAAAGTTTTCTTGGTTGAAATTTCATAAAATCTAAGCAGAGTTATTGATAGCAACAAAATTTTGTATACACTGAAAAAACCTACTTTTACTGTGAGTATTAAAAAAAAAATTTTTGTGGACAGTAAAAAAATTGTTTAGATTAGAGTTCTGACTATGATATACATAAGTATATACTTAAAATCGGAGGCAAAATCGAATTTTCTTTATTTTTGTGCACTACACCGAAAAAATTTTCTGGTGGGAGACCAAATAGAGAATTTGAAGAATGCACCGAAAGCACTAAATATAAAAAAGCCTGAGAAGTTGGAAAAGAGGTGAACGAAAATCAAGGCATTGACAGCTGAAATAACTGGTATAAATTTGGAGCTATTTGTTCGTTTCCGTACCTAGCTTCAATGCTTAAACTCTGGCCTTCCAATCAATGTGGATGCTTTCCAAAAATACTGCAGGATACGCTGAACCTATAGTTATATCCTTGGTACTATATGCCACCAGCAGTGCACAAAGTGCTTTACCATGACAGCAGTGTAATAAAAACCTACATTATACCTATTGGCCAAATGTCAGAGGAAGTACACGAAGCACGTAATAAGGATGTCCGGCGTTGTAAAGAGCTTCTTACGCGAAAAATTTCAAGGATCGATGCAAATACTGATTTGATCAATAGACTCTTGCCGCGGCGGTGCCAAGATAGGTGAATTCCTTGACAACTTCGAAAGCGTAGCTGTTCGAAGTAACATAGGATCCAATACGCTGCGTCTCCCTGTTTGTGGACAGCACATACTTTGTTTTGCCCTCGTTCACCGTCAAACCCACCTTCGCTGACTATTTTTCGATAGCAGAGAACGCAGCAGTAACATCTCGCTTACAACGTCCAATGATATCATTATCATCGGCGTACGAGTATGAAAGGAGCTGGACACTTTTGTAGAAAATAGTGCAATTACGTTGTACACTGGCTTTTCGCAATACGCCTTCCATCGCAAAGTTAAAGAGGTTGCAGGATAGTGGATCGCCCTGTCTGAAACCTCGTTCGGTATTAAATGGTTCGGAGAGGTCCCTTTCTACCCTGACGGAGCTGGCTGTGTTACTCAACGTCATTCTGCAAAGCCGCACTAGCTTCGCAGGTATACCGAACTCAGACATGGTGGCATACAGGCAATCCCGTATCGGGCTATCGAAAGCAGCTTTAAAATCTATAAAGAGATGATGGGTATCGATTTGTTTTTCGTGGGTTTTTTCCAGAATTTGACGTAGTGTGAAGATCTGGTCTACGGTGGACTTACCAGGTCTAAAGCCGCACTGATAAGGCCCAATCAGTGTGTTGGCAAACGGCTTAAGTCTTTCACACAGCACAGTCGACAGGACCTTGTAAGAGATGGCAAGAAGACTGATTCCCCGGTAATTAGCGCAGATTGTCGGTTCACCTTTCTTCAGTACAGGACAAAGGACACTGAGATTCCAATCATCGGGCATGCTTTCTACTAGCCATATTTTGCAGATGAGTTGATGCATACACCCTATCAGCTCATCGCCGCCGGCCTTGAACAATTCAGCAGGCGGGCCATCGGCACCAGCCGCTTTGTTGTTCTTAAGTCGTTGGATCACAACTCGTACCGCGTCATGGCTAGATGTTGGTACGTCCACACCATCGTCGTTGATTGGTGGCATTGGGTTAATTTCTCCAAAGGCGGGATTGGTGGAGTCATCGCCAGCAAGCAGCTTGGAAAAGTGTTCCCTCCATAATCTCAGTGTACCCTGCGTATCCGTAACCAGATTTCCATGTTCATCTTTACAGGTAGATGCTACGGGCTTGAAACCTTGGGTCAGACGCTTGACTTGTTGGTAAAATTTTCGAGCATCATTCCTGCCCCTTAACACTTCAAGTTTCTTACGCTCGTGTCTTTCCTGCTCTCGTTTCTTGCGTCTGAAAAGGCCATAATTGCGTCTATAATTGCAATGTGCAATTATGTAGCCACAAAAAGGGAAAAACACACCACCTGAAAAAGTTATAGGTGAGATTTTTCAAAAATTTATTTTTCCTAAATGACTGCCATACATAACAATTAAGACGTTTTTTGTGCATATCTTTATAGGACTTTCGGCACTTCCAAACATAATTAACGCGACATTCATCTTTAGACAACTGCAGTGTGTGCCCTTTCGCACATTGGACTGAACCGTTGAGCGCAATTAAATGGGGCCATCAGTTTGAGAATTGAACAAATTATATAAATCAAATACGTTCATTTTATAAATAAAATTGGCAGCATTTAAAAATACTTATAACACTTTCTTAATGTTGAAAACAGTAACAATAAAATTGAAAAGTACCGTTTTTTAAGTAATAACAAAGGCGAAAACGCGCAATTATACTACGTGTAAGACTTACCGTGGCAAAAGTACATAGACCAAATACATCTCAAACCATGCACGCGGATATAAGGGGACCCATATTTCCCCGATTTGAATAAAAAAAATTTTTACGAAAATTGTTTCAAAAGAGCGGCATTTCCATCCAAATCAAAATAATTAACTTTTGTCTTTTGTTTCTTATAGAACTTCTTCTTTTCTGTTAGAATCTTTAAAAAAATTTTTAAATGGTTGAAAAATGACTGAGTTGAGTTATAGCACTTTTTAAGAGACAAACAAAGCTAATTTTCTAAAAAACCCCACCTTTTTTTTCGCTTGAAATATTATTTTGGACTTATACTAACATAATGAAGAGATGATATCAGTTTAATGCTCGCTTAAAGACATTTGAGGCGAGAAGAATTTTTTTTCCAAAAAAATAAAAAAATATTTAAATTTTTGTTTCGTAATTTCAAAACTTTGCGTTCCATTATAGTAGGCCATTAAATTATGCTTCTTATGACACCCATATTTTACATTCAGCGGTTCCCAAATTATAATCATTTTTCCAAAAGCTATATTCGTAACTTCCGATGTCTATAAAGCTAGATCCGAGCGACTTTTTTTTCATATTATTTATTGATTTTTAACCCTTTATTACCCCTAAGAAAAAATATTGGAACAGGTTTATTTGAGCTCCCATGCTCCAATCTTTTTTCTTTTCTTTTTTTGTTGTTTTACCCTCTAAAATGAAAATAAAAATAGTTAAAAAAAAGTGTAGCTCGGATATGGTTTCGGATATATAGCCAGCGGAAGTTGCGGATATTGCTTTTGAAAAATCCTTATGAGTTGGGAACTCTTGAATGGATATCAAAAATATGGCTGTCATAAGATAGATAATTTGATGGCCTACAATATTAGTGAGGAAATTTTTGAAACCTAAGCCATAATTTTGGAGATATGACGATTTTTATGAAATTTTAATAAACTTCTTTTTAAAAAACAGTTGTTTTTACCCAAAAAATGTGTAATTAACTTATATCTTTTTTAGAATGGTAGGAAAGCATAATGTATTAGCTTAAAAATGGAGTATCATTTGTTAAATATTTTTCCATTTTATTTTTTGTAACGAAAAAAAAGACACTTAATGATTTTTTAAAATTTCATGTATTTTTTATATTATGTCTTCCTTTGAAACATCATCATTTCTAGATGAATCAGAACTGAGTTCCCCGTTTAAAATAGGGTCATACAGCTCTGCAGCATACTTAAAAAATTCCATCATAATTTCAACATCGGTTTTACATTTTTTTAAGAACATATTTTGGCCAAATAGCCGGTGAAAAATCGTTTTTTTTTCTGCAGAATTATGGAAAGAAGGCCTTCACATGTCGCCACATCCGTTCCACGTGGTTCGTATTAACTGTTGTGTGATTAACTTTTAAATGGGTGTATCCTTCATCGCTTAGGCAGTCGTATGCCTAAAATAACAAAATATGAGATATATGTGTAATTTTGTTAAATAATATTGAAATTACCTTCCAACAGTCGGAAATTATTGTGGTGCCGGGAGAAATCCATTCAATAATAATATAAAGAAGGACTACCCTACCTCTTGTTTCCACCGGCACCAAAAAACACCGCCCAGAGCCTCTTTCAATACCACCGAAGACCCATTGTCCATCTACACGGTGGCGGTTTCTGCGGCCGATCTTGGACTCATCGATTTCGACGATTTTGTTGGTGTCACCTGTAAAAATAAAAAAAACTTTAAATATACATATACCAACATATATTTTAAGATATACTTACCAATTTTTTCACATTGACAATTCATGGCATCAATCACAACTTCCTAATGGAAAGAAGCCCAATCCTCAGACGTTTTTTTTGACATATTCACCTGTGGAAATTGAAGTTTTTGAATGACAATTTTTTTACAGAAAAGTATATATAAATTTATCTGTTTGCAAATTGATTTTAAGGTGCAGTTCTCCAGCCACAAATACGCAAAACACACCACCTGAAACAGGGATAGGTGCGACTTTTCAAAAAAGATGTTTTTTCTTAATGACTGGCGAACGTCACATGCAGGAAGTTTTTTGCGAATCTTTGAAATGATTTCGGCACTTCCAAACAAAATTGTCCCGGCTATCCCCTTCAGCAACCTGCAATCAGTGCCCTTGCACACATCCGAGTGATCCGTTGGGCGCTATTAAGCGCCACTCCTGCAGTTGCTGAATTATTTTAATGGTGATGGGGCCATCAGCTTTGGAATCAAACAAATGAAATATTAATTTCTGATAAAAATTAAAAATTGATCAATTAGAAACACTTGTTAACTTATTGTTAAAAACCTTATACAGTGGAATCGCGATAATTCGTACCCCGTTAATTCGAAAATCTTAATAATTCGTAGCAAACTGTTGGTCCCTTGAAAAAATCGCTTTAATTCGTAGAAATTCTATACATTTTGGTCCCCTCGATAATTCGTATTTTTTTTTTGTGCAATAAAGTCTGTTTAACCTCTTATAAATTGTAATTGGATTTGACAACCTCTTATAATTCGTAATGCAAAACAAAATTCTATGGAACTATACTGCCGTACTAAGCGAAAAAGACATATCTCAAAAAAATTCATTTCGAGATAATTGATGTTTTGTTTATGTCAATTTGTTGAAATAAATACCTGTAAAATTGAGATAGAGGACATTTTCTTTGTAGATTTCTTATATGATTGAACTAAGATGCCGACATTTGGAGTATTCCATTAGACGCGTAATTTCTTAAGCTATCCGATGCCATAAGAATCTCGAATATTTTTTTTTTTGAAGTGAAAACTTCTTATGGCACGTTGTGCGGCTGAGGAAAAAAGTATAATTTCGCGACACCGACCGTCATCGGGAAGACTTGGGAAACGAACTCGATTTTGGAATTTTGAAGATTTGGGAAACGAACTCGATATTGAAATTTTGAAGACTTTTGAAACGAACTCGATTTCAGAAATTTGAAGACTTGGGAAACGAACTCGATTTAAAATTTGAAAGACTTGGGAAACGAACTTGATTTTGGAACTTTGAAGATTTGGGAAACGAACTCGATTTTAGAATTTCGAAGACTTTGGAAACGAATTCGATTTCAGAAATTTGAAGACTTGGGAAACGAACTCGATTTCAAATTTGGAAGACTTGGGAAACGAACTTGATTTTGGAATTTTGAAGACTTGGGAAACGAACTCGATTTTAAAATTTTGAAGACTTGGAATATGAACTCGATTTCAAAAAATTTATAAAACGTTGCCTACTTTTAGGTGCTATTAATAATTTGCCCCTAAAAGTAGGCAACACTTTCTGACAAATTTCAAAACGAACGCCTTAAAGTAGGTAACGATTTTAAAAATTTCAGATAATGTGTCCTAATTTTAGGTGCTATTTTTGAAATTCGTCGGAAAGTGTTGCATACTTTTAAAGCGGCTCTCACACGATCAATATTACTGACAGTATAATTACTGACAGTATTAACATTACTGTCAGTGTACCACTCACACGGTCAGTATTGTTTATTGTCAGTAATCAGTTTTTTTGATATTCGACTGGTGAAGGTGTGAACTATGCTCCGGCTACGTGACCGACAGCCGAAAATGGCATGCCACTTTTTGGGGCAGATTCCATCCAAACTTGCACCACGCCTCCAGCTAGGCATCGGACGACCATACCCTTGGACGCAAGGTTCCATGCCACAGAATGAGGAACTTTTTCAAGTTTCTTTCAAGTTTCGCTGCCTCATCGTCTATCTGCCACAAAATGGGGCATGCCACGCCCCCTCCCAGGATTTTGCCGTCCCGTGCCTACTTGCACCCTCTGACCAACTTTCAGCCGGATCTGCCCCAAAAAGTGCCATCCCACTTTTTGGCCACTTTTCTGTGCAAATAATACTGATGAACTGTCAGTATTCACCTCACACCATCAGTATTACTGTCAGTATTTAAAAACTTCGTCAGTAATATCCGATTTTTTCATCAGTCATCAGTATCGTTTTTCTATACTGACAGTACATCAGTACTCACCTCATACGATCAGTAATACTGTCAGTATGCAAAATACTGTCAGTAATATTGATCGTGTGAGGGCCGCTTAATACAGATTCTTAAGTTTAAGAAAAATTATGTTTAAGCTATTTAGTCACAGGTTCTTTTTTACCTGATTTTTTCTTATACTTACATAATTCGCAATGATGTGTCTTACTGCAATCAGAATAAATTTTTGTTTTTAAACATAAGGAGTACTTAGCTCAAATTTAATTATTCACAGTTGAGGCTACTGAGCCGAATATACTTCTTCCAGCAATTTTTGAAGTGAAAACTTCTTATGTTACGTTGTGCGGCTGAGTAAAAAAGTATAAACTCGTGACACCGACCGTCATCGGGATTCCCCGTCATGAATGCGATGGTAAAATTTTAATGTTCTATTGTTTCTTTTAAATAAAAAATATTCCAAGTGGAAGACAAAAAGCAAAGCATACACACTAACTGACACATTTAATTCTCATTCAACGATTGTTATGCTTACATGTTTGTTTCTTTCAATGTCCGCGTTGTTGCGTTGACAAATTGAGAATGAGAGCGAGAGTAAAATTTGAATACATATTCCGTTTTTGTCTTCCATTGCATTGCCATATAAAAAGAAAACGCACACATACCAATTAACGCACTAACTTGCCATTAAACGATTTGTTTTCACTTCTGTCGGCACTCCCGGAGTGCAACCCGCCGTTTTTTTTTTTTTGTGATACGTCTTTTTCGCTTAGTACGGCAGTATAGTTTAAAAAACAATATCTATCATAGTAGGCTACGTTCATCGTTCATATTTTTTGGTGGAATTTTTTGTGATTTCGGGGTCAGTTTGTTCGTTGCTTTACCAGAGATGTGGGAAAAAGAGAGTTTGGCGTGAAAATGGCAAACAAACGTACGAATAAGACTATAAGTGTAGCAAAAGCAAAATATCATTTCAGCTATGATAATAGAGCAAAAAAAAAAATTGATCGAAAAAATCGAAACCTCGTTAAATCGAAAACCCCTGTAATTCGTAAAAAATTGCTGGTCCCTTGCGATTACGAATTATCGCGATTCTACTGTAATTGAAAAGTACCGTTTTTTACGTGAAAAGAAAGGGAAAAACGCGCAATTATACTATGTATGTGCAAGACTTACCATGGTATAAATTATGAAATATTCAAAAATTTATTTAATTATTGAAAAAAAAAGCAGCGTAGGCGAAAAATTTTTAAAATGAGAATCGTCTTATAATAATTGTGTTTGTAATAGTCTTGTATTTCATGTGTTTTGACCATAAGAACCTAGTTTTCATAATAATTTATTGAATAAATTTTTTTATTTTTCAACCAAAAAAGGGTAAATATTTAAAAATTTACAATAAAGTATACACCATTTTAAAGGGAATAAATTAAGCTTTTTGAATATGCTAAAAAAATATACAGTATTCCCCGCTTATGTGCACGCCGTTTATAAGCATTTCTCTCTTATATGCATCAAAAGTTGTGCAATTTCATTTTTCCATTTATATTTGTTAACATTTTTCTCTTTTATATGCACACGCTCATATGCATTTCTTGGATATAAGCCCCAAAAAATTTCCAATTTTTTCCTCCATTCACGCTTATATGCACGACAGGGAAAAAATTTTTGTTTTTTCAATGGCGAAACCAATATTGGTACCAAACAATCGTGTCATACCTATTGAATTTTCAAATGTGCGAATTGAAATTAAAAAGCAAAATGAGTACAAATTCACGAAAAATAATAACTTTGTCACTTAAACAGAAGTTATTAATCATTCGAGAGAGTGTAAACGTAAGCAAAATTGAAAGTTGCAAGAAATATGGGTGCCCAATACACAATTAATCGGATTATGCGAAATATAGATCGCATTTTACAATGAAGCAAAGCATTTAATTTGTCCCGAAAAAGGAATTGAGTCGACAAATCAAAAGCAGTGGAAACAATGTCAATGTAGTTCGATCAAATATAAAGGTCAAAAGACCACAATATGATATTGGAGAATGTAAAACAGTTCGCTGTTAAATAAAAAGTGACTTCAATCCAAGTTCGGGCTCGCTATTTCGATGGCAGAAGCACAAAGGAATAAAAGTAAAAATAATGTAATAATAATGAATGGTTTTGATGAAAAAAATCGAAAAGTCATACTTCTTGTGGATAATGGTGCGTCTCATAAAATTACAAACTTACAAACGTTAATTTTCAGTACTTGCCGCCCTATACAACTTCAATTTTACAACCTTTAGATGCCGTCAGAGCTTAGTAAGGAAACAAATCTGCTTTGTTGAAACAGGAAAGACAATTGAAGCATTTAAGAAATCTATTCCCTATCTCCATATATTTATTTTTACAACTTTTTGCCTTTAAAAATATTTTTGTAAGGTTCTAAATAGTTGGCATTACGATTCTATATAAGCATATAAGCCGAATTTTTATATATGCACTTTTCATGCACCAAAAATCAATCATTTTCAGAAATGCTTATAAGCGGGCATTACTGTATTTAGGTTAATAACACATTTTTTGGAAAAGATAACGATTTAAAAAAAAATGGTCAAAATTTCAGAAAAATCGTCATATCTCCAAAATTATCACTTAGATTTCAAGTGATGGGTGTTATGACACCCATATTTTTGATATCCATTCAGGGGTTCCCAACTTCTAAGGACTTTCACAAAAGCTATATCCGCGACTCCCGATGGCTATACATCCGAACGACTTTTTTGTTACATATTTGTGCTTGGAATAAAAAAAAAAACACATAAGAAAAGTTAAGTTTAATTACCATGGGAGCTACAATAAATTTAAACCAAAAAATCAGCGTAGCTTTTTTCAAAATTCGAGCTCTGACGATTTATTGGCATTTTATCTAGCTTTCATTTAAAAAACTTGTTAATTTTTGACAAGATTTGCGCTCTCTAGCGATTTTTGAACCAAAAAACTTTGCGTTGGTACGCTGTTGATCAGGGGCGTCACAACCGGGGGGAAAGGGGGGCAGCTGCCCCAGGAATTTTGTCAGGGGGGCAGAGTATTCATTTTGCCTCCTACTCGGAAATAAGTTATATCATAATTCGATCAACATTTTTGGACTAAGCAAATCTTTTTATTAATGTGATTATCTCACATCTTGAGTCTATCGAAATGTGACAAAATGAAAATTTAAGAAAAAGCAAACTTTCCATTAGTTTGTGAGTTTTAGTTATAGTCACATCAAAAGTATCGACCGTTTCTATTATCGACGGAGGAGGAGCATACACATGATCATACAATTTGACCGACAAAAAAATATATGGTGTTTGATGAGAATTTGAAGAAATGAACTCTCATCAAATTTTGGGTCAAACTGTTTGATGGAAAACAAAATATTTTGAATTTCCGCTTATTTGATAAACAATTTGACCAACAATTTGATTTTTGTCACTTGAAAAAAGATAGTACAATGCTTGCGACAATTATTTATTTTACACTAGCAGATGTCCGCGACTTTGTACGCGTAGCCTATTTTTCTGCGAAGGCAAACAATATAATTTTTGAAGTGAAAACTTCTTATGGCACGTTGTGCGGCTGAGGAAAAAAGTATAAATTCGCGACACCGACCGTCATCGGGATTCCCCGCGATAGTAAAATTTGAATGTTCTATTGCTTCTTTTAAATAAATATTGCAAGTGGAAGACAAAAAACAAAGCAGACACTAACTGACACATTCCATTCTCATTCAACGATTGTTATGCTTACATATTTGTTTCTTTCAAATTCCGCGTTGTTGCGTTGACAAATTGAGAATGAGTGCGAAAGTAAAATTTGAATACATATTCCGCTTTTGTCTTTCATTGCATTGCCATATAAAAAGAAAACGCACATCAACGATTGCTATGCTTACATGTTTGTTTCTTTCAAATTCCGCGTTGTTGCGTTCGTTGTGTCGTATCATACAATAGTGCATACTTGTGCAGGAGCGAATAAACATTTAAAAAGAAAGATAAGGTCAGTATAATTTAATAAAAATTCTTTTAGTTTAATTTGAGATATACTGCATTATGCTTGCTATAATATATACTATATAATGTTTATTTTTTATTTTAGATTTTTCTCAAATATAGAAAAAAATAGAAAACTAATATTTGATAACACGTGTGATAAGGAGAAGGAAAAAGAAGAAAGATTACAAAGTCGACGTTTACACGAGAAAAGTCTGAGAGACAAATTCTTGTCCATTCTCTTTTGTGATTTTCGTTTCGCGTTTGCAACATATGACAAATTTTTTACCTCGTCCCTTTCGTTTTCCCCCTCTTGCCTACAAACAAGGAAACTTTGCCGAAAAAGTTTCCTCGTGTAAACCTTGACAAAGAATCAGAGAAAATCCTAGACGGTACAGACAAAAAACAAAAACAACTTAATAACACAGAAAAAAATATAGAAAAATGTAAACGCTACCGAGAAAAAAGAAGAACATCTCCATCTAACAACACCAATTAGTACTTCTACTGATGAAGAAAAAAATGAAGATACACCAATTAGTAGCTCTATTGATGAAGAAAAAAATGAAGATAGATTACAAAAAACTATAATGAAGGACAGAAGCGTAAAAACGTAGAAAAATGTAAACGCTATCGCGATAAAACAAGAAAATCACATCTACTAACAGCTATTTCATATGCAAATGCGCTCAAATCAGGAGCAACGAACCCTCAACAAAGTAGCTTGGAAAAACAGATCACAAACTTAACTCAAACCCTGAATCAATTTATGGTTTCAATGCAATCAACTCTACAAGATCTAGTTAAAACGCAAAATCAGCAACTTCAAATTTTGATTGCGCAAAAATAAGTCAGCTAAAAATTTGTGTTTGGAATGCAAACGGCATCAGCCAAAATAAAAATGAAATTTTTCATTATGTAACCCATGCAAAAATTGATTTAATGCTTGTTTCAGAGACTCATCTGACAGACAAGCATAATTTTCATATACCAGGATACAAATTCTACAAAACCAATCATCCTGATGGCAAAGCTCACGGGGGCTCTGGAATTTTAGTTCGAAATCGCCTTAAACACTACTGCTTAGAACCCTTTTGCAAAAATTATCTTCAGGCTACCTCTATTTGCCTACAAAACCATTCCAAAAACCTTACTGTTTCGGCAGTCTACTGCCCACCTCGATTCGCAATCAGTGAAGAAAAATTCAAAGAATTTTTCGATACCTTGGGAACTAGATTTTTAGCAGCTGGAGACTATAACTCCAAACATGCATACTGGGGATCTCGTCTTATAAACCCTAAAGGCAAACAGTTATATAATATGTTAATGAAAGATCGCACCACGTTCGACTATGCTTCTCCTGGTCAACCAACATATTGGCCAGCCGACCGAAGGAAAATCCCAGACCTCATTGATTTCGCCATCACAAGAGGTATCGATAGAACCTTATTAACAGCCGAGACAAATTTTCAACTCTCTTCAGATCATTCTCCAATCATTTTTTGCCTTTTAGAGAAATCAGTTGACCTTAAGCCCCCTATGAGACTAACATCGCATAAGACTGACTGGCTAAAGTATAAAAATACATAAGCTCACACATCCACTCAACCTATTCGATAGAACACTACGAGCATATTGACGATGCTGTTGCCGTTTTTAATACAATACTGTATTCAGCTGCTGAGCACTCAACACCTGATCAGGCTGAGAAAAATACAAAAACCCGTTTCCTTACTAACAGAGAAATTGAAATTCTTGTAGCAGATAAGCGTAGGTTAAGGCGAGAGTCGCAGGTCCATAGATCCCCAACTTCTAAAGCAAACTTAAAAATTGCTACATACAAACTTAGGTCTGCGTTAAAAAACAAAGAAGACGTGGAACAGCAAAAATATGTCTCAAAACTTGCCCCAAATGCTAATGGACTAAAATCCTTGTGGAAAGCCACCAAAAAAATTAGAGCACCCACTGAAAGTGAATCTCCGATAAGAGACCTACATGGAAATTAGGCTAGAAGTGATGCAGAAAAAGCTGAGGCTTTTGCCAATCACTTAAGTACAGTTTTTCAACCAAATCCGTACATTCAAGGTTTCCTGCCTTCCCAACTGCCAATAAACACCGATACTATCCAAATGAGTTTCCATAGCACTAATTTAATCAGTTTAATTCAAGAAATGTGTCCTAAAAAAGCCCCTGGGTGTGATAACATCACTCCCAAAATGATTAAGGAACTGCCTCACTCAGGTGTCATCTTTCTGACCAGGCTTTTTAATGCTATAATTCATTACGGATATTACCCAAAAGAATGAAAAACTCGTTGATAACCATGATACCAAAACATGGGAAAGATCGTACACTACCGTCATCGTATAGACCCATAAGCCTTTTACCTTGCTTGTCAAAATTATTTGAAAAATTAATTCTAGCAAAATTAATGCCATATATTACTGATAAAAACTTATTACCGCCTCACCAATTCGGCTTCCGAAAACAACACGGCACAATCGAACAGGTTAATAGGATTATTATTATTATTTATTTAAAAAATTCAAAGTACAATAAGGCTTAGCCTTTTATAGTACATCAAAGTATATATACTAGACAAAAGTTTAAGTTTAAGAATTACATATGATTAATAATTTTAAAATATGAAATACTTGAAAATATAAATAATAACTATGAAAAAAATTAACAAAATTAAAAAAGAGAACTAGTTAAAAATTAGATAGAAAAAGATCAAAGATATAAAAGAAAATAGAATAGGAAAAAAAAAAAAACAAAAAAATAAATAAATCTTTAGGAGTTGGAAAAATAAGAATAAATAGCATGTTTGAAGTTGCACATCAATCTAATTCTTTTAATATTAATAGGCAAAGAGTTCCAAAGCCTAATAGTTGAAATAAAGGCTTATGAGCGCAGTGAATACTGCACTGCAATATTTCTCGATGTCGCACAGGCGTTTGATAAAGTATGGCATGAAGGCCTTATCAAAAAAATTTAACACCTATTGCCTCTTAATGTTCATAAAATATTTACTTCTTACCTCGAAAGCAGGCTTTTTAAAATAAAATACAAGAATTTTATTTCAACTCACTTCAATATAAGAGCAGGTGTCCCTCAAGGTAGTGTACTAGGACCGTTTCTATATGTATTGTATACCTCAGACTTACCAATCAGTGCTAACACTACCATCCCATCGCAGATGATACCGCAGTCTTAAGTTGTAACCGTTGCCCTTTGGAAGCTTCTCGAAACCTCCAGTTTCATTTGAAATCAATAGAAAATTGGTTATCGCTATGGCGCATAAAAATAAATGAGCAAAAATGCAAGCAAGTTACTTTTACTCTTAGGCGTGGTGAATGCCCTGCAATTGTACTAAATAATATTTCAGTCCCACAGGGTGAAATTGTTACATATCTAGGTATTCAATTAGATCGACGATCAACATGGCGTAGGCATATTGAAGCCAAAAAAACGCAGTTAAAGTTAAAAACCGCCAGTCTTCACTGGTTAATTAATCATCGTTCCCATTTGAAGCTTGAATATAAAATCCTTTTGTACAAAACAATCATTAGGCCAATTTAGTTATATGGTATCCAATTATGGGGTAACGCCAGCTCCTCAAACATTGAACTAATACAACGGGCTCAGTCCAAAATCTTAAGAATATTTACAGGTGCCCCATGGTATATACGGAATGAAAACATTCACAGAGATCTATGCATCCCCATGGTAAAAGATGAAATTAACAGAATCAAACAAACTACGCCATAAGGTTGCTGCATCATCCGAACCCATTGGCTCGTAATTTAACAAACATAGAGAGTCGCTCCAGATTAAAAAGAAAGGATCGCCCTTCTATGCAAGTCACTTACACCGAACCAAACTAAACAGCTCAAACGTTTGCCCCTCCTCCGAGGTACTACACGTAATCATCAAGAATCATATGAGGACTTTGTACTGGGACCTAGCTCGTCTTGGGCACACTTGGCAACTTATCGCCGCCAGCACCCCTTCCGATGAGGGTGTAAGACCGGGACCTAGTTCGTCTCGGCCACTTTCCGGTGAATTGGAGAGAGTAGCAGGAAGAGAGTTGAAACAGTGTCTTCTCGGTCTTTTTTGGGTGCTAGACCGGGACCTAGTTCGTCTCGGCTACCACCTCAAGAACGTCCACTATCACTCCCAAAATGGTCGACCGGGACCAAGTTCGTCTCGGCAACCACGAAGACAATCGTTTTTGTGGTACTCAAAACCCCCATTCGGGTAGACTGAGGCCTAGTTCGTCTCAGCTACCAAGCCAAGACCGGGACCTCGGTCGTCTCGGGTGGCAAAGAATATGGGGAGAAGCGATCGTCAGCTGCATCCACACCTATGCTCCAATGAGTTATTCGATCTTGTGCACTCGCTGTGCTGAGCCATATACAAGCTGCACCTACTACACAAGAAGTATAAGTCCCTGCTAACTTTTGTTTCTGGAGACAAGTTCATTATTAAATTATATATTCATTATTCACAATAATAATGTATAATAATGTTACCTAGTTTAAGATTTTAAAACTTATTGTTAGTCTCTTAAGAGAAGATACAATAAAAGAAAATGAAGTTTAAAAAAAAAAAAAAAACTAAATGTGGTTTTTAAAAAAACGGCGGGTTGCACTCCGGGAGTGCCGACTGAAGTGAAAACTTGAAATATTATTTTGGATTTATTTTTTTCATGATGTTTTGTAATGTTTATGGAATAATTTTCAACGAATTGTTTTATTTATTAATATAAAGTACTATCACGTTTTTGGTAAATTACAATATTTATTTATTGTCTTACACAATTATTTTTTTAATAATTAGAAAATACATTTCAGTATTATTACAAATACTTAACAATACTGAGAGCAATGTTCTTATAAATGCAATATTTCGAGTTGTATCATTATTTTGCAAATACTTCAAGTCATTTTTAAACCACAGTCCATCGCAAATGTCGCAAACATAACCAAATTCATTTTCAACAAAATCTTTTTCAAATTGTCGATGAGCAGAGGAATTCTGTTGAAATGCAGAGTATGTTTGAATAGGTATATTAGGTGAAGATGGATGAACAACTTGCGATAGAGAATGCCTTTCTTGTGCACTATCTTCAATAGGATCGTTGTTAGGGTGTAAAGGCAGATTATAACGTACATCTATCGCTGATAAATCTGCAATTTGAGAACGATTGATAACTGGTGGTACATATGGAATATCTGTGGTGGACGGCCCTGCAATTTGAGAAGTATGAATGGCAGGTGGTACATAAGGTACATATCTAGTGGACGGCCCTGCAATTTGTGAAGTATGGATGACAGGTGGTACATAAGGTATATCTCGGGTGGATGCACCTGCAATTTGAAAACTATGAATAGTCTTTGGTACATTATTCCGATTAGGAATATTTGGTGTTAGTAGATGTGATTTTCTTGTTTTATCGCGATAGCGTTTACATTTTTCTACGTTTTTACGCTTCTGTCCTGCATTATAGTTTTTTGTAATCTATTTTCATTTTTTTCTTCATCAATAGAGCTACTAATTGGTGTATCTTCATTTTTTTCTTCATCAGTAGAAGTACTAATTGGTGTTGTTAGATGGAGATGTTCTTCTTTTTTCTCGGTAGCGTTTACATTTTTCTATATTTTTTTCTGTGTTATTAAGTTGTTTTTGTTTTTTGTCTGTACCGTCTAGGATTTTCTCTGATTCTTTGTCAAGGTTTACACGAGGAAACTTTTTCGGCAAAGTTTCCTTGTTTGTAGGCAAGAGGGGGAAAACGAAAGGGACGAGGTAAAAAATTTGTCATATGTTGCAAACGCGAAACGAAAATCACAAAAGAGAATGGACAAGAATTTGTCTCTCAGACTTTTCTCGTGTAAACGTCGACTTTGTAATCTTTCTTCTTTTTCCTTCTCCTTATCACACGTGTTATCAAATATTAGTTTTCTATTTTTTTCTATATTTGAGAAAAATCTAAAATAAAAAATAAACATTATATAGTATATATTATAGCAAGCATCATGCAGTATATCTCAAATTAAACTAAAAGAATTTTTATTAAATTATACTGACCTTATCTTTCTTTTTAAATGTTTATTCGCTCCTGCACAAGTATGCACTATTGTATGATACGACACAACGAACGCAACAACGCGGAATTTGAAAGAAACAAACATGTAAGCATAGCAATCGTTGATGTGCGTTTTCTTTTTATATGGCAATGCAATGAAAGACAAAAGCGGAATATGTATTCAAATTTTACTTTCGCACTCATTCTCAATTTGTCAACGCAACAACGCGGAATTTAAAAGAAACAAATATGTAAGCATAACAATCGTTGAATGAGAATGGAATGTGTCAGTTAGTGTCTGTTTTGTTTTTTGTCTTCCACTTGCAATATTTATTTAAAAGAAGCAATAGAACATTCAAATTTTACTATCGCGGGGAATCCCGATGACGGTCGGTGTCGCGAATTTATACTTTTTTCCTCAGCCGCACAACGTGCCATAAGAAGTTTTCACTTCAAAAACTGTCTATTTTTTGTAAATGTCTTTATAATGGGACCGTCGGTCGGAGGAGATGGAGGGAGCTTGAATGATTCCATTTTGATGGAGGTGAAAAATGAAAAACTCGCTCGTCAAGAAATGTGTGATATCAAAGAGATTACAAGATCAATTGCATTGAAATGTAGAAGTTTTTGTTTTGTTTAATGCTGTGATTCTTAACAGATCAACGCAAGAAACATTACATAGTAGGCTTGTAGAACTACTATACTTCGGCTAACAAAGCTTACTGATGATATGACGTAGCGGTCATTGAAACTAGTATAAGCAGCTCGTTGCCCATTTTAATGCATTTTGCGCTTGTAATTTTTTTGTTGTTTTTTGCACTAAAAGTACTGAACAAGAAGCTCTGTACAAAAATATTATTATTATGAAATTTTGTTCCAAAAACACAAATAGAAAAACTTATATATATTGTTGCTATGGCGTACATCGAAAGTCATTACTGATATCTTCCAAAATATTTCAAATTTTAATTCGTATAAAATTTATTTATCATTCAAATTTTCAATTGAAGAAATATTCGATTTTTTACTTCCACCCCGCGTCCACCTCCAAACACTCATAGTATTGTCCAAGATCATCAACACTCCCTCCTCTCTCCGACCGACGGTCTCCTCTTCCAGGCACTTACATATGTTCTGTTATGTTCAAAATAAATTAATTTTATTATGTTATGACTTAAAAGGATTCAGTATATTTTTTTATAACTAAAATTATTGGATAGAGCAAAATAAGTGTGTATAAAGGAGTTTTTGTTAACTTTTTTTTATTGTTTAATTCTCGCTAGAGAATTATGTCACTGACATAATTTTGGAGTCGTCGTGACATAATATTTTTCGGGTTATTGGCAACGCTGATTGCCATGTGGAAGACAAGCAACAAAGCCTAACTAACGTATTCAATTAGCCCAGTTCACATTATCACACATGCTGTCCAACATGGCTTGACAACATCAATGTTCGATAATGTGAACTTTAGGAACGACCGCTTGACACACTTGTTGGATGGATTTCAAAAATTGTTGGTCTTCCTGCTGGCTTGTCCAACCATACAACCTGTTTGAACTGACTGTCAAGCCTAGTGAACATTTTTCATTTTAAATAGGATTTCATGCAGTTTACTTCAATGTGGACGCTCATAAATTGTTCTGCAATTGATGTTTGATGGCATGCTCGATAATGTGAAGTCTAAGCAATATTGACAGTCATACATGTTGTCAAGCCATGTAGGACAGCATGTGTGTTCTCTATGTGTGAACCTACTGTAATTTTTTTCATTCTTCATTGTTCAAAAGTTCCAAGTTGTTGTGTTGACAAATTGAGAGTGAGAGTAAAATTCCGATTTTTGTCTTCCATTGCATTGCCATATAAAAATAAAACGTACACACCCTTACTAACCCACTAAATTTGTTTATGCTTACATGCTTCTTTCTATGTGTGAAATTAATTTTTTTAGCAATTTTAAAACTTTAATATTTTCATATTTTAGAGGAATATCGTGATAACTTTAATTCTATGTTAAGACCAAGCACCTAAGAAAGAGAACTAAAAAAATTTGATCGAAATTGATTCAGTAGATTTTGCGTGAATCCCGTTCATCGAAAACGGCTATCATTTTATTTATATAGATAATAGAAGGATGTTTTTATTGTTTTGTTTTGACTGTGGCTATAGGAGCTGATGTTGGCAATATCATAGGATGTAAATTTTAATTATTATACCCTACACCGAGGGTATATTCACTTTGTCTCTCCGTTTGTAACATCGAATCAGCATTTGTAACGTCTTGATCAGCGTCACCACCTGAGTCGATTTAGCGATGTCCGTCTGTCTGTCTGTCGATTGAAATCAGGTTTACGGGATAACCAAGAAAGCTAATTGAATGAAACTTTCACACACAGCTTTTTATCGCACACATTTAGCTAAAAAGTCACAACTCAAAATTTTGTAATTTTCAGAAAACGCAAAAAACAGTTTTGAGCTTGTGAACTATTTTTGATAAATAAAGTGTGGATTATTTAGATGAAGGTACTAACAGAATATGGTTGGAAACCACGTCGCGATCACAACAGCTTGAACTCTCCGAAACTGAAAATAGGATACTTTTGCATATTGTAACCTAATTTCCATTGCAGCATGAAGAGAGACATAACTGTTTTTTGACACCAAAGTATAGCAAAAAATTAACTAATTTCTTTAGTGCAGATAGATATGTGTATAACGAACAGTTTTAACAAGTAAACTCGAAAATGACAAATTTTGAGTTGTGCCTCTTTAGCTAAATATGTGCGATATGTGTATATCTACTTTCATGAACATAATAATTTGTCAACTATCACGAAATTCAAATTAAAATTATCAAACTGTTTGACAAATAATTTGATTAAAAATTTGTCGGTGTGTACGCCCTAAATGAAACTTAGGCATTTTCTCAGATGATTTTTGAACTGACCAACCTCCGTCTTCAACTCCAAATATTAAAAACATGCCTGGCAACAAACCAATGTGCTGTCCTGAAATCGCTGACCAACTTCAGAAATCATATCACACAACGAAACACCTTCTATATCAAATTTATCGACTGGTCAATTTAATAATAACAGTGCAGGATTCAGCAGCTTCTTGTGAAAGTTCACTTAGCGCTTTGCGACAGTTTACAAATGGCCCAAAAACCTCTTACCCATACAACACTTCTTCATGTTTATAAGGAAAAAACTGGATCCTGGGTTATGAAATAATTCATATTGCGAAGAAATCGAAAAGCCACTTTTGAAAACATTTGAACAAAACTTACTTTATCTTTTATGTCCTGTCCTAAAGTAAAGAATGAATCCTTTTTTTTTTCAGAAAACTATCGACTTTTTTTTATTTTAGTTGGCCGCCTCCCCATGAAAAGTTTCGTTGCGACGCCCCTGTTGTTGATGCGATGGCGATTGTCAATGCAACTGGGTCTGACGCACACACTCAAACTTTATTTTTCTTTCTTTCCACTTTTTAATTTTTCTTTTCCATCAAAAATCACATTTTCTTTCTTTATAAAACTTTATTTTATTTTAAAATCTTTACGTAGTTTAGTTTCAATATTCTTCTTTTGTCTTGTCTTTAATTCAAAACGTTACTTTATTTAATTTTGATTCTTTAACTTTTCACCTTTTATTTGCTCGTTTCCAATATAAAGTTTCTCGCTGCTGCCGATTCCTCGGTGGTATACAAAACGAGTAAAGGTCTTAACACAACTCGGACAAGCGGTGGTTCGAAAAGCAAGAGCTTTTTGACAAACGATTTTTTATGCCGCGTTTTCGTGTTATCTTTCTTGATCTTCTACTATCAAATTTTTGTAAGAAAGAAAAAGCATGCGAGCAGAACCTAATGCGTTTAGAGTATGCGAGAGTGGATAGTCATATACAATGTATATTATACATATGTGCTATTTTTTACAAAGTTTATATGTATATACAGGGGAACCGTGATTATCCATCAGGCTGCTGGTCCTGTGCCTGAATCGAATAGACGAATCATCGAATATATGGCAGAATTTTGTTTTGATTCTGAATGGTGATGTAGTTTTGCGCGATTTGAGAGACATACTTTTCGATCTCATCAGCATTTTTCTTTATATCACTAATTGTGGTTCGCAGAATACCAAATTGAGTGCTCAAAACTATAAGTTATTTCAATTTTTTTTTTCAATCGTAAGAACGGTCCTGTGGCGTTTTTGTTTACCAGATTCGGATGGTTCGAATATCAGATACACCTTTTTTGATTTCTCTAATGATTTCCATTTTTTTTTTTTTCAATCGTAAGAACGGTTCTCTGGCGTTTTTGTTTACCAGATTCGGATGGTTGAGGCTCCATTTTTGAAAAATATAAAATTTTAGAGGTTATTAAAAGTTGATGACCTTTTGTTTGGTCATAATTTCATAAAAAAAAATGCGATTTGCAAAATAAAACTGCCAACGTGTCGAATAAACTTGATTTTGCAGTTAAAACTGCTAAAATGGCAACGCTGCATGTGATATTCTTTGTCATATGTGATAGTAGAAGATCAAGAAAGATAACATGAAAACGCAGCGTCAAGCTGCTTATTCAACGAAAAATAGGATTTGTTCAATCGGATCAGCGATAAACTGTGTAGTGTCATAAGTGTTTGACATAAGTTTAACATTTCTGGTCAAAAAAGCTCTGTGTCGTATCTTGCTTTAACGTATAGGAAAAATCAAAAGTTACAGCCATTTGAAAATGACATGAATTTGATCCCCTACGATCAAGATGAAATAAATTTGTAGACGGTTGGCTAATATTGTTTGGTCGTAGGGGATCAAATTCATGTTTTTTTTTTTAAATGACTGTAACTTTGCGAGGAAACATCATAGATTACCACTTGAAAGCTCATTTTAAAGAGAAAGAACGGTACTAAATGACGTTATTATTTAAAATAAGTTGAAAGTAGAAGTATCACAGTTGGCTGGCAAGGTTGAAACAAAAATTTAAATATTTTTTTTTGGAAAAAAAAAAATTCGATAATAAATGAAAGTGTTGAAAAAGTTGAAATAGATTGAAAGCTCGAAAAAAGTTGTAAGTCACGAAAAAAGTTGAATGAGGTTGAAAAGACAAAAAAAGTTGAATGAAGTTGAAAAGTCCAAAAAAAGATGGAACATGTGGATAAAAGTTGAAAGAGGTTGAAAAATGTTGAAAAAGTTTGAATAACTCGTAAAAAGTTGAATTTTATTAGGATCACTCATATAGTGCACCAAAAATAACCTTAAACTATCTTAGCTTGTATGGGAGGTGCCACGCCCCCGTTAGAGTCATTAAGAACTTAAATCTAGCCCAATCTTCATTTTGTTGTCATATGCACCAAATCCCTAAGTTTCATCAAAATCGCTGCAGTCGTTTTCGAAATAAAGTTCAGTCGTATACATATTTACTGGTATATTTATTTTTACATACATATATGGGTAGTTCTTTGTCAAAAAGGCCACCCCCTCAGCCCATTTCAGTTTTGAAAAAAAAAAATGTTCAAGCATATGAAAAAATCAGAAACTTTCTCAATTTCTTGATGCCGTCTGGCCTTTTTCGAAAAAATAGCTTTCTAACCTCAAAAAACGTGTTTGAAAAGAAAGTGCTACTAAAAAAAAAGATAAAAATCGCCGAAAAATGTGTTATGCTGCTAGGAAATCTCACCAACCGACTTCATGAGCGGGTTTTTGGGATCTCTGAAGAAGAAACTGTTTTCAGACTATAAATTCAAAATGGCGGATACAAGATGGCGGACAGTGTGACATCAAAAAATCAACTTCTATTGATGGATTATCACAAAATACAAGATTTGGGGTTTTTTGAGGCTGCTAATTACGATTATCGATTTCGATGTTAAATTTTCCGATACTGTCTCACCGTTTCGAAAAAATAATGGTTTTCTAACCTCAAAACACGTGTTAAAAGAGTAAGTTAAAAGAAAAAACTAATAAAAAGTCAAAAATCGCTGAAAAGAGTGGAATAATTGAAGGAAATCTCACTAACCGGTCTCTATTAGGGAGTTTAGGGGTCTCCGAACAAGAAATTGATGTCAGTGTTTAATTAAAGATGGTGGATCTAAGATGGCGGACAGTGTGACAACAAAAAGTCAATTTTTATTGATATATTTCTACAAAATCAATAACTTGGCTAGTTACGATTAACGAATTTGATAATTGATCAAAAAGCTGTAAGGCTCGTCACTCCCCCTTCCCCCCACCCTTCCCCCGCAACCTTTCCTAGTGCTATAGGGGTTGTTAATTAATCCATGACAATTATCATATGCTTTTTAACCCTCATAATAATTAAAAAAATATTTACTTGTTATTAAGTATTAATAAATGGCAGATTCCGAATAAACACTCTGTGTACATATAGTTACTATTTTCACCGCTAGGTGGATATCTCGTCACCACAAGCGTAATGCATAAGTACTTATACAAGTTATATTACGATATAAACTTATCTGACCAAATGATGACTGTGGCAGTCTAGATCCAGCGGTGTGTCCTAAGTGGGTGATGTCCTCAAATGTATTGGGCATCACAGGATGGGTGGGCGCGTAGGGGGATAATATCTCTTCTACTCTTCGGTGCGATTGATCCTGTGGAGAAAATAAATGTGTCGACCTGGCGAATTTTCAATTTTGGAAGTTTAGTTTGCTGATAGTTTTTTTTCTGTTTGATATTTTTTTTTTTATTTTATTTTGTTTAGAAATTTTTCTTTTGTTTAGTTTAAAATTTCATTTCCATAGGAAATGAAATTTCATTGTCGCACCCTCGACCCAACGCGGCGGGTTAAAAACCACCTCCTAGACCGCAAGTTAGCCGGAGCGGGCCGCGTTGGGTATGATAGCATAGGGTTCTGCTATTTATTGTCTACTGTTCAGGTTATAGGACTTTTGAGAACAGCGGTAGAACATTCTTTTCGGTTGTTTGCAAAATACGGTAATTATCTGATCAACAGTCCTTTTCAGAATAGTCGTTCAGATTTGTATCGGACTTATACAACCTCCACTCACAGGTGGAACTACAGTCCTTTTCAGGATAGTAGTCGAATCAAAACAACAGGCAGAGCTTATCAATCATAAAAAAGAAAATCTTCTATCAAATGAAGTACTAATAATGTTTGATTTCTCAGAAAATTATGCTTACGTGTGCCAGGATGCTTCCCAAGCTTTCCATTTTAACAATGGCCAATGCACGGTGGTACCTGTGATCGTCTATTATAAAGTAAATAATGAGCTCAATCACAAGAGTATGGTTTTCTTATCTGAAAGTCTGAAACATGACACAGCTGCTGTGTATGCCATTCAAACGCTATTAATTCCAGAAATAAAAAAACTTGTTAAGAAAATTCAGAAAATTTATTATGTTACTGATGGTGCAAAACAACACTTTAAAAACAAATATCAAATTAGTAATTTAATGAATCATTCTAAAGATTTTGATATTGAAGCAGAATGGCATTACACAGCAACTGCACATGGAAAAAGCATGTATGACGGAATTGGTGCTACCTTCAAAAAAGCAGCATACAAGGCAAGCCTTACAGCAAAACCATCTGAAGCAAAATTAACTCCACAAGCATTATTCAATTGGGCAAAAAAACATTTTAACAACATATCTATTATCTACTTTGATAAAGTATTTCATGAAAAAATGAGACGAAACTAAACCAACGATTCTTAAATTGCCAAAGAGTACCTGAAATTTCCAAAAATCATGGTTTTGTAGTTCAGCTTTCTGAACTGAGGAAGTCTTATAATCAAAAAATTTTCTAATGAAATGAAAAAAAATGCAAACCACTGGTCACCAAAATAGAGTAAGAAATAATTTAATAAAAACTTAAAGATTTAAAAAAAAGATCCCAAATCTCGTATTTTGTGATAATCCATCAATAGAAATTGATTTTTTGATGTCACACTGTCCGCCATCTTGGATCCGCCATTTTGAATTTATGGTCTGAAAACAGTTTCTTCTTCAGAGATCCCAAAAACCCGCCCATGAAGTCGGTTGGTGAGATTTCCTAGCAGCATAACACATTTTTCGGCGATTTTTATCTTTTTTTTAGTAGCACTTTCTTTTCAAACACGTTTTTTGAGGTTAGAAAGCTATTTTTTCGAAAAAGGCCAGACGGCATCAAGAAATTGAGAAAATTTCCGATTTTTTCATATGCTTGAACATTTTTTTTTTTTCAAAACTAAAATGGGCTGAGGGGGTGGCCTTTTTGACAAAGAACTACCCATATAAACATACAATTTTAGCTCGTTTAATAATAGTAGACTCGTTTAGTAATAGTAGATACATAAATAACATAAACTACAGATGCCAAAACTTGGCATCAAGGGATTTAAAAAAAAAACGCTTTTGTACATTCCGGTGCGTGAGTCTGCTTCGATTGCTCGGAACGCAAAGTTTAAGTACAGACCCTACACGCTCTGAAGCCACAGACGATGCTTGAGGTGTTAAATATTTAATCGCCAGTTTGGACAAATTGGGCATCAAAGAACGATTTGCCCTCCAAAATTTAAGGGGGTTTGTTTCACTTTCCAACGTAGGATGATCCAAACTCATATTCGAAATTCAAGACTCAAATCAATATGTACAAAAAAACAAGAGAAAAAAATATGTACCTTGGTAACTTGACAGCGATTGGAAGTACGCTTCGAGCGTCGGTTGCCCCTTTTTTTTCTTATCGACAGCAGGAAAAGATGAGTCACCCATAATTTCCAGAACGTCCTGCACGTTATCCACAGGCTGCTTTCTCTTCCTCGAAAGATCACTTGAATCACCAAAAATCTGCACTGCTAACGAGTTGTGGTTGGTCTTCATGTGTGACCGAAAATTGCTGGCATTGCCGCTTGTTTTCACATTTTTTCCGCACACATTGCACGTCACGTTTAAGTTATTAACTTTCGCAAAATACGATTTGGAATCTAATTTTTTGTTTTCCAAACTCATTTTGAAAAACCACTCGAATTTTGAGTAAATTTGCTGATCTGACAGCGGCACCGCACCAGCAAACTCAACACACTCGAATGCAGAAAACAAAAGAAAATTAGAGAAAGAGGGACAGATTATGTTTTGCAAATTGATTGAGTAGTCAGTTTTTTTTTTTGAAATTCAGAAAAAAAACCAAAAGAAGAATTCCGTCATCAACTGATATCATAAACCGATATGATAAATCTGATATCGAATATCGTTGTATCGTGTTCTAAAAATATCTTGAAAATATCGCAAACGATATCCCTTGAGCATAGGTGGGCACAAGTTCTTCTGCAAGTTCTAACGAGAGCGTATACGTATACAAATGTGAGCGCACAACAACGATTCAATTCTACTTCAGCGGAGTAGAACTTCATATGGTTGTTATACCACTACATGGAAACAAAATGTGCATGCATGTTAGTGCCCACCATTGCCCTTGAGATATCGATATTTTGATATATCAGTAAATTATCAACAACCCTACTTTCCACGGCCACCATGAAACAACGTCTAGAGCCCCTTTTGACTCCTCCGAAAATCCCAATGCCCTTCAACGGCATTACCTTTCTTTTCTTTATGAGCTGTCATGGCAGGAATAACTACCTCTCTGTGAATGGAAGCCCAATCAACGGCAGTTTTTTTCTTCGAAATTTGCACCTGTAAAAATTGAATATTTTTATAATGTAAGCTAAATATCATATAACAGAACTGGAGTACTTTCTTGTTTGCAAATAAATTTCAGGCTGCAATCCTCAACCCAAAGATATGCGAAGCACACCACGTGAAATAATGAAAGGTGAGATTTATCAAAAAATTTACCCTTTCTTATGGAAAGGCGTACATTACACCTTTCCACTTTGTTTTTGCGAATTACGGAAACGCTTATAGCATTTCCAAGCGAAATTGTCGGTAAAGTGTTCGCATTCTTTTAGTTGTAAGGTGTGGCCTTGAACACACTGCAGCGAGCCGGAGCAATTACTTTCCACTGCTGAAGTTTAAGAATTACTTCTTCAGTGACCGGCCCATTGATGCGGTGTTCAAAAATATCGTATCTATGAAAGGAGTATATTTTTTGGAGTAGTTTTTCTCTTTCATTTCGCGATCTACTAGTGGGTTTGAGATCCGGTTACTGAGCTGGTCTCTCCAAAGTTTTCGAACTATGTGACTTCTGTGTTTGGGGCCGTTTTGTGGCAGTATGTGCGCTTTAAGTATTACGCAGTAAACGCTTGCATTCATGATTCATTTAATTTTGACCAACGGACCAATTCTATTATGGGAGAAAGAATCTTAGAACGATGTAGAGTTAAACATCAATTGTTATTATCATTAATTTTTCTATATCTTAAACAATTGTGGACCCGCTTTAATTTTTTACCGTAGGTAGTTAGTATATAGGTGTTGTGTATTGAAACGAGTGGTTCAAGAGCTGTACTTCGAATGGCTTTATTCAAATAAAACATAATCATAAAATACATAGTTTGACATTGAGTAATAGAGAGCGTGACACTTGTAGGTGTACGTTTAGTTGACAGATTTGCAATACTCATCATGCTCTCCCCAAGGTTGGATATTAATATTGTATTGTGATAAATCAGTTTTGAATGATTCTTAAAATCTAGTACAATATCTCAGTTTCACATTATTCTTAAAATTAATTACATTATTTGATCCAAATTTTTATTTTTTAACTACCTTGCCATCATTTGTTTTGCTTAAACCATTTTTATCAATGGTAAAACCAAGATAAGAGATTTTGTGTTGAAAAAAAACACATTTTTTTAAATTCAATTTCAAATTAGTAGATTTAAATTTGCTTAGAACAGTTTTTAAGTTTTTGACGTGGTCATGAAAGTTTTTTCCTGTGACGGTAATATCGTCTTGATAAATAACAACATTAGGTATATCTCGCAATAAATTTTCAATAGTTTTTTGAAAGATTGCAGCAGCTGGTTTGATACCAAAAGCCATGCGTTTTACCTTCAATGTACCTATGTGTGTGCTTAAAGCACATACAAGCTGAGAACAATCGTCAAGAACAAGTTGATTGTAGGCGTTAGATAAATCTAATTTAGTGAAAAGTTCACCACCTTGTAACAAGGTAAATATTTCATCAATGCGTGGTAGTGGATATTTAACGTCAACAAGAAACTTATTGATAGTTACCTTGTAGTCTCCACAAATTCTAAAAGTACCATCAGGCTTTGGAACTGGAACAATAGGTGTCGCCATCACAGCTATCCACTAATTCTAGAACGTCGTTTTTTATTAAGTCACGCAATTGCATTTCGATGTCTTCTTTCCATGCAATTTGGACCATTGAATTTTCCTAATTTCTCGCTGAAAACATCACTAAATTCGTTTTTGAATTGATCAATGATAATTGAATATTTTTCATCACTTGAAACAAAGTTTACTTGACTTAGTTTAAAATTGAAAGCTCGCAAAAATGTCCTACCTAATAATGGAGGGCTATTAGTGTCCGAAACGACTACAGAAATTTTCTTTGAAACACCTCGATATACAATAGAAGTCTCAAACTCACCACATAATTTTATTTGCTTGCCGTTATAATCAACGTACGGTATTGAACATGGATACAGTTTTTCGTTCTTGCGCAAACTATAATATAGTGAAGCGGGAAATAATGTGCACGGGGCTCCAGTGTCACAAACAATCTCCATTTTCTTTCCATTGATTTCCACTGGAAGTGAATACACATCCCTAGAATCACACGCATTGACACTGTAAATTGAATAATTAAATAAATCATTAATTTCGTCCTCAATAATATTTTCTGAATCAGAAATGTAATTAACTGCCCTTTTTTGTTTCGATCTGCAGACTGAAGCTAGATGCCCTACTTTAGAACATGTATGACAAGTGCTGGTTTTGTATTTACAATCCCTTGCATCGTGATTTTTCCATCCACAGTGAGTACATCTCGGCTTTTTGCTGTTGTTGCTTTCTTGTCTCGTGTATTTGGTTCCGTTATTTTTGATGTTGCTTTTTGAAGCGTGTTTTTTTACAAAATTAACATTCGGTTCGACTGGTGATCCAACGGGATTCGACATAAATTTTGATTCGAGAATCATCGCTTTATTTAAAGCGTAAGAAAGTGTGATACTTGAATTTTCTTCGCTGATTCGGTCGAATATTTTTTCTGGCAAACTAATCAAAAATTGATCTAGAACCATTAATTCGAAATGAGTACCGAACTCGCACTTAGCTGCCAATCTTTTTACTCGCGCGAACCATTGTGAAATTGTTTCACTATCAGATTTTTCTGCTTTGTGAAAAATTTTGCGTTCACGAAACACAATAGTAGGTGGTGTGTAATGAGTCGCCAAGATTACGCACAATTCCTCAAATGTTTTCGTTGCTGGAGATAATGGTGTACATAAATCATATAGAAAACTGTAATGTGCAGCACCAATTGATTTCAATAAGATTCTTTTCTTTGAGTTTTCGTCCACACAATTTATTTCACCGAAATGATTTTCCAGTTTGTCCTTCCACATTACCCATGTTTCTTCATGTGGTTGAAATTCTGGAACATTTGAAGCCTGGAAAAGTGTGCTTGATATGGTTGCCTTTTCTATCGCCATTTTAGAGTTGGTATTAATATTCGTGGTAATTTTATTTTGATTCGAAGACAATTGAATTTGCTCTTTACAAATTCCTGCACTTCAATTTTTGTACTAATATTACAATTTATTGATGTTGAAAAATCCAAATTCAGAAACTGATTTTAATTTTTATTTTATTACGGTTTTTTCTCTTATTTTTTTTATTTTAAGCGTATGTATATGAAAGAAAAAAAAAAAGTTCCGCTATTTTTTTTTTCGATAACACTCGTCGCCAATTATGTTGTGTATTGAAACGCGTGGTTCAAGAGCTGTACTTCGAATGGCTTTATTCAAATAAAACATAATCATAAAATACATAGTTTGACATTGAGTAATAGAGAGAGCGTGACACTTGTAGGTGTACGTTTAGTTGACAGATTTGCAATACTCATCAATAGGTAAATAATGTTGTCTTGGGAGCTTCCGCACGTAATTTATTCCATTACAGCAGAACAAATTAAATTTGCTTTCTTCGCTCATAACACCTTGACCCATTGCTCGCTTGTCCACTACAGATACCACTTTGGAAATGTAGACCGGTTTTTTTTATTGACTTTGCTTATATGCAGTATTTTAGGTGTCCGTCTGGCAAACAAATTTCCCTTGTCTAACCGTGAACACGAATGGGAATGCCAGTTTTTTCGATCACGTAGTCAGGAATATCTTCTGCCGTGGTCTTTGTATAATTTTTGACCTTCAACATCATTTGTCAATCTAAGCGGAATGTTGTTTTTCGTGGATCTCAACCCTAGAACCTAGTAGATCGCGAAGTGAAAGAGAAAAAACACTCCATTGTAAAAAACTTTGAAAAAATCCCCCATGAAGAGTGGAATAAAACATCCATGGAGACTTTTGTGTCCTTAGTGGATTCTATGCCCGCCAGATTGCGTGCAGATATCGCCATTAGTGGTTATGCCTCTAAGTATTAACTTAAGATAAAAATATTCTCCTGTAAGCATTCTGAAACTATTGAAATAAATTGAATTTTGAAGAGTTGCATTTTTTTCCTCGCTTAATTTTTGATTGTCTTGTTATTTTATGCATTACAGAACACTGGATGCAGATAATTCAACAAAAATGTACATCAATAACGTGAGGGACCATTTGCATGCAGATATGAAATTATAAAGCTCTAACACAATTTGTTTTTAAGATATCGCACATTTTTTGACTCAGTGATCGCAGTTGTAAATATGTATGTATTTAATTATAATTACATGTCTATACTAAAAGTAAGCCGTTTTTTGACGTTTTTTTATGAACATAATCTATATGAAATGTCCGAGCTAAAAGCCCCCCATGGATGATTCCTGCGCACGGGCCTGCTCCTTGTGATCCATTGCCTTATCTACTTATCTCTTACATTTCACTAGCTATTAGCTGACCAGTTTATTTCCGACAAACAAAGCTACAAAATTGGATTCTGCGGCACGCAATTCGGTATGAATTGGATTCGATCTTTAAACCGATTCGACATCAAACCGATTACCGTAATCTAATTGCTAGATATCCTTTCCTGCTGGACCCAAATGTGATTCCCACGTGGATCGGACTTCACGGCAACCCCGATTAATACTTGACAAATATTTTACCTAAATTTTGTATCTGTAACTTTTCCTTTTCCCTACACCTGCACCTAAGGCTAACGAGCAAACCATGATAGATTTTCAATGTCTTATTTATTTGAAGTGGAAAGACTTGTTATTTTCAGGTTTGTCAGGAAACCATAACAGAAAGTATCACAATTACTATGCATGCTTATACACTGCGTTCATAAACTATAGCACAATTTATATATTTTAAGAAAATGTGCTGTAGCATGTTGGATATTGAACCTCAGACGCTCATACTGACATATTTTGTTCTCTTTAAGCTGACATTGTCAAATTTTGTATTCACTTGACTCTCTCCATAAACCGTGATCAATATCTCCAACATGGCACTTTTTCCGCCTAAAAATCGTTCATTTAGTATAGCACAAATGATTTAAAGTAAATTTTTTTCAACAAAAACAACAAATTTTTATTATAATTTTTTATTATTTATTACGAAGTGGTTCCACCATTTGATTTGGTGCATTCAAATATCCTGTTTCGCATGGAGTGTGCTAAATTTTGTACCAGTTGAGCGTCGAGAGCCTCTCACTCTTCAAACATGGCAGTTTTTAATCCAGCAACACTTGAAAACTGTCGTTTATCAGCATATATTCGCCTGACAATAATCCCCCAAATCTTCTGAATTGGATATAAGTCAGGAAAACAAGCTGGCTAATCCAAAACATTAACATTGTTCATTTCAAGCCACTCTTGTGTTATCTTGTTGGTGTGGACAGCAACCAACTTGCAGCTTGTGTTCCAACAAAAGTGTGCAAAACAACGATTTGGAATATGCTCAAGTGCTCCAAACAAATTTGCAGGCAAAAATTAGAGCTTATGCCACGCCTCTTCAAGCGTCATAAAGATGCACGGTTAGAGTTTTGCTGGAGTAATATGGACAGAGACTGGACAAAGCTAAGCTTTTTTAATATGCTCCATTTTATCTTCGTTAATGGTTGTTAATTTCAACTGGTAATTTATTCTCATGAAAAGAGGTTCAACTTGGACGGTCCGAATGACAATATAGGATTTTGACGTGATTTAAAAAAAGAACCCTGATATTTTTCAAAGAGAAATTTAAGTGAAGATTATTTTGTGATTTGGGGTTTTTTACAGCTCAAAGCACTTTGGAACTACAAGTTGTACCCACAAAACTGATCAGAGAGTTGTATTGTCAGATATTGCGAATTAATTTGCTTCCATATAGGGAACAAAATAGATGCTGTTACTACATATTTCAGCAGGATAACGCCGCTGTTCTCGCCAGGAAGGAAACACAAGAGTGGCTTGAAATGAACAATGTCAATGTTTTGGATTGGCCAGCTTGTTTTCCTGACTTATATCCAATTGAGAACATTTGGTGGATTCTTGTCAGGCGAATATATGCTGATAAACGACAGTTTTCAAATGTTGCTGGATTAAAAACAGCCATGTTTGAAGAGTGAGAGGCTCTCGACGCTCAACTGGTACAAAATTTAGCACACTCCATGCGAAACAGGATATTTGCATGCACCAAATCAAATGGTGGAACCACTTCGTAATAAATAATAAAAAATTATAATAAAAATTTGTTGTTTTTGTTAAAAAAATTGACTTTAAATCATTTGTGCTATACTAAATACATATATATTAATTATTTTATTAATTTAAAATAAACACTTTTTGTTTGTTTTTTTGAGCACAACTTTATTGTCTCAGAGTTATCAAAGATCTGACTTACAAACTACGTATTTCTTTCGTTTAACATTACATATTGTATGACATTATTAAGAAGAATCTTAAGGTGAGATTACATATCTTTGTATGACATTTCTTAAGGTGAGAGCACATAAATTCAAAGGGTGCTTGCACACTATAATTTTCAAATGTTAAGGTGGGCTACATCACTCACCCCTTAAGTTTGGTTAAATGTTTTTCAAAAACAATATTCTAATGCTTAAAAGTAAATTCGAACAAATTTTTCAATTCAACAAAAATATTTAAATGCATACTTCAAGTAAATTCAAATAAACTATGTAAATTCAGTATTTTCCTACGTATTATGTAATTCAAAATAATTTAGAAATAAAAAGTTACTTTAGGTTTAAACAATGATCGAGTAGCTATATTTTCTGACGCTATAAATGCTGGTTTGACTATCAATTGAGATAGTTTGTTTTTTACTATTCATAAGTACATTGAATGTTTTATCGTTTCTTTCAATGACTTTAAAAGGTCCAATATATGGTTGATTTAAACTGCCTTTGTGCACCTCCTCTCTTACAAGAACATGAGAACATGTTTTCAAATCTTTAGGTACGAAAATATATCTTTGCTCGCGCACTCTTCTTGAGGTCGGTCGAACTCGAGCAATCGCCTGAGTGATTTCTTGAGCTGCTGAAGAGCTTAAAAGGGAATTCGGTTGTTTGGGTTCGACTAATTCCGCTGGAAGACGTAAATTTTCACCATACAACAATTGCGCTGGTGTTACTCCTATATCATCGATTATTGTGGAGCGAATACCGAGAAGTGTCCAGGGTAAGTTTGAAAACCAATTCTGTTTATCTTCGTGTGATCGTAATGCTTCTTTGAGTTGCCTATGAAATCTTTCCACGAAGCCGTTAGCTTGTGGGTGGTAAGTCGTTGTTCTTATCCGTTTAGTGCCTAAGATTAAGGAAATTTCTTTAAACAGTGAAGATTCGAACTGAGTTCCTTGATCAGTGGTAATTGTTTGAGGAATTCCGAACCGTGAGACCCAGTTATGAATAAAAGCGGATACTACTGTTGGAGCACTAATGTTTCGCAAGGGGATTGCTTCTGGCCATGAAGAAAAACGGTCTTTGATAGTCAATAAATATGTATATCCATGTGAAGGCGGAAGTGGACCCACTAAATCCATGTGGACGTGAGCAAACCTACCTTCAGGGACTAAAAACTTGCCGTGCTCAGATTTTGTATGTCTCGTAATTTTTGACTTCTGACAAGGAATACAACATTTTGTCCAGCGGTTTATATCAGCGTTCATCTTAGGCCAAAAATATTTTGATGTAATGATGCTACGCATCGCTCTCGTACTAGGGTGCGAAAGTTTGTGATGATTTTCAAAAATTGTTCTTCGAAATGTCTCAGGAATGTATGGACGACTAACACCAATTGATACTTCGCACCAAATGTCTAACTCATCTATTGGAATATGGATTTTTTTAAGCTTTATAGAAAATTTTGAATCGTTCAAAAGGGTTTTAAGGTCGTTGTCTTTTTCCTGTTCTTTAACAATATTTGGAATATCAACGTGGTTGAAATTTATAATATCAACGTAGGGTCTTGACAAAGTGTCGGCTACAATATTTTTCCTGCCTTCAATATGGCGTATATCAGTCGTGAATTCCGCGATGTACTCAAGATGTCGCGTTTGACGGGGACTTTTTTCGGTTACAGAACCTATTGCTTTCGTAAGAGGTTTGTGGTCGGTAAAGACGGTAAATTGCCTACCTTCCACGAAGTAACGAAAGTGTTTGATGTTTTTATAAATAGCGAGTAGTTCGCGATCAAACACTGAGTATTTCGTTTCTGCTGGGCTTAAGCGTGTAGAATAAAAACCTAACGGTTACCAACCATTATTGTACTGCTGTAAGACACCTCCAATTGCATCATTAGAAGCGTCAACCATGATGCTTACGTTATCATCAGGATTTGGGTGAAAAAGCATTGTTTTCCTGCATAAATCTTTTTTAAGAGTATTGAATGCGTCTGTGCACTCATGAGACCAGTGAAAATTAGATTTTTCGTTTTGGTTTTTTAGGAGAGCATACAATGGCTTAGATTTTATTGCCATGTTTGGTATGAAGCGATTATAAAAGTTAATCATACCAAGAAAACGCTGTGTTTGTTTGATTGAGCTGGGGATAGGGAACTCTTCGATTGCTTGAACTCGCTTAAGAGCCGGAATCAAACCACGTTTGGAAATAGTATAGCCAAGAAAATCAAGTTGATTTACGCCTAATATGCATTTAGCTACATTTACGCATAGCCCGTGCTCAAGTAATCGATTAAAAACCATACGAAGATGTTCTTTGTGCTCTTTCCCTGACTTACTTGCAATAAGTACATCATCAAGATAAATGAACACAAAGGAAAGATCTCCTAGAATGCTGTTTATAAAACGCTGAAATGTTTGTGCGCCATTTTTGACGCCAAAGGGCATTCTGAGAAATTCGAAAAGTCCGAAAGGAGTTATAACCGCAGTTTTATGAATATCCTCCTCTGCTACAGGAATTTGATTATATGCGCGTACCATGTCGATTTTTGAAAAAATTTCACAATCGTGAAGATTAGCAGAGCAATCATGAGCGCTTGAAATAGGATATTTGTCGAATACAGTGACTGTATTAAGTCCTCTGTAATCTCCACATGCTCTGTAATCAAAAGAGTCACGTTTTGGGACCAAATGTAATGGAGAAGCCACAGGTGAACTTGACGGTCGACAAATTCCTAAGCTGACCATTTGCTGAAATTCATGTTTAGCTATAGCTAATTTTTTAGAATCGAGTTTTCTGCTGCGTGCAGATGGAAGAGGTCCATTTGTAATTATACGGTGAACAACTTTATGTTTGGCTGGTACAGTAAAATCGGGGGGGGGGGGGGCTTTTAGAGCCGGAAATTCATCTAAAATGACGCCGAATTCGCCTTGAATGGAACATAATTTTGGTGAAAAAATATTTGTAGATTTAAAAATACAATTTACTTGTAGCTTTGTCAATTAATTGTCGTTCTCCTAGGTCAACTATTAAGTTAAATTTGTGTAAAAAATCTGCACCAATGATCGGATGATCAATGTCGGCTACAATGAAAGTAAAATCAAAAGCACGCCTGAGGCTTAGGTCAACTGATAATTGTTTATACCCGTAAGTTCGAATTTTTCCACCATTTGCTGTAAGGACGAAATCACTAGGATCATATAAATAGGGGCAGTGCCTTTTAGGAATTATTGAAATCTCTGCTCCTGTGTCAATTATAAATTGGAGGTTTGACTTTTTGTCACGAATAAATAAGCGGCGTGAAGAATTTGCCTTACTCGAAGTCGCGCTCGAGGTTGAAAAAATTAGTTTTTTGAAAAATTTTTGTCATATGTTTTGAAATTACATGGTTCTGAGCAATTTCTTGCGTTAGCACCGTATTTTCGATGAAACCAACAAATTGTTTTGTTATTTTTTCGGCTTATTGAGCGCTGCCTAGGTCGCGAAGTGTCTCTCGAAAAACTTCTTGGTTGACGGTTGAAGTTATTTCGATCGAAGCTATTGCGCCTTGGGTAATGCATTTCGAGCCGTTCGATACGGTTAATTAAACTTTGCATGGGATTGTCATCGGCCATAATATTTCCATTAATCGCGCTAATTTGTGAAACTGGTGTTTGGCTAGAAGAATCATGAAGCCTATCTGCCAAACTAAAAAGTTCTTCGCGGGTCTGAGAACTTTCTACTGCAATGAGGCAAACGCGAATCGAAGATGGGAGCCTGTTTAGCCAAAGCTTCATAACGAGTGGTGGATTAACAAGGTTATTACCGCTGGCGAGGCTTTCCATGCTCCTATAAAGCTTAGATGGTTTTTGATCACCAAGCTCCATTTTATTTAAAAGTGCATCTAAACGTCGCTCTTCACTATCCCTATTTCTTTCAAGTAGTATTCTTTTAAGATTATTATATTTGTCTTGAGTTGGGGGGGAAACAAGAACGTCTGCCACCGTTTCCATAGTTTGATTGTTTAAAGAAGCAACTAAATAATCATACTTTGTGTTCGATGAAGTTATATTTTTTAATCGGAATTGTGTTTCTACTTGTAAAAACCACAAATCCGGACGATTATTCCAGAACGCAGGTATTTTTATTGAAATTAAAGATGCCTGCTGTAAATTTTGATTATCAGCAGCTGGCGGATTATTTAAGTCGCTGTTGTTTTCAGCAACTCCGTTTCCAGAACTGCCTTCCCCTTTACCATCAGGCATTTCAAAGCTTTAGAAAAAAAAAAAAATAAATAAATACAAAGGATTGCTCGACTTCAGACCGTATTAATGGTTTAATAAAAACAAAACCCTGCGTAAAGAATGTGTAAGCTAAAACTATATTATTAAAATTAAGCGAATGTCTAAATTATGTTTATTAAATTGTATCGTTCAATGTAAGAACAGTTGATCACCGTTCGACCTTCACTTAAAGTAACGAGCTACGCCAACAAAATAAAATTTTTTTTATGTATCGTTCGATGTACGAACCGTTACTCAATCGATCACCGTTTAACCTTTACAAAATGTATGTATGAATGTATATAGATATGACTATAAATTATTTTTAATAAATAAAAATATGTATGTAATTAATCCACTTAACTCACTGTAGTTGAATAAATTTTACTATGTATTTGTAATATGCCGCTTCGCTGTTTTGCTTATTTTAATGCGATGCTTCACTGTATTGTATCGTGGATGCTCCGCTGGCGTACGCTTGTGGAATAGCTTTCGAAATGTTTTCTTTTTATTTTAAAGATTTGTGGAATAGTGTGGTCTTTCCGCGTTTTCAAGCAATATGCAGATGTTTTTTTGCGATGACTTTCAATGTTGAAAATTAAATTCTATTTTCTGCAAAATGGCGGATGTACAACGTGCAGATTGTGTTGGTAATCTAATTGAGATCTTTGTTGTTTCTCCGTAATTTCTGCGAATTATCTTTTATTCGGGGCCACCAATTTGTGCCGGTGGATGTTGAGGCACATATATATTAATTATTTTATTAATTTAAAATAAACACTTTTTGTTTGTTTTTTGGAGCACAACTTTATTGTCTCAGAGTTAACAAAGATCTGACTTACAAACTACGTATTTCTTTCGTTTAACATTACATATTGTATGACATTATTAAGAAGAATCTTAAGGTGAGATTACATATCTTTGTATGACATTTCTTAAGGTGAGAGCACATAAATTCAAAGGGTGCTTGCACACTATAATTTTCAAATGTTAAGGTGGGTTACAGTCAGCTTAAAGAGAACATATCTAAGCACAAAATATGTCAGTATGAGCGTCTGAGGTTCAATATCCAACATGCTACAGCACATTTTCTTAAAATACATAAATTGTGCTATAGTTTATGAACGCAGTGTATATGTATTTCCAGTGTAAAGGACGGGAAATAAATAAGATTTATATGGCCAAAAAAATTTCTGTTCCTCGACCATAATCCTCCACAATTTTTTTATTCAAAACATGATTTTGACTGTTAATAGTTTACATAAGTCTCATAAAGTTTTTGTTACATGCACTTGTTTTAAGACACCAAACGTGAATGTTCTTTTGAATATGTGTTTAAAGAACGGAACTTTTGTTTTTAATTGGTTTCACTGCAAGGTCAAAAGTATAATTACTTAAACATCTACTATTATGGAAAATATGTAAATTGCTTTTATAAGAAATGGTTCAAGCGGTCAAGAACCTGCTTCCTCCACATTCCAAGACGAAAGTCTTATATATAATTTGCAATAAGTATATATCGTAGCAGTTAAAACTACATGAAGGTGTGACACGTTTAGAAGAAGTAATCTGATGTAACTGCATATGACCCTCTACATGCAAGTATTTTAGTTAAGTCTTCACCATATTGATTTATGTAAATATTTTTTTCAGTTACTCTACGATCCAAATATCAATTTCACCTTAACAATACCGCTATGCATGTAACAAAAAAACAAATTACAAAATAAATTTCAACCATCCACAAAGATTTAAAATGCTGCAGGTTTCAATTCTATTAAATTAAATCTGACAGAACTTAAGTTCAGGTGTAAAACTTTGAAAAACCGTTGCATCGATTGTTTTCCATCATCAAAAATTAATGATCTTTTAATTTATTAATTTAGGTTGAAATTTAATTAATACTTTTTTCCTTGTTTCTTTTAATTTTTAGTAATAAGCAGTAAATTCAACAACTATATCTTTTGATTCATTATGTGTCTTATACGACAGCCATACATATAAGTTTGGTTAAATTATTTTCTTTCGGTTCGCTTTTAAAGTTTAATGATTGATTGTTTTCTAAACTGATTAATTAACTTTACACATATAATCGTATTATCATGTGAAAAAATATCTACACATTCAGCCATTCCAGGTGAATTCACAAAATCTACAGCGGCATATTTTTCGAATTGCTTGAAATTGAAATGATGATTTATCTTAAAAGAAAAAAAAAAAAACAATTTGAACAAGAGCTAACTACAAAAGTATGACATCTCTAATTCTGGCAAATTTTCAAAATTTGACTAAAATTAAAATTATTGAAAATCGGTTTAAGCCGATTTTTTTATTTGTATGCGCGTTCAAAAGGTGTTTGGTTAAATTTTTCGATAACATTACTAAGCTAAGTTAATTTTGTAGAAATTAAAAAAATCAGAAATAGTACCAAGATTGTAACTTTAAAATTGATTAAAAAACACAATTATAAACATATGTTTATTTAAAATAAATATGTATATTAGAGCGGTTCAAAATAAAAACTTTTTGATTTTTTCACGATGTGTCAGCGGATTACAGTAGCCTTATATGTCTGGACAAGGCCCATTACTAGGATTAAGGTTAATATTGAAAACTGGATTAGTGCCCTCTGTTTTAAGTAAACAACCCATTTTCTAAAATATTGATTTAAAAATTGGTGCAAGTTACAGACGTTATAAAATTTTTCAACAAAGTGGGTATGGTTTTCGGGAAACTATAGATCGGGGAATTCAAATCCGTGATTATTTTTCTTCTTCTTTCTTATAAAAAAATTAACAATTGACCGGACAAAAGTAAAAGAGTACCGATTTTCCACTTTCTAGCTGCAACGCCTCAAATATGTTACAGCCGATCCCATTTTAAATCATTTTTTACGTACTGTTATTTGCTTAAGAGAATGCCGAAACCGCATATCATTATCTTATTTCAAACACAAACAAAAATATTATTAAAATAGAATTTTCACTAAGTCCGGTAAATCGACTCACACCGAATTTACACCACATTAATTTTGAGCACGTGTCTTTTATATTAAGAGGCATAAGTAGGCTATAAAACTTTAATTAAGTTAAGTCACCACATGACTTTTATATTAAGTGGCACAACTAAGGCCGTACATATTTTATTTAGGGTGCATACTTTGGGTGGCCCTTATACAAAATAACTTTTTAAATAGCATTTACATGAATATTTCTTAAGTGTGGCCTATGGAAGGTTTTTACAAGTTTTGGTTTATAAAATGGGCGGTGACACGCCCTTCAAAATCCAATTCATCATATATCACCAACTACTGGACATAGATGAATGGGACTTGGTACATAAACATGTATATAAAAGGTACGGGCAAAAGTAAGTTTCAAAGGAAAAAATTATCGCCCCACATATCAACGTCTGCCAGGCCTGCTATATACATATTTGTAAAAGAATAGGGACAAAAGTTAGTTCCACTGGGAAAATGGGCTGTTTCGCTTTTACATTCCATCGCATGCGTTCATACAACATCGCGCCACACTTCGAAAAGGGCAGAACAACGTCTGCCGGGACAGATAGTGTATGTACATATATACGCTGCGCGCCACTTGAATAGGGCCACATATTTTTTATTGGATTTCTTCTGATTTTTATTCTTGTAAATAGATGTTTTGAACATATTTTTTTATTCTAATTTCGTAAATATGTATATCGTTTACGAATTCATAGAAAAAAAGTGTACCTCGTAGAGTACCGTTAGCTGTTTTTTTTACTTTGTTGTTATGAGGTAGAAAAAAATGCGTTTTTATTTGCGCCACTTGAATTAGGCCACTTAAGAAAATATGGAAAAAAAATGTTATCAGATGTTTTTTTTTTTGAAAATTTGTTTATATTTAAGAAATTCAAACTATCATAAGTGTGTGGAGCCTCTTTTTTTAAAAATCCGTTCAAAAATACGGTTATGCATTGCATCGTAGAGTGACTCTAAATAATTCCAAGAAATTGTTGCCCATGGCTTGAACTAGTGATTTTTTGTCTTCAAACTGCCTTTCGTTTTCATAAACTATTCTAACCAACCATGCCCAAACGTTTTCCATGATGTTCATATCGCGCAAGTACGGCGGCCATGCCAAAACTTGAATATTTGAGTGTTGAATCCATACTTTAACGGTTTTTGCTGTATGTATCGGAGCATTATCTTACTAATAAGTCAATGGAATTTGTTCAAATATTCTTTGAAATTGTGGGAATGCTCTTTCCAGAATGGATTTGTCGCAGTTTGCTGTCATTTTTGAGTTTAAAAACACCAAATCTATTGTTGCATAATATGAAATAGCCCCCCATGCTATTACGCCACTTTCTTGCTGTGATGTCTACCCAAAAAAACTTCCAAACATGGCCCTGATGGTTACAACCATTATTTTCACGACTTAAGAAAAGAAGAAGTCTTTACCGAACTTTATTTCGAAAACGGCATCAGCAATTTTGATGAAACTTGGAGATTTCATACATATGTGAACAAAATTAAGATTGGGATAGGTTTTAAGTTTTACAAGACTGTAACAGGGGTGTTAATTTTTATAACGTGATATCTCGCAAACCATTTAAGATATTTTGATGAAATTTGGTAGACTGATGCAAATCATAATTATCTTCAACGGTACCAAAAGTGGGCGGAATTGGAGAAGAGGGCGTGACATCTTTCAACAATTGAAAATTTTGATTCAATATTACTCAAAAACGGCGCATACGAGTTTCATAAAAATTTTGAAGACAATACCGCTGAAAGCAGTCATCATAACAAGTTATGCCACTATATTGGAAAAACGCAGTGAAGGGCGTGGCACAGCCCACAATATTTATAAACGTCATAATAAGAGAACTAACTACGCAATCGTTATGAAATTTAACATGGTAGATATAATGGCTATTGGGTATCTTGTAACCAAAAGTGAGCGCAACGACACTTGTGGGCGTGGCACCTTCCATACATACGAAAAAAGTAAAATGCTATATTTAGTGTGCTATGAGAGTAATATTTTTGAAATTTGGTGCAGAGATGTCAGTTACTATAAGCTATGAAATTAAATGGATTTCTATGGGATTATATCAGTGGGCGGGGCACCTCCCCTACATGCAAAAAATGTTAAGTGTTATATTAAGTGTGCTATGGGAGCAATCTTTTGAAATTTGGTATAGTGGTGTCGGTTACCATGAGCTTTGAAATTAAATGAAGTTCGACGGGATTGCAATAGTAGACGTGGCACCTCCCATACAAGCTAAGACCGTTTAAGGTTATATTTAGTGCTCTGTACGAGTGATCCCTATAAAATTTGGTATAGAGATGTCGGTTACCGGTTTTAAGTTTAATGAATTTTGATGGGATTACATCAGTAGCCGTGGCACCTCCCATACATGAAAAAATACGTTAATAGTTATATTTAGTGTGCTGTGGGAGTAATTTAATTAAAATTTAGTGCAAAGGTGTCGGTTACTATAAGCTTTAAAATTAAAAGAAAATCGACGAGATTGCATTAGTGGGTGTGGCACCTCCCATATAAGCAAAATACGTTAAATGCCATATTAAGTTTACTATTGGAGTAATATTTTTTAAATTTGGTGTAGAGGTGTCGGTCACTATAATATCTGAAATTATGTAAATATTGACGGGATTACATTAGTGGGTGTGGCACCTTCCATACAAGCTTAAAACATTTTATGTTATATTTTGTATACTATATGAGTGATCCTAACAAAATTTGGTTTCAATATATTTAGTCTCATTCAACTTATTTCAAGTATTTCAACCTCTTTCAACTGCTTCATTATTTTTCAACCTTTTTCAACCTCTTTCAACTTTTCTCAACATTTTCCATATATTTTCGAAATTTTCAACCTTATTCAACTTTTTTCGACTTCCTCAACCTGATTCAATTTTTTTCGAATTTTTCAATCTCTTTCAAATTTTTCAACCTCTTTCAGCTTTTTTCAACCTCTTTCAACTTTTCTCAATATTTTAAATATTTTTTCGAAATTTTCAACCTTATTCGAGTCATTCATACTCTTTCAAAATTTTTTCAAGTTATTCAACTGTTTCAACATTTTTCAACTTATTTCAACAATTTCCATATTTTTTTCGAATTTTTTAACATTATTTACACTCTTTTCGAGTTATTCAAACTCTTTCAACTTTTTCAAAATCTTTCAACTTTTCTCAACATTTTCCAAATTTTTTCGACTTCTCGTTTCAACATTTTTCAACCTCTTTCAACTTATTTCAACATTTTCCATATTTATTCGAATTTTGCAACCTTATTCAACTTTTTCCGATTATTCAAACTCTTTTAACTTTTTCAACCTTTTTTCAACAGTTTTCATATTTTTTCGAATTTTCCAACCTAATTCAACTTTTTTCGAGTTATTCACACTCTTTCAACTTTTTTCAACACGTTCCATATTTTTTGCACTTTTTGAACCACATTTAACTTTTTTCGGCTTTTCAACCTCACTCAACTTTTTCCGAGGCTTTGAACTTTTTTCGAGCTTTTCAATCTCCTTCAACTTTTTCAACACTTTAATATACTATCGAGTTTATCAAACTTTTTCAGCTGCTTCAACCTCTCTCAACGTTTTTCAATTTTTTCATATATAATCAACTTCTTTTGAATTTTTTTTTTTAATTTGTTTTCGGGTTTTCAACCTTATTCAATATTTTTTAAACATTTCCAACTTCTCATTCAATTGCATTACATTTTTTCGACTTTTTCAACCTCAAAGCGAAAACCGAACTTGGTCGGTCTCCTGGTACTTGTACTTTAAAGTTGACAAGTTAAATCATTTTTAATGACTGTTATTTGCTTAAAATAATGCCGTAAGCCGCATATCATTTTCTTATTTCGAATCCGAGATATCTGCATTTTTCCACATTGACAGAACTGGCATAATTTGAACTATTCTATAAATTTTTCTATCATTTTCAAAAATTCAAATTATGTCAGTTCTGTTAATTTCGAAAAATGCAGAAATCTCGGGTTCGGAATAAGAAAATGATATGCGGCTTACGGCATTCTTTTAAGCAAATAACAGTACATTAAAAATGATGTAACACGGGATCGGCGACAAAATAATATGGATGATTTTGCAACTTTGAAGTACAGTATCGGAATTTTTTCATTTTTTTCCGGTCAATTTTCAATATTTATGTAAGAAAAAAAGAAGAAGAAGAAAAACTTATCACGGATTCGAATTTCAATTTCAAAATAACTATTGCTATAATAAATTAAAATAATCAGTAATTATTTTGAAAACGATGCACGTGACGTTGACTAGCAATTCTGCAAGTACCACTCAGAATATTTAAAAAGATATTATTTACAATTTTTATATATGTAAGCTATTATCTTTAAAAAAATTATTATATAGTTGACTCCTCCTTAGTCCTTGTAACAATTTTTATTCTACATAGCATACTGTCAAAAAAGCATTTCCTTATAGAGTGGGAAATTTCACTCACTTCTCTTTTCATACATTCAACCAATTACTCCCGGTTTGAATAAAATCCTCTGTGCACCTTAACTTTTAGTATTTTCCACAAATTCACAATCGGAAATAGGTCTAAATACGAGTATATGAAAATACACAAGGTGCCTAATACTTTTGACCACGATTGTATACTTTTTGCACACGTATATACTATATGTATGTGTTCGGCTTCAAGCGCCGAAGATCAGTTCGGTTCTCGAATTTTATTCACTTCTTTGTAGCGTGTTTTTTTATACCCTACACCGAGGGTATATTCACTTTGTCTCTCCGTTTGTATATTCTTGATCAGCGTCACCACCTGAGTCGATTTAGCGATGTCCGTCAGTCTGTCTTTCTGTCTGTCTGTCCGTCTGTTGAAATCAGGTTTACGGGAAAACCAAGAAAGTTAATTGAATGAAACTTTCACACACAGGTCACATCTCTTTGCAGGCATCTTGCTATTGAAAATGGGCGAAATCGGTTAACGGACACGCTTACCGCTCATGCTCTATGTAAATTTACCCAGATCAATTTTGAAAAAAATTGCAGCGATTTTGATGAAACTTGGTGATTTAGTGCACATAAGAACCAAATTAGGATAAGGCTGGGTTTCAAGTTTCCAAAATATCGTACAGGGGCGTGGCACAGCCCTAAATTTTATCATTTATACCACCATATCTTGTAAGCTGTTCAAGATATTGCGATAAAATTAGGTAAACGGATACATTTCAAATATATCTTGAATTGTGCCAAAAGTGGGTGGAACCGAAAAAGTAGGCGTGGCACTTTTCAACTATTAAAAATTTTGATTACGTATATCTCAAAAACGGCGCACACGATTTTCATAAAAATTTTGAAGACAATACCGCTGAAAGCAGTCATCATAACAAGTAATGCCACTATACTGGCAAAACTCGTTGAAGGGCGTGGCACCGCCCATAGTATTTATAAACGTTATATCAAGAGAGCTAACAACGTAATCGTTATGAAATTTAAGTAGGTAGATATACTTGCTATAAGGTCTCTTATTACAAAAATTTTATCCAACAGTACCTGTGGGCGTGGCACCTCCCATATAAGCAAAAATCGCTTATTGCTATAGATAGTGTGCTATGAGAGTAATCTTCATAAAATTTGGTGTATAAGATGTCTGTTACTATCAGCTTCAAATTTATATGAATTTTGACGGGATTGTATCAGTGGGCGTGGCACCTCCCATATTAACATAAATTTGTAAGCGTTGTTTTAAGTGAACTAATGTAGCAATTGCTATAAAATTTAATGTAAGTGTTTCAGTTGCCATAGAGTATATCTGAATCAAAAGTGGTTGAAATAGCACCAGTGGGCGTGGCACCTCCTATACAAATAAAGTACGGTAAGTGGCATATTTATCGAAATATGTGAGCAATCATATTAAAATTTGGTGCAAGAAGTTTGCTTATGGAAAGTTATTTCTGGCTCACAACCGGGCTGGATTGTACCAGTGCGTGTGTCACCGCCCTAAATTTTAAACTTAACTGCGGCATATATCGCAAACCACACAAGCTATTGTGCTAAAATTTAATATGAGGATGTCGATCACAAATATAATTTATTGATCCAAAAGTGGGCGGGATTGGAGAAGTGGGCGTGGCATATTTAAATTTTTTTATTTCTGTTCGTTTTTTTTTTCAACATATCCTATATGTATTTGTTCGACTTTTTCATCCTACATATTTCAACTTTTTTCATAAGTTTCTTTATTTTTTTCGACTTTTTCATCAATTTTGAATTGTTTCAAATTTTTTCAACCTCTTTCAACTTTTTTAGTGCATTTTGCATATGTTTTCGACTTTGTCAATATTTTTCAACCTTTCTAACATTTCACATTTTTTTCGACTTATTCAACCTCTTCGTCTCAACGTATTTTTAACATTTATTTAAAAGGTACCTTCAGTGCAATGTAGGGTATGTGAGTTTCGGCTTGGCCGAAGATAACACCTTAACATGTTTTTTTTCAGTTGACCCAAAAAGTCACTTTTGTAAAATTACACATTTTGAAAATATTTGTTTGTTGGTAAATTTTTTGTTTTTGTACCCGAAAAACTAATTTTCGTAATCGCTATTGCGTGTAAATAATAATGTGAGTGTGTGAAATAAAAAAAATATTTATTTTTAGTGAAATATTTGAAAAAGTTCAACTGGTCCCTGTAGGGACCAAGAGGATCCCAAAGTTCTTAGTCTTTTAGTGTATTATTATTCAAACATATTTGTACCTATAATGTTTTGCTACTCATTCAGAATGTCGCGCAGAAAAAAAGAGTTTCGTGCATAACAGGATTTGAGTGAATTTTTGAAATCGATCGCGTTGTCTGAAAGTGAAGATGACCTCAATTTTCAGACGACAGCCTCATCGACCTTGAATTCAATATTGATGATCTAGTATGCAATTTGGGTTCGGACGATGGTAGTGATAATGAACATAACGTAGTCAAAGAAGATGATAATGCTAATAATGTCAAAAATTAAAATGATAATGTTCTCATAATTGAAGCAAATCAAGGTAAGATGTTGGCACTATTTGATTTCCGGCCATGATTCAACGTATGACCGTTTATTTAAATTATGGTCATTGATTGACGGCCTTAATCGAAATTTTCAAAAATTTCCAAAATGAAGTAGACTTTGCGCCAATAAGCAGATTTGCGCCACCAAAATCAAACATTATATGAAGCAGTATATGCCTGACAAGCCTCAACCTTGGGGAAACAAACTCTTTTTAATGTGTGATGATTTGTGGTTCTGTTACGCCTTTGAAATACATATATTCTGGGGACGATGACCATCGGTTAGTAAATGAAACAGATTTAGGTTCGTGTGCGAATATTTTAGATCGATTGGCTTGGTCGGTTCATTGATTTGTTAATTACTCTATATATTTTGACAACTACTACACATCAGTTCATTTTCTAGCTTATTTGCTTATTTTTTTTATTTTTTGTGAGGTTCTGTAACCAACTGCAATGATTTTATTAAAGATGCTTAAGCCCAATTTCCATGTGATCTTATCTTATGTTATTTTATCCCATATCAGGGATATCAAATCAAATTTTTGTAAGAAAGAAAAAGCATGCGAACAGAACCTAATGCGCTTGGAGAATGCGATAGTGAATAGCATACATTTGCTATCTTAATAGCATGTGATGTCCTCCCTGATATTTGATCAAATAAGATAAGATAAGATCACATGGAAATTGGGCTTTATACACATATAATACATAGTTAAGCACTCACTTACAGGTGGCGCATTCAGTTCAGTCTGAATCTTTTACAAACTTAATTTACATATTTCAAAACGCTTTCTTAAATTTAAAGTTTGTTGCTTTATAAATATTCAGTTTTACATTTTATTACATTCTCTTATGATTTAATTTTATTTTAATTTGATTTTTTTTTATTTTACAATAATCTTAACGATTTTCTTATACTTATAAATTTATTTTTCCACAAGCTTTTCGTAAGTATGTCAGAAATATTATTGTCAGAATTTACTTTAGTAACATCTATAATACTTTTCTCGAAATTTTCATTTATATAGTGATACTGTACTTCAATATGTTTAGAGTTTTTAGTATAATTGCCATATTTGGCGATTGTTAATGCTCCTGAATCATGTTCATATAATTTTATTGGTACATTGATCTTTAAATTGAAGGTTTAATTTTACAAATTTTTTGCAAAAATAACATCAGTTACTCCCTCAGATAGGGCCACATATTCTGCGAAAGTCGACGACTTGGTTACCGTGTTTTTTTTTTGTGGCTTTTCCAAAAAATAACATTATTATACATTCAAATCACGTACCCAGAAGTCCATTTTCTGTCAACGCTATCTCCAGCAAAATCTGAATCTACCATACAATCTAAAATTTCACCATCATTATCCTTTTTATAAGTCAATTTTAAAAATTTAGTTCCATGTTAGTGCTTTACAATTTTCATAGCATATTTATAATGATTTTCGCCGTAAGAATTTTGGAAACGACTTAAATAACTTACGCTATATGCTATATCTGGTCTTGTACCAGTGCTGATGTATAAAAGTTCACCAATCGAATTTCTATATTTAATTCTCATATCAACTTCAGATGCCGGCTCTATTTTTAAATTGGTTTCCATAGGAGTAGCATAAAATTTAGCATTATTTAAATTATATTTTTCAACAAGAGATTCTATATACTTTTCCTGACTTAACGTTGATATATTTTCCTTTATGTTATGATTTTTTTCAATGCCTATGTAGGTTTTGACTTTGCTTTAAGGCGATTTATTGATTTTTGTTTTATATCACTAATTTCTCTTTCATATTTGCCACAGATTAATAAATCATCAACAAATAAAACTAAATATGTAATTTCTTTTTCTTTTCGATTTACGTACAGTATTGGTCAAAACTAAAGCACCCCCTGAGTACAATAGTCATAATTGCTTCTCTTAAAACCTAATTTTATTACAAATTCATTAAAAAATACTCTAGGCTGATTTATATATCGGGCATTTCACGCGAAGCGGACCGGGGAAATGGGATCATGTTTCCAATTTCAGATATATTTGAACATGTTGTACCTGTACATGACCTCGACACATAAACAAAATATTTTTAGAATGGCAACACTGGTTTACAAAATATGGGTCTTTGAAAATTTAAGAAATCGTAAGGTATGTACTACTTCAAATGCCATTATTCAGTTTAAAAAAGTCTGGTAAAATGAATTAACTGCTGGATTTTATGCTTCGGTTACTGGTCTTTTTAACCTCATAATTGGATTTCAAAAATAAAAAAAAAGAAATATTTTTCTTTATCGTTTTTTCAACGTTCGCCTAGCAAAAAATTTTTTTTTTGTGCATTAATAAAAAGTATATAGTATGCTTATACTTCGTGTCAAGTTTGATAGTGGGCCACCCAGCCGTTTTGGAGCTATATGCGTTGCAATGCCGAAACCCAAAAAAAAAAACGAAATAGAAACATCTTTACAATGTAAATTTAATGAGTTTCAAGCATTCTGCAAAACATGGAAACTTAAAATTAGTTATCCAAAATGTGAAGTTATTCTATTTCGCCCACCTTTTAGGCGTGGAAATCACGACCTAAGAAAAAAACTGGAAAACCAGAGAGTGAGAATGGTCTTTAAATTCCAAACAAGTTATGTGTCAGATACCTGGGTGTTTATTTGGACAAATTTTTATACTATAACGAATACGTTACGGTCACACTCGAAAAAGCAAGAGCAGCATTTAAAAAAACTAAAAAAAACTGTTTTATTCACGACACCTCCAACGAGATGTAAAGATCGTCTGTTACCAAGCGTTCGTTCGACCAATACTGACTTACGCATTTCCAATTCGGTGGAATATTAGCCCTTCATATGTATATGGAAAAAATACTGGTATTTGAGAGAAAATGCTTAAGAGCTTGCCTACATATGTATAGAAGTCGGTATTCAAGTTACAGACGTTTAATTTTTATTAAGAACTTTTAAATGCCTCGAAACTGCCCAGAATAGACAATTTCATTCTGGATCTAACGAGAAATAATTTTGCGCGCGCAACATTTATCGGAAACTCTTTAATTTCGGGAGCATTGTATCCTAATCCAAAGTATTTTGAAAACGCAATAGAGAGAGGATTCATACCACCCGAGGCCTTCCTATATCTAGATACACTAGGGTATTTATCCGACTCAAGAAACATACCCGTAATTTATCATGTAGAGAGAAGAGCTACTTATAAAAGAATTCTGCATTCCTTAATGTGTACAGACAATCGTAATCGAAATTGGAAATACTGTAACGACATACCTGAACGTGACATACATAATAATAACCGAGAAAATATTAATAAATACTGGTGGCTGGCTTGGCTAACAAATCAGTTTCAATGGTTGGCTGCTGTTTTTGCGGTTAGGATGGATAGGCCATAATCTATCAACGAGATAGGTTATTGGAACTCAAACTGATCTGGCGGCACAAGACAGTAGTCATTCATACTTTTTATTTACCTCTTAATTAATATGTGATTAAAAGTTTTTCCCGCCCTTTTTTCTTTTATAATAATTCCACATATTGAGGAAAATTATCACCAAAAAATTATCATCAAAATTATTGTTAAATCTAAAACCAATGTAAATTTGTAAATATATCGCTTGTATTGAGTACCTATAAGGTTATTTACTTTATTATTATTATTACTTCTAGTATATAGTAACACAGGTCAACACTAGTTTTGGTGCCGAGAAGCAGTACTTTTTTTTTTAACTAAGGACCTTATTCTGATTACATTATTATCAAAAATGTTGATATCCTACGTGTAGTTTTCTAGATTTTGCCTTGTAAAAAAAAGGCTTACATGAAAAACACTTTACATTGTTTAAATAAAAACTTTCTTTTTCGTGACTTTTTCGCGAATGAGGTGTAGTCGGACTATCACGTTGCATCCCCCAGCAATAGTCAGCCATCATATGGCGATCTCATTGGCCTTGGTATCTTTCTTCCATAGTCTTTAGGTCCTGGTGAAACCGCTTCCCTTGTTCTTCGCTATAGGATCCAAGATTGTCTGGGAATTGGTCAAGATGACTGTGAAGGTATTGCACTTTGATTGACATATTACATCCGAAGTTATTAAAGTGTTCTGGAATGTCATTTACAATTTCAGAGTAATTTTCTGACTTTTGTTGAGTGAGCAATAGCAACTGAACCAAATTTGTTGCCATTGTGTAGAAGGACACACTTAAGACTTCGTTTAGAGCTGTCTATAACGAGACGCGATTCATTTGGATGGTATTTCAATTGGATAAATCATTTTTTTAACGTTTACACCATACAAATTAATACAGCAGAAGTAACAGTCAACAAAGTGATTTTTTTGTTCTTTCCATTGCATAGGCATTCCGAACCTCACATGGTTTCTTTTACCACTAATACACTGTCTTAAGTGTTCATGGCACATTTTACAAACAATTTGGGGCATCCACGGCTTGTATTCTAGGTTTTCTGAATTTTTTCACTGTGTATTCACCACAAATGTAACAAAACACATTTGGGTCATTGAGACAACTTCTTTGCGATGAAGACATGATGTAAAAATCAATTTATTTTTAGAAATTTATCGATAAAATAGTAAATCATGCACACGGAAGTACTTATTACAGCGAATATTCAAAAATGGCACGTAGGAAAAAAAAATTAAAAATATTTTTAATGTTGCCAGTACATGCTTAATACAAAACCACTAACTCGGCACCAAATTTTTTTTTCGATTTGTTGACCTGTGTAATCATTGTTCTATTTAAAAAAAATGTATTATTGTTAAATTAGGGTCAAATAAAGGAATTAAAAAAAAAAAAAAATTTTAAATCCAAATTGATGATCAGAAATAATTTGGAAAGAATCATCAATATAATTTTCCATTTTAATACTTATTATTTTTCTAAAATCTTACCTAAATTGCAAAGCAGTGAAATTGGTCTGAAATTATTTAGTTCAAAGCAATTTGGTTTTTTTAAGATTGGAACTAGATTGGCTATTTTCCAAGGTATTGGAAAGTAACCATTTATTTATGCAGTTATTGATTAAAATTGTTAAAAATTCGAAAAACATATTTGAAAATTTTTTGATAATAAAGTTGGAAATATAACGAAAGAAAATTCAGATACAGATGAAAACGTAAGTGGGGCTATTTGCTGAAGAGCAGAGTGTTCAGCATCAACATTAAAAATTCTATTTGGAAGTGAGTCAAATTTAGATTTGACAGTTTTTTGAACTGATTCGTTAAAGTGTTGATTTGAACCAGAAGCTTTCAAATCATAAATTTTCTTAAAATGATTACCAAAGATCTCAACTTTATTTTCATTATCATTAACTGTAACATTATTAACAATTACTTTATCACAACAAAACTTTTTGGTTTTACCAATTAGTTTATTAATTTCTTTAAAAGCATTAGGACCTGGTTTAATCTTAGAGAGTCGATTTTTTAGTTGGTCATTTACCCAAATAGCAACTTTTTCTTTTATAATTATATTTAAAAGAGAAATTCTACTAGAAAGTTGCATATATTCAATAGAAGTTCTATTGTTATTAATATGAAAAAGTTTTTTAAGGCGTCTTTGCCAATTATGCTTTTGGTTAAATAAAATTTTGATATGATTTGGAAGTAATGAGTATTTTTTAATAGAAGACGATATGACCTTAGAATTTAGATGTATGTATTGAATTTTGAACAGCTTGGCTCAATTTATTAATTTATGAGTCAATATCTGAATTCGAAAGATTTAAATTAAAAGAAGGCTTATCAAGAGCAATGTGATCATCAAGATCTTCCCTGAATTTCGACCAATTTGTCTTTTTAAATGAAATGAAGCACCTAGATATTTCAAGAGAAATAATAGCATCTGAAATTTTAAGTTTCAACATCACAGGAAAATGGTCAGAAAATGTTGCTAGAGTTTAAATGCTATAATTTGAATTAATTCTATCCAAGAGATGATTGGAGATAATAAATTGGTCTAAAAAGAAGAACTGCTAGGAAAAGTTGGAGAACTAGAAGTCAAATTGATAAGATCGTTATTAGAATTCAGCAAAGCTTCCAGACTACGACCATAACCATTAATTAAATGGTCACCTCATAAAGGATTTCGGGCATTTAGATCACCACCTAATATGGTACCATAAAAGGAACTAGCCAAATTCGAAATTTTATTTAATTCATCAGTAATAATTGTGGAAGAAGTATTACAAGGAATGTAAATTAAACCGTAAAGTAAACGTTGCAATGAATTGTTAATTTTAATTTGAATTTCAATAAATAGTGAAGGAAAATTGATGTTGGTATAGTCAACAATATGAAATCTTATTTTATTTTTAATAGCTATAGCAAACCCTTGATGAGAGTCATTTCTAACAAAAGAATATGAGTCCATAAAAACTTTATGTCTCGTGTTTAGATGAGTTTCCTGAATAAAAGCAAATGTTATATCATTATGCAAAAGAATATTTAATAACTCTACTCTTCTAGAGTGATTTATTAAAGACCGAATGTTAAAATTTAAGAAATTAAAATTCATGGAGCTGATGAACAAAGAACTTCATTAAGGAGTTCAATGTATGCCAATCTTTTGTGTTCAATTGAACTAAAATTATTTAAATTTTTAAGAAAATTTTCAATTTTCATTAAAAGGTTAGATAAATTCATACCAAATAGTTCTTGGGATAGTCCCAAGAAGGTGGACACTAGCGAGTTTGATTCCACGGGCAAAGAAGCGAGATTTCAGGGATACCAGAGACAGGCTTAGGCTTAAAATGATCAGCAAATGAAATATTGGGATTAATAAATCCAACATGGTTGGAATTATTAACTATGTCAGAGACAAATTGTTTTTGCTTAGCTTTGTTTTCAGCAGCAGCATTAATAAAATTTTTGCGTCTATTGACATATTCCACATATTTGGTGCAGTTTTTATAATTGGCAGGGTGACCAAATTGTTCACAATTTACACAATATGGTGTAGAATTTTAATTTTTTATATTTTTACATTGACCAGGGTCATGCTCAGAGTCACATATAACGCATCTGTAATTACGTGCACAATTTTTCTTCAAGTGACACGAAGCTTTTGTTATTTCAGGCCAAAACATTTTGCTTGTATTAGCTTCTTTTAATAAGCACCTTACTGTATCCATAATGGATCTATTATATCGTTCGGCAACTCCATTTAATTAATGTGCATACGGGGGACATGGATTTATTTTAATACCTTTATTTTTAGCAAATTCAAAATCATCGCGATTTATATATTCTCTGCCATTATCACATTGCAAGATTCTTATTTTCTTCCCTGCTAGATTTTCAATTAAATTAACTTATTCAACGAAGCAGTTGTATGTATCAGATTTAGATTTTATACAATAAACTTTTGCACATTTACTATAATCGTCAATAAATGTAAGAAAATATCTTTCACCCCAATATCCTGTAGTCTGGTGTGGTTCATTTAAATCGGTATGAATAATGTTTAATACGCATGACGCTTTAGTCCTATTTAGGGCTACGAGATGGCCTGTCTACAAAAGTAGTGTATATCAAAAAATTCCAATTTTGTAATGAAAACCAAAAATTTTTTAGTCCCATAAAAATATTTTTGATGAGCAAAAAAAAAAAGGTCCTCGCTTTCTGCGAAAAACCCCAGTAAAATTAAAAGAATATTTGAAATAACTTATATTTTACAATGCAAACATCGAAAGTAGCAAAACCATCCGAAAGTAGTGCATTTCAAGTGAAAAATAGCAAAGTAGCACATTTGCTACTAAAGTATGTCATCTGGTAGCCCTAGTCCTATTGTTTTTAAAAGGTAAATTTGACATTTTACTCTCGATACATCCCGACTAGAAAATGTCGTTAGGCGTAAATTAGGTCGTCATTGGTTTTGCCTAACCAGAACGTTAGGGCCAAGTGTGGAACCCCAACGACAACCTAATTTGGATTGTAACGGCGTGCCCCAAAATTTCCTAAATAGGATTGTTCAACGCCTACCTCATTAGGCTCTCGTTGGGCTCTTTCTACAGGGGGCCAATGAAAAAAAAAAAAAAAAATTGCTTTGTCTTGGGGAAGCATTTTTTATAATTGGTTGTTTGTTGGGAATTTTTGGATTACATTTTTTTCAATTACAATTACAAGTAATCCTTACCTGTAATTGAAAAAATCAATTAAAAGTAATTGTAATTGAAGTTTTTTTTCAATTACGTTAATTTAAATTACATGTAATCTAAAATTACAATTACATGCAATTGCAATTACTTTTGTAATTGGATTAGTAATCCATGAAAATGTAATCCTTTTGATTTTTGTAATCCATTTCTTTTGCCAAGTAATTTGAAACAAAAATGTAATTAATTACACATTTTTCTGCAATTACATTTATTAAAACTTGAAATAAATTTCTTACAAGCGATAAAATTTTTTAAAATTCGATTCGTTAAGAATATTTGGTTTGTGGGCTCATCTTATAATGTAGAGGTAGGGGCATACCAACAACAATATGCTTATATATATTAAAGCGGTTCAAAAAAAAAAAAAAAACTTTTTATTTTTTCGCGGATTGCTATAGCCTTATATGTCTCGACAAAGCTCCTCAAAAGGGTGTTAAGTTGTCTACCTTTTTCAAAGAATATAAGTTAAAGAGTTTTTTGGTTTGTTTTGAGACTAATAATTATTATATTAATAATTTTTGTATTGAACTTTTTAGTCATTTATACAACCAACATGAGAAAGATAACAAGTGGATCAATTTAACCTGGTAATTGGTGACATATGTTTCGGCTATTACCACGTATAAACATATTTATATGCATATACATAGCCTCATCAGACCAGTTTTGGTTAAGTTGTACTGAGAATCGAACACCCGACCGTATGCATTTTTGAATTGCGACGGCCGCTCTAACACTTGAGCTATTGGGTATGTGACCTTGATGTGTACAAAGTGCGTGTTTGGATTTCGCACGTATTGTTCCATTTTTCTTGTTATCTTTCTGAGTTATGTTCAGTTGACATAGCTCTTTTTAAGGTTATTTGGCTTATACATGTGCTATGATTTTTTATAATTTTATTTTCATATAATTTCAAAGTTCTGGAAAATTTTCCAGCTACTTTTAAATGACTAAAAAGTTCAATACAAAAATTATTAATATAATAATTATTAGTCTCAAAACAAACCAAAAAATTCTTAATATATGGAGAACCCGCCAATTTTTCAATAATAATAAAAAAGCATATATATATATATATATATATGCATACATAGCATTTCATGAAATAAAATACAAGATATAAAAACCGTACCAAAAAGAGTTTTGCTTACTAAGTTCATTTCCATTAATGAACTTTTGCCACATTTCCCATCGAAATTATAATTATTCGTGAAGGCATCCGAAAACATGCTCCTCAATACTTCGTCAAGAGTTCCTGAGGAACCCTTGATTTTAAAATATGAGCCTTCTGAAAATTTATAAACATTAATATGTATTATGATAAAAAAGAAGTTAAAATTGCAGTGTCCTCACCATTGCCATCTCATACTCCAGTGTTTGGAGTTTTTCTTCCACTTCAATATATGCGGCGATGGACGAAATTAGTAGAGTGTAAGCAATTTCAATTGCAGTTTCTCCGTCTGCCTCTCCGGTCATGCGGCGTAGCGACTTGTGCATCCGTTTGACAATGACCTTGCACTCGCGCACCATCGTGTTCTGTGCCAAAGTCTCACTTCTATTGTTAATCTGAAAAAGTGAAATAATGCAACAAATCATTAATTCTTCAAATAAAGAAAACATAGTTGTGTACTCCTGCATTTACTTACAATTTCTTTATTATTTGCCTCCAATGTGGCCAACCGCGTCTCCAAGCCTTGCAAACTCTTCTGCATGCCTTCCTGATTTGCAAGGATTTTCGCTTGGTTCTCCAAAACCGATCCAAGAAGGCTTGCCACGTCTGAAAAAATTTTCATAAAAATGTCATAAAATTTGTAAAATAAATACACGCGAAATCAAAAAACACAGTTTAGTCTTATTTTGCCACCTTTACGTAATAAACCATTTACATAACGAAACTAATCGAATAAAAAAAATTCACATATTTATGGAAAATTTTATCCATTTTTCGACATATGACTAAAAAAATGAAACACGAGTACCGCTTAAAATTAAGTGAAAAATCTAATCGACCTAAAACCTTCATAAATTGTAATTACAATAACTACAAAAACTGGAAAATATTTCAAACTACCCTAATTGTTTGATCTTCTTCTAAAAATACATAGTCGCCAATTTATTACAAAATACATGTAAGCTTGAATTTCCATATTTTTGAAAAATTCCACAAATATGTAAAAAAATGTGTATTTCTGAAAACTAATAACGTAGCCTAGTCATAATTTATCTTACTTACTTACTTGGGTGGCCATAACAACCTGTTACCGGGTTACGGCCGACTTCAAAAACTCTCTCCAGGCGCCTCTGCTTCGCGCGCGACTTCTCCAATCATTCACACCAAGCGTGGATAGGGTTTCCTCGGCTTGGTTTTTCCATCGGAGGCATGGTCTTCCTCTTCGTCGTCGCCCAGCGGCTTCTGCATCAAACACCTTTTTCGCCGAAGCTTCTTCGTCCATACGCACAACATGTCCCAGCCAGCGCAGACGTTGGATAGTGATGCGCTTGACTATGTCAATGTCAGCGTAGAGCTCGTACAGTTCGTGGTTCATTCGAATACGGTAGTCGTCGCCGACGTGAACAGGACCGAAGATTTTGCGAAGAATTTTTCTGTCAAACACCCCAAGCGTGGCTGCATCAGTCTGCGACACAACCCATGCTTCTGCGCCGTAAAGTAGCACGGGTAAGATGAGCGTCTTGTAGAGTGTCAGTTTTGTCGGGCGAGAGAGGTCTCTACTACTCAATTGCTTACTGAGACCATAGTAACACCTATTAGCAAGAGTTAATCTTCGCTTTATCTCCAGGCTGACATCGTTTTGAGTGTTCACGGCGGTGCCAAGATAGGTGAATTCCTTGACAACTTCGAAAGTATAGTTGTAACAAAGGATCCAATACGCAGCGTCTCCCTGTTTGTAGACAGCATATACTTTGTTGGATGGAGGATGGAGCTGCTTGTAGAAGTTCACGTAAGTGGGAAAAGTTCCTGATTGCCACTCACTTGGGAATGGCCAGGGATGATTCTTTTGCAAGCAGTTCAAGCAGCTCACAAACTTTCGGCCAAGTATCCTCTGGAGATCCCTTGGACACCCGTCCGGGGGTGAGCTAGTTGTGAGAAGGCGAGTCTCTCCTAGACTTAAAACTTGGAATATGTGCGTAGGGTTTGGGTCCCACCACACATTATCATCATTTCCAATGAAAACCAAATCAGCCTCGGATAATAGCCCCCACTACGATGACGACCACTGCAAACGAAAAACGGACAATGATTTACGGATATGCACCTGGAATGTCCGGACCCTCCATAGGGAAGGTGCAACTATCCAACTGGCGGAAGCCCTCGTAAAAATAAAGGCTGACATCACCGCCATCCAGGAGATGCGATGGAAAGGACAAGGCTGCTCTAAACGGACGAACTGTGATATCTACTACTGCGGCCATGCGGAGAAGCGCGAATTCGGTTACGGATTCGTTGTAAGTCGAAAATTACGCCACCTAGTTTCCCGGTTCACGCCAATAAACCAAAGGCTGGCTACGATCCGTATCAAGGCAAAATTCTTCAACATAAGCCTAATTTGCGCGCACGCCCCGACGGAGGAAAAGGACGATGCCACCAAGGATGATTTCTACGCGAGCCTAGAGGACGTGTATGACCGTTGTCCGACCCACGATGTAAAAATAGTCCTCGGCGATTTTAACGCGAAGGTCGGAAGAGAAGGCATCTTTGGCGCTACAGTCGGTCAGTTCAGTCTCCACGAGACCACTTCAAATAACGGTCTGAGACTGATCGACTTCGCCGCGGCGCAAAACATGGTAGTTAGTAGTACCAGATTTCAACACCTCGACATTCACAAGGCCACCTGGCTATCCCCGGATCAAAAAACGAAAAACCAAATTGATCATGTTGTGATCGACGGAAGGCACGCTTCAAGCGTTCTGGATGTACGTACATTTCGAGGAGTCAACATTGACTCCGACCACTATCTTGTTGCAGCTAAGATCCGCATGCGGCTATACAATGCGAAGAATGTACGCACGGGCATGCAACGAAAGCTGGACGTTGCCAAGCTGCAATCACAACGGACTGCCGAGGCGTACTCCGCTCAACTCTCGGTTAAGCTCAACCAACCAACCTCTAGAACCGACGACGCCGGTGGACTTTGGACACACATCTCCCACTCCATGCGCGCTGCTGCCGAGGAAGTCATTGGTTTTCGACGCCCACAACCTCGAAACCAATGGTATGACCAGGAGTGTCGCGATGCGACTGCTGAAAAAAACGCCGCATACAAGAAGATGCTGCAGTCAGCCGCAACGCGAGCCGTGCGAGAAAACCACCGCGAAAAGAGGAAGGAAGAGAGGCGCATTTTCAGACGTAAAAAAAGGGAGCAGGAAAAGCGTGAGCGTGAGGAACTTGAGGTGTACCAGGGCAAGAAGGATGCACCAAAATTCTATCAACAAGTTAAGCGTCTAACTCAAGGTTTCAAGCCCGGAGCATCCACTTGTAGAGACGAAAATGGAAATCTGGTTACAGATACACAGAGTGTACTGAGGTTATGGAGACAGCATTTCTCCAACTTGCTTACGGACGATGATTCCACCAATTCCGCCCAGAGAGAATGCAGTACGATACCACCAATCGATGATAACGCAGTGGAAGTACCATCACCTAGCCATGAAGAGGTTCGAGTTGCTATCCTGCGACTCAAAAGCAACAAAGCAGCGGGTGCTGACGGCCTGCCAGCTGAGTTGTTTAAAGCTGGTGGCGATGAATTGATAAGGTGCATGCATCAACTCATCAGCAAAATATGGCTAGCGGAAAGCATGCCCGACGATTGGAATCTCAGCGTGCTTTGTCCTGTAATAAAGAAAGGAGACTCGACAATCTGCGCCAACTACAGGGGTATCAGTCTTATTTCCATCGCATATAAGATCCTCTCGAGCGTATTGTGTGAAAGATTGAAGCCGTATACAGAAACGCTGATCGGATCCAATCAGTGTGGCTTTAGACCTGGTAAGTCCACCATAGACCAGATTTTTACACTACGCCAAATCCTGGAGAAAACCCATGAATATCAAATCGACACTCACCATCTCTTCGTTGATTATAAAGCTGCGTTCGATAGCCCAGTGCGGGATTGCCTATACGCAACAATGTCTGAGTTCGGTATACCTGCAAAGTTGATAAGGCTCTGCAGGATGACGTTGAGCAATACGTGTAGCTCCGTCAAGGTAGGGAATGACCTCTCCGGAACTTTTAATACCGAGCGAGGTTTCAGACAAGGCGACCCGCTCTCGTGCGATCTCTTCAATTTCATTATGGAGGGGATCGTACGAAAAGCCGGTGTGCATCATAATGGCACCATTTTCTTCAAAGGTGTTCAGCTCCTTGCGAACGCTGATGATATTGATATTATCGGTCGGAGTAAGAGAGATGTTACTGCTGCTTTCACTGCTATTGAAAAGGAATCAGCCAAAGTGGGTTTGACGGTAAACGAAGGCAAGACGAAATACATGATGTCTACTAACAACAACAAGAGAGCACGGGATCTAGACTCTCATGTTACAGCGGGCAACTGTAAATTAGAAGTTGTCAAGGAATTCATTTACCTTGGCACTGCCGTAACCAGCAATAACGATGTCAGTCTGGAGATTAAGCGGAGAATAACAATTGCTAATAGGTGCTACTACGGTCTCAGTAAGCAATTACGTTGCAGAGCTCTCTCTCGATCGACAAAGCTAACACTCTACAAGACGCTCATTCTACCTGTGCTTCTTTATGGCGCTGAGGCATGGGTGGTTTCGACAACAGACGCAGCCGCTCTTGGGGTGTTCGAGAGGAAAGTTCTCCGCAAAATCTTTGGTCCTGTTCGAGTTGGCGACGACTATCGCATTCGAATGAACCACGAGCTGTATGAGCTCTACGCCGACATTGACATAGTTAAGCGTATAACAATACAGCGACTACGCTGGCTGGGTCATGTCCATCGTATGGATAAAGAAGCTCCAGCGAAAAAGGTATTCGAAGGGAAGGTCCCCGGTCAACAACGAAGAGGGAGACCATGCCTCCGGTGGATAGACCAAGCTGAGGAAGCCTTAACCGCGCTTGGCATTAACGATTGGAGAAGGCGCGCGCAAAACAGAGGCGCCTGGCGAGAGCTAATGAGGTCGGCCGTAACCTGACAACGGGTTGTTATGGCCATCTAAGTAAGTAAGTAAGTATATACTTTGTTTTGCCCTCGTTCACCTTCAAACCCACTTTCGCTGACTCTTTATCGATAGCAGAGAACGCAGCAGTAACATCTCGCTTACAACGTCCAATGATATCAATATCATCGGCATATGCAAGGAGCTGGACACTTTTGTAGAAAATAGTGTCATTACGATGTACACTGGCTCTTGGCAACACCCCTTCCATCACAAAGTTAAAGAGGTTGCAGGATAGTGGATCGCCCTGTCTGTAACCTCGTTCGGTATCAAATGGTTCGGAGAGGTCCCATCTTACTCTGACGGAGCTGGCTGTGTTGCTCAACGTCATTCTGCAAAGCCGCACCAGCTTCGCAGGTATACCGAACTCAGACATGGTGGCATACAGGCAATCCCGTATCGGGCTATCGGAAGCTGCTTTAAAATCGATAAAGAGATGATGGGTATCGATCTGTTTTTCGTGGGTTTTTTCCAGGATTTGACGTAGTGTGAAGATCTGGTCTATGGTGGACTTACCAGGTCTAAAGCCGCACTGATAAGGCCCAATCAGTGTGTTGGCAAACGGCTTAAGTCTTTCGCAAAGTACAGTCGACAGGACCATGTAAGAGATGGCAAGAAGAATGATTCCCCGGTAGTTAGAGCAGATTGTCGGGTCACCTTTCTTCAGTACAGGACACTGAGATTCCAATCGTCGGGCATGCTTTTAACTAGCCATATTTTGCAGATGAGTTGATGCATACACCCCATCAGCTCATCGCCGCCGGTTTTGAACAATTCAGCAGGCAGGCCATCGGCACCAGCCGCTTTGTTGTTCTTAAGTCGTTGGATCACAACACGTACCGCGTCATGGCTAGGTGGTGGTACATCCACACCATCGTCGTTGATTTGTGGCATCGGGTTAGTTTCTTCAAAGGCGGGATTGGTGGAGTCATCGCCAGCAAGCAGCTTGGAAAAGTGTTCCCTCCATAATCTCAATGTACCCTGCGTATCCGTAACCAGATTTCCATGTTCATCTTTACAGGTTGATGCTCCGGGCTTGAAACCTTGGGTCAGACGCTTGACTTGTTGTTAAAATTTTCGAGTATCATTCCTGCCCCGTAACATTTCGAGTTTCTCACGCTTGTGCCTTTCCTGCTCTCGTTGCTTGCGTCTGAACAGGCGCCTCTCATCCTTTCTCTTTTCCCGGTAGTTTTCATGCACGGCTCGCGTTGCTGCTGACTGCAGGGTTCTTCTGTAGGCGGCGTTTTTCACTGCAGTAGCTTCGCGAAACTCCTGGTCATACCATTGATTTCGCTGAAGTGGGCGTCAGAAACCAATGACTTCTTCAGCGGCAGAGTGCATGGAGCGGGGTATATGCGCCCTAAGTCCACCGGCATCATCGGGTAGAGAGTCAGGTTGAAGGAGCAGTTCTGAGAGGCGAGCGGAATAGGCTTCGGCCGTCCGATGTGATTGCAGCTTAGCGACGTCCTGCTTTCGTTGCGTACCAGAGCGTACATCCTTTGCATTGCAGAGCCGCATGCGTATCTTGGCTGAAACAAGATAATGATCGGAGTCAATATTGACTCCCCGGAACGTACGAACATCTAGCATGCTGGAAGCATGCCTTCCGTCGATCACAACATGATCGATTTGGTTGCGTGTTTTCTGATCAGGGGACAGCCAGGTGGCCTTGTGGATATCGAGGTGTTGAAATCTGGTGCTACTTACTACCATGTTTAGCGCCGCGGTGAAGTCGATCAGCCGTAGACGGTTGTTTGAGGTGGTCTCGTGAAGGCTGAACTGACCGACAGTGGGGCCAAATATACCTTCTCTTCCGACCTTTCCGTTGAAATCCCCGAGTACAATTTTAACGTCATAGGCCGGGCAGCGGTCGTATACTTTCTCGAGTCTCGCATAGAAGGCATCTTTGACAGCATCGTCCTTTTCCTCCGTCGGGGCGTGCGCGCAAATCAAGCTGATGTTAAAAAATCAAGCCTTGACGCGAATCGTAGCTTACTACGAATCCGCATCCCATTTCGCGCCTCTCCACATGGCAGCTGTAGTAGATATCGCAACTTGCTTGCTTAGAGCAACCTTGTCCTATCCATCTTCTTTCGTGGATGGCGGTGATGTCAGCCTTAATTTTTTTGAGGGCATCCGCCAATTCGATGGAGGCACCTTCCCTATTGAGGGTCCGGATATTCCAGGTGCATATCCTTAAATCATAGTCCTTTTTTCGTTTGCAGTGGTCGTCAACGTTAAGGGGTTCATTATCCGAGGCTTTTTTTGTCTTCATTGGAGTGTTTTTTTTACGTGGCGGGTACCAAACCCTGCGCACAACCCAGTTTACTTCCAGGGAGGACACGCTGCACACATTCGCTCACTATCTCAGCGGATGTGGAGATAGCTACCCAGATGGAGCCGCGGGGAGGCTGTGTGTCAACTTGCTAATGGTTGGCTCAGAGATCGCTCTGGCAATCCCCAGATGGAAAGCAATCAGAAACTTTACTCTGATTAACCAAAAGCCAATCCGTCCTCATAATTTATCACCTTAACACAATGTAATCATAAACTTAACCCTTTTCACAAAATTTACGATTTTTCACTTTCATGGACTTAGAAAAATTTTTATCCATTTTTTCGACATATGACCAAAAAACTAAAAGACAATGAATACTGCTAAAATTTAAGTGGAAAATACAATCGACCTGAAATCTTCATTAATTGTAACTATTATAACTACATGAATAGATAAGTACCGCAAACCACCCTAATTTTTCGTCCTTCTTCTAAAAATACATAGTCGCCAATTTATAACAAAACACATATAATCTTTAATTTCCTTGCTATTTTTTCAAAAATCCTATAAAAAATGCGAAAATGCAAATTACATCAAACTAATGAAGCAAGCCAGTCACAATTTATCACATAAACATAATATAAGCATAAGCTTAACCGTCTTCACAAAAATTAAGTTTTTTTGTATAAATGAACTTTGGAAAATTTTATTTATTTTTTAACATATGACCAAAAAAACTGTTAAAATTTAAGTGAAAAATCTATACGTACATATAAAAATAATATTGTATAGTAACTTGGTTCGCCAAAGCATTTTTTTTGGTCCATTAAAATTAAAATTTGTGTTAAACACCTTCCGCATTGGATTTTGGCTGGTGCTGACATTGGGGCTTATGACTTCTGCAAAAATTCAAATTAGTTGCTATTAAAGAAGAATTGGGTAGTCTTACCTTCAATTAAGGTGTCTGGATCATCAAAGTTTATCTTGTCCACTGAAATTATAAAATTTAAAAGAAGTGAATGAAATTAAATATAATGAATTAACTCTAAATTTTAATTTGCTGTTAATATTTACTAAATAAATAAATATAGTGAAATTAAATAAAATAACATAGCATTAAATTAAATGAAGACATTGAATAAAATACAAAGCAGAAAAAAAGTGTGAGTGTAAAAATTAGTTTAAAAAATCGTGAAAAACTTGATGCAAAATTGGAATCAACAAAAATTTATTAGAAATTTGAATACAAAAACATTTGTACTCTATATCAATTTTAGATATTTTAACTAAGTCATTACTAAAGTCACTACCTAATAATATACCTAACCCTGAGTACGATTGAAGTGGCTCTTCAAAATAATTTTTAATTGTTTGAAAACTATTTCCAAAAACTATATCCTGACTACCTTCTTTCTTGATTTCTAACGCTTTAAAAGGTCCTGTCTTTTCACTAAAGCAGTAGCAGTCGTTTTCTTTTTTGGGATTTATATTAAAGGATCCTATTTGAGGAACTTTATGATATCCTAATCTGTCACTTTTCTTTTCTTCTAACCTTAAGTAAAGCTGCTGTAAAATTTTATTAGGTTACTTAATAATTTTTTTTAAATGCTGCATATAATTTTCAAACTTGTATGCAGAAAAACTATCTAATGTTCCAAACTGTTTGCAACAATCTACCAAATGTAACAACCCATGTATATTAAAACTAACTAAATGGTCTCCGAAAATGTCTTCAAATTGAACAACAAACTCTTTTAAAATTTCCTGCGCTACATTACATTCTGTCCTATACGTGGTTTCACAAGAAAGAAGTCTAATACCTGTATGTGATAACAAAAAGTTATAAAAAGCCTCGGTACTAATACTATCTTTCAATACATATATTCCTAGGTATAACAAAAACTGCCTAAACTCAGTCGACTTCCAATTGCAGACCTCATCAAAATTTCTGCAGACGCGACCAAATTCTGAAGGAACGAAATTAGAAACATAACTTATACGTTCCTTCATTTGGGCTAATTTTCCCGTTTTTAAATATAATCTAACTAACTTTTTAACTACACCTAAGTCTACCAAGTGCATGTGGTCTAGCGGAAATTGTGAAACCATACCTAATTCAGCCCTTTCTAATACATTTTGATTTTGTAAAAAGAACTCGCTATGATGAAACACATCTACTCTATTTTTAAAAGTAATGTCTGTTCTTGAGGAAGAAACAATTTTCGAAAAAGAAACTCTACGATGACTGTAGCTACCTACCTGACAGCATTTGGGGCAACTATTCTTTCCTGTGAAAGACTGGACACCTGTCACAAAAGCTCGAGCTGGAGAGTCGCAAGAAAAAAGCCTCACATTAAATTTCCTTAAAAGTCCATCTACCTTCAGACCATTAGCTTTTAAATTCACTACCTCATTACAAAACTCCTGTAGAAAGTCATTGGCATGACTGGGTTTTTCCATTCCTGAAAAGCAGGCAATGGTAAATGGGCATTCCTGCGGAAATCCTACTATTGCACCAAGAATATGCCATAAAACCCTACTGGGACTATGAAATAGTATCAAGCCATCAATTCCTACATCAATTAAAACCTCACACTTGTCTACTGGTTCACTGAAAGTCACATCCCTTTCATCAACAAATTCTTCCCTATCGCTACAACTATTATTTGTGTCCACGTCTGAGTTGTCATTGCCTATGTCCATGTTGGATGCACCTTGTCCAACGTTTATGTCCACTTCAACTCCTACGTCCACTTGCATGTTCGATGCACCCTGTCCACAGTCTGTCTGTCCACTCACACCACCATTTTTTTGCACTTCTGAACAATTAATAATCTTTTCATATTTTTTCACATTAGCAAGGAAAACTTGCTTTTCTTTTGAAATAAGATTATTAATTGTTTTTTCACTAATTTTTATTCAATTGTCACTTTTAATAATGTGCAAATTATTTTATTTAAATTTTCACTTTGAATATTGCAAATTATTTCAAATATATTTATGTTCTTTTTTGCACTTCCTTCCGCTTGTACCGCTAAATAATTTTGTTCGCAATATTTTTTAGACATGTTCAAATTATTTGTTATGTGTAAAAAAGCAAGCTATGCAAAACATACAGCTTTCCTTTTTGACATAGTAAAAGTGTGTTAGTGAACACCAAATTTTGTTTCACTGAGCTTGTAACACGGCGTCTACACGAGCCATAATTCATGACAATGTTCATGCCTTACCACCAATATGTCTAATGTAGACACAATATGTTATAACATAAATATGTCAAACCAGAAAAGTTAAACATTTTGTTTTGTCAGCTCTGCTGTCTTCGGTTTGCCATAAATTTGAAGTTTTAAACGTCAAATGAAATTAAAATTTTTAAGGCGATTGTTTTTTTGACCTATAGCGATGGCTCACATTAAATTAAATCGCAATAATATAATTAATTTAATAAACTTTTATCGCGAATACGAATGCCTGTGGAATTTTAAAAGTGAGTGTTATAAAAGGACGGATTTAAAAAGAAAGGCATGGGAAGAAATTGCCCAAAAATTTAACTGGACGGCAGATGAAGCCAAAAAAAAAAAATTAAGTACCTTCGCTCTAGTTACATTGCTGAAAAGAAGAATGTTGATGATTCAAAAAGAAGTGGTTCGTCCAGTGAGGTTTACGAACCAAACCTTTTTTACTTTAATGAATTTGGATTCCTTGATGGAGCAATAGTGTTGAGGAGACGGTGCACTAATTTCGAAGAGGTTTGTATTTTACAACTGATTAACAAAAGCTTTGTAAGTAATTTTTCATTATTATTTTACAGACCAGTAGTGACAGCGTAAGCTTGGAGCAAACAACTGAGCTTAGAGCAGATCCGAATTCCGAAGGTGATGGAACTGCAACTCCAGCCGAGATTGCAACCGATCAAAGGCAGAGAAAAATGTCTAAGCGCAAGCGAACAGAGACGTCTGAAGCTGATAGCAAAAAACTTGATAACGCTATAGACGCTATCGTAAAGTTTGCTGTAGGGAATCCTCCTCCAGCTGAACCAGCGACTGCTTTTGCAGCTTTTGGAACTAGTATTGGTTTGCAGCTCCAAAGCCTGCGGCCACTAACAGCATCAACAGCGATGGCCGAAATACAGCAAATTTTAACCAAACACACCATATCTGAGTTGCAGCACCAAAGAATTCAAATTATTTCAGATGAAATAATTGTGCCGTCTAACTCTTTGTCTTCAGGATCATACACTGAGGATATAAGTTTTGACCCACAATCATCAAGCTCTGTTTATGGCGAACATACAGACAAGTTGCATATTGCCATGTTTAATGCAAACATAAGCGAAGATGCGATACAGATGTAAACCTGAAACTGCTAAACTGGAGTGGCAATATTTATTTTTAAAAAATTGAACAAAAACAAATTACATTATATTGGAAGTATACATGTATTTTTATTAGTAACCAAAAATAATAAAATGTATTGTCTAAAAAGAATATTTACTTAAAAGATTTCTGAAGTTTATCCCATTGGAAAGCAACATCTCCATCAGTAATAACATATTTACATAAATTCTCTCTGTATCGACAAGAGTATTTATAGCCTCCCAAATCTTGTTTTTGCAATGGTGTAATTGTTGCCGGAAGGCTCCAATTGCAGGTTTCTTCTACGTTTGATGGCACTGTGATTGTTTTCTTTGTAAGATAATTGTGGAGAACGCAACAAGTTTTTATAATGAGGTCACAATTATTAAGTGAAACTTCAATTGGCCTGTGAAATATTCGGAAGCGTGAAACTAGTCTGCCAAAAGCCATTTCAACAACTAGCCTCGCTCGACTCAATCTATAATTAAAAAGCTCTTCGGCTAAAGTTAAGGAGCTGTTTTTATCGAAAGCTTTCATGATATGGGTGTCTAACGGAAATATTCCATCACCGATTAAAAAATACGGAGTTTTTTCTTCCTGCCCTTTGAGTTTACCTGGTGGAGGTATATTTAACTTTCCAGACTGTAAACAATGGTAAAAGTAAGAGCTTTTGAATATTATGGTGTCCGTTGTTCTTCCATTTGCCCCAACATCAATAAATATAAATTTTCCGAATGCGTCAACTGCTCCCAAAAGAACGACGCTAAAGAACCCTTTATAATTATAAAAATCAGAGCCAGAATGTGGGGGTGACTTTATCCTAATATGTTTCCCGTCAAGTGCCCCTAAAGTATGAGGAAAGTTCCATAATAAATCAAATTCTTTGGCAATTTGAAACCACTCATTTTGGGTTGCAGGAACCTGAAAAATTAAACCAAACTTAATATTTTTGATCCTGCTGAAATAAACGTATACAAAAGCACTACCTTCAGATGTGTTTTATGTAAGCTATTATAAATTGCAGATAGTATTTCTGGTATGAAAATACTAATTGTCTTCCGCGAGACGTGTGTTAGGAATTCCAATGACCGATACGAGTCGCCTGTAGCAATATATCGCAAAGTTATAGCTAGCCTTACCTTTGCGCTAATTGCGTACCTCATTTGGGTGTCCTGTTTTTTTATTGCCGAATCAACCTGCAAGTTTCTGTTATTATTGCCCATGTACAAAAATTTGATATATTTATCTTACCGACTTAAGAAGAGTTTCGAAGGTGCCAATTGTCATGCGACAAAAATTTTTGAAATCACTGCCTTCCTCCCACATAACATCCTTTAAAAGATGTGCTTCAATATCATGCGCGTCTCTTTTCTCTAAAAATGGATTCACCAAAAATCTTCGTTTCTTTCTAGCCTTTTTTTTTTCTTCAATTTTATGCTCTAATTTTTTTAATTCTTTTAAGGCATTCAATACGAGAATGCTCTTTGTATGTTGCCTGTTCAATTTCATTTTCAGTAATGAAATGTCTTTACATAATTTGCCCACCTCAAGTTTTGACAAAAAAAAAAAAGTATGACATAAACATATGACATGGCATAAATTATAGCTCGTGTAGACGCCGTCTAACTGCGTTAGAGCTGTCTAGCTGGGTATTTACACATAGATATCTACACTGGTGCTCACATAACTAAGCCATATGTGTGATCTGGTAAATTTTAAGAGATCAAATTTTCTCTGTTATTCCAAAATGTTTTTTTTTTTATATGACGTTAAAGTGCCGTTGTACCTGCGTCTTATACGTGTCAGATAAATGCAAAAAAGCTTTAGCGATTTACACTGTTCAACTACTTATCATCAGGACTTTTATTTGATTGTTCACATAATTAAGCCAATCAAGTGTTTATTTTGAAAATTTGTCAGTTTTGAAATTAATTCTTTCTTATTGAACCTAAAATATTTGTGTTAGGCTTATAAAAAGTAAATTTGCAGAAAGTGCATTAAAATGGACAAAATAAGAGCTCGATACCAAGTGAATGTAAGATTATCTGGGACTTGTTCCAAAAGCACAAATCCATTACAAAAGTAACACAAGTTTTGGGATTTCTTCGAGGAAAAGTCGAAAACGCTATAGCACATTTCAAGAAATACAACATTTTTAATAATTTGCCCCGAAACAAACCACGAAAAACAACAATTTATGACGATAGACGACTAGTTCGTTTGAGCAAGGTTGATCCTTTTTTGACGTCATCTGAGCTGATAGTCCAGATGGATCAATTTTTTAATGTAAATGTGTTCTTTGTAACTATAAGAAGGCGCTCGATGGATAATAATTTCAATGGACGCATTGTTAGACATAAGCCAAATGTCTCGAAAACAAATATTGAACAACGTCTACGATTTGCAAAAGAACACCTGCACAAAGACCCCACTTTCTGGGATTTAATCATTTGGAGCGATGAATGTAAGTTCAATATCTTTGGGAGCGATGGTAGGCCATATGTGAGGCTTCCTCCTTTATAACAACTAGACCCAAAGGTGTGGGTGATTATTTTAAACAACAGTGGAATGTATTATTTCAAACTTTAAAATAAATTAAAAAATTTAATTTTTATAATTTTTGGACCAAAAATGGAAAATTTTTTTTCTCAGTTATTTTTTTAATGGAAATTCATGTAGTGCCATTAACAATTTCAAATTATAGTGTATTAAGGTGAATGCAGTGAAAACAACAAAGGATTTGAGCTGTGACACAATAAACACCAAAGCTGTACTCGCGGAAAGACCTCAGTTTTTCTCCTTATGTATAGGCTTAAAAATAGCGGTAAATTTCTTTTTGGATACTTCCTTATTTATAGGGGAGGGTGGGGCTAAACCGGACACTTTTTGTCTTGTTGCAAAAATAATGTAAAAAAATTATTCGAAGCCTGGGGTGTTATATATCATTCGAAAGCTACATCTTTTAGCTACAAATCGCATATCGTTTGATGGTTTAATATGAATTCAGTTTGGCGTGAGCTCACTCAGACTATACCAACCTCAAAATCGAAATAGCCAAAAATGGTGGGACAGGGGGTGGGGCTAATCCGGACAGTCGCTCCAAAATCAAAATGAATAACAAGGCATGAACATGAAGGCACATTATGTTTAAATGTTATTTTGAATCTTTATTGATGTATTTGGATGTGTTTCGTACAAGAAAAGAATGTATTTGATTGAAAAAATTTTGATTTTAAGCGCTAAACGCAAAATGATGATGAAAAAAATTTTGGATGGAAAAAGAAAATATTTTTTTTTCAACGAAAACTTAAATCGAAAATCGGAATATATTGAAATTCATTCAAAATCTGCATCTGAATCGGATTCTGAGAAGCAGTTAATGCATATGAACACATCACCATACGTTCGGACACAGTCAACATGTGCTTTGCGGCGGCATTCGATGCAAATTTTGAAACGTTGCTTATGCAAAAGTTTATCATCACAAACGCAGCAAATCATTTGCAAATCGCTATCTGATTCGTCTGAATCAGTGCTCATTTTTTTTGAAGTTGATGGAACAGCTTTTGATCTTGTTTCACGAGGTGGAGCCATACTTGCATCTGGTGCGGTTTGTAGTTGCTTTGCCTTTTTTGCTGGCTGGCTTCACTGCTTTTTTTTAACCTCCTCGCTTTTCTTATCCTGAGCTAACCCCTTTGCAGCTTTGTTCTTCGCGCTAGTTTCTTGTTCTTCGCGCATTGCCTTTCTAACTGGGGATGAAGTCAAAATTTGAGAACTGCGCTTCTTGCGTCCACGATTATATACCTTTCTCTCTGGCGCTTTCGGTAATGGACGAATCGTTTCCAATGTAGAATTCAAAAATTTAGAGTCCAAATTGGACATTGCAGTATTGAATGATTCATTTAAGAATCCTTGTGCGACGACATCGAACTCTTCTACAGTTGCAGTTGATGGACCTGCAACATCTGGTGCGGTTGAGGGTTGAGGGCGATCCGTAACACGACTTGGCATAAATTCATGCTCTTCAAATATGTTTTCGTTGAGCGGATAAATACCGGTGCAGCGAAAGCCTGCTTTGACATTATTTGCAATTGACGACAGTGGCAAAGCATCTTTTATGATGCTTGGTACATGATAGATGCTCATGGTGGTACCTGGATTACTAGTTATACAGTTGTCACAAGTTGTATTCACAACTTTTTTGAATGGCCCAAAAACTGCGCAGTCTAACGGCTGCAGCTTGTGGCTGCAATGCGGTGGCAATGATAATACAATAATTCCATTTTCTTTACAGAAATCTAACCCAGCAATTGACAGGTGCGACTCGTGATTATCCAGTACCAATAGTACTGGATTTTCTGAAGTGGCGTGGGCATGAGTTTGAAAGAATTGAAGAAATTCCAAGAACTGTGGTGCGTTCATCCATCCACTGGGGTTTCCTGACCCAGCACACCCAGTAGGGCCGCCAAGTAACACAGTTGACTTGAATTTTTTCCGAGGAAAAACGAAGAATGGCGGTGTGGTATTGCCAATGGCTGAAATTGCAAGTGCCATAGTCACTAACATGCCGCGTTCTGCTGATACGATTCGGCCAACTTGCTTTACACCTTTGCGAGAAATGACTCGGTCTGGAACCTGTACAGTTGTCACACCAGTTTCATCCATGTTGTAAATGTTTTGTGGCGGAAAACGATATTGGTTTGATACCTCTTTCAATTTTGCAAAAAAATCACAGACGTTGTGTCGAATAATGCAGTTGCTCTTGCCAAACTGACAGCTTGCGGTTTTCGAACAGACAACTGACTATTTCGTTTCAAAAATAAACGAATCCATTCTAATCCTGCCATTTGTGAACGTACCCATTGTGGTGGAATATCGAGCTTCAATTTCGATGCAAAACCAAATGCGAGAGCACGAACTTGTCGTGTTGCTAATCATATCATTACATTTCAAAATGTACTCGCACAAAGCCTTTTCTGCTTCCTCACTGAAAACCTAAGAGAAATGAAAAAAGAAAAAAAAAAAACGATCAGCATAAAAAATGAAATGATTTTATGAAAAAAAAAAAAAAATACTCATTTTCTTATATCCTTTTGAAGACATTGTCACTTCACCAGCTTCGGCTTGTTCAGCTGTGGTTTTCTTTATCCAATCTGCCAATGTTGCTCACTTAAAACCATGCAATTCTGATGCATCTCGAATCGCCTTTTTGTCACGAATCACCGAAATAACAGCTAATTTCATATTTTCTTTATCGACTTTAGGCGTTTTACGTTTGTAATTACGCACCATTTTTTAATTAATATCAATATTTATGAATAACAAACATGAGTTTAAAATGACAAATAAGGCAAAAGCTTTAGTTATGTCGTAGAAACATTCAATGTGCTTCACAAGTGTTTATGAATAACAAACACGAGTTTAAAATGACAAATAAGGTGTCCGGTTTAGCCCCATCGTGTCATTTTGTTAACTCGATCGAAAAACATAGATAAAAAATATTTTATCATAAAAACCACTAACACCATTCGATTCAGCACATCTTAATTACCTAAAAATAATCACCGAATATTCTGCGCACTTGTATATTAATTTCACAATCCAAAAATATTGAAAAAAAAAATTTTACTTTAAGCGAAAAAATGCCTGTGTCTGCACTCTTCGACGACTGACACTAAACTGAGTGATGAAATATCATCGACACTTGGGAAGTTAGTAGCTTATGAGAGGGTGCGTTCATCGCGCATATGGCCGTTCCGATATTCAAAGTAGTTTTTGATTAATCGCGACTGTCCAGTTAAGCCCCGCGTCCGGTTTAGCCCCACCCTCCCCTTCATAAAGAAAATAGAAAAAATATTTAAAAAAAATATTATAAGTAAGAAAAAAAATAGATTTTCATAATTTTTTTGGCGAAATTCCAAAAAATTAAAATTTTGCAGCTCTGGTAGCAGCTATAGGGTAATTTTTTTTTTTTTTTAAATGAAAAAATACTCGAATATGAATAAATTTTCGAAAATCGAGTGTTCTTGAAGTATTTTAGAACATGACCTTTTTTTGAACAGGTCTAATGTACATAAATGTGAGATAGAATAGCCGATAAAATAGAATATCGGCGATAACGATATAGATCAAAAATGTCTGGCACGAGAACGAGACGATAAGCTTAGCGCCACTACGAGCACGATACAATAATTTTTGAATTATCAAATCGTTCTCGTATCGATGAACAAGTGGCACGGAATGACAAGGAATATATAACAATATAACAGAACAAAATGAAATAAATTTTCTCTTACAAGATTGATTTTGAAGTTCGCGGTCCTGATGGTTAAACTAGGGAGCAGAAACTTGTAAAAAAAATTAATAGATCATAAGTCCAGAAACACAAAATTTACAACATACAATTTTTGGTTGAATTCAAATATCAAAATAACCCACGGATCGTACTTCTGCAAAAATAAATAATGTATTCAAGGTCAACGGTCAAATATATCGAGTTTTCACATTTTTCTCATAAAAGGTAAGTGTTATCGTAAACATTGATTAGAAAAAGTTGTGAGTCTGCCTACAAAAATTGTTCAGATATTTTTTTCTTATGAATCACCAGTTCTGAGATATCGCGATTTCAGATGTTGTATTCTGCATGAGGTAGTGTACTTGCCGCATTTTTTTTTTTTTTTTGATGTGGTTTCTCAGTAGGCATTTTTTTTAAATAACTGCGTTAGTAGTTAAACTTTCTTTGAAGTTCTTTTATTTGAAATGACTACCGTTAATATTGAAAGTTTAGTTGCAGTGAACAAACGTTATTTTTAATAATTTTTTTGATTCTTGTTTTATTTTGAATAATTTGTGTGACAGTGAAATTCAAGTGTTGAAAAAAATGATTGGTTTCTTAAATACTTCGAACACAAGCGATCTGTACACACGGCAGTGTCGTAAAGTGTACACTCGGAATAGTAATATTGCTGCATTTAAATAAATTGAAGATGAAGAGTTCTGGAAAACAGTAATTTTTTCTGATGAAAGTATATTTAACTTCTATGGGTCAGATGGTAACAAATTTATTTGAAGAGAAGCAAATACAGAGCTCAAACCAAAAAATTTACGAGGAACATCTAAGCATGGCGGTTGGCATGTGATGGTATGGCGTCTTCTGTGGTTGGTAATCTCGTTTTTGTTGAAGCAAATATGAACAAACATATGTATTTGAAAATTCTACAACACAATTTTATACAAGGTGTCAGAAATTTAAACATAGAAGTAAACCCAAATACAAGTCATCAATAGTGCGAACATGGCTCACTTGAAAATGTCCCCATATAATCGCAACACCTCCACAGTCTCTAGATTTGAACGGTGTAGAAAAGTTGTGGTCTGTACTGGAACGAGGTATTCGAAATCACCACATAAGAGACAAAATAGACCTCAAAAATGTGCTCATGATCGAATAGAATAAGATTTCTTCTGAATATAAAAAAAAAGTAGTGGATTCCATGCAATAGCGCCTTAAAGCCGTTTTGGATCAAAAAGGTTATCCTACAAAATGTGAGCGATTCATTTTTTAACAAATTTTAGCTGATGTACATTAAGATTTTGTCAAAAGAAATTCATCCGTACACGGTTAGAAATCTTGGAATAAAATTTAATACAAGCGAAGTATTACAAAGATTTTTAATACAATTTTGATTAAATTTAATACTTTTGAATATATTACAAAATTTTGTAATACATTTTGTATTAAATTCTAATACAGTTCAAACATTAAAACGATATTTTATAACATTTGATGCTATCGCAAGTATTACATTTAGCCAACGTAAATATGCTACTACATTGGCTGATGTCGTTAAAATGTTTATGCAACCCTTGTATTGAAAGGGAACCTGGTTCGAATCCCAGTGGATACGACATATTTTTTTTTTAAATTTTAATACAAATTTGTATTAAAAATGAATTTTAATATTTAGACAGTATTGAAATTTAATACAATTCTGGTGTAGTCATGTATGTAAGACCAAAAGTATTAGAAATTATTCCAAAATTTCAAATCGTGTGCGTAAAGTTTTCTCACATGGTGTATAAGTTTTTGATGGGTCATTTAAGCTGTGACAAGAATTTTGTTCGAGTTTTTTCTTTTTTTCATGCAACTTTGTGAAAACTGAACACTTTTATTTTTTTTTTGTGTATAATAAGTAAATGAAAAGGTTTCAATAAAAAAACTACCTGCAATAATTTTATAAATGATGTGGGTCAAATAAGCTGTGAGTCACTGTACATATACATATATTCTTTTTGCTGATATTTGTTAACAGTTTTTATATTAACTTTCTAAAAAACTTTCGCTTAGCAAAGGAAGCATTCTTTTCTTGTTTTGCGATTGCTTGACTTCCAATCTGGCTCAAGGTCAACAAAGTATGTGCCACCCATTGTTCAGTTAGCTGCGACCTTAAATCTTCTTGGCGGTGGTGGTTACCAAAGGCAAGTTGCGGCTGACTGCGCTGCACCGATGGGTCAAAGTACTGTAGCTAGAAATAATGCTGAAGTTAATAAGAAAATGCAGTCAATACTTTGTACACTTATGATAAAGTTTGTGCCTATAGGATCAACAAAGAATATTTTTTTGAAAAGTACAAAATTCCTGGAGGTATCTACTAATATAAATACATGATCTTAGTAAAATTAGGAGTTAATAATCCTAAGATTCCATTGAAGCTATAGGGTGCATTGATGGTAGTCAGATTATGATTCTTTGGCCAACGGAAAATGAGAATATGTTCTTGAATCGAAAAAGGCGACATAATATAAATGTCATTTTTGTAAGTATATTATAAAATATCATTAGTAAAATGATTTATAAATTATTCTAGATTTGCAATGAGAGCACACATATTTTGGCTATAAGTGCGAGGCATGGTAGAAGTGCTCATGACAGCTTTGCTTGGCGCCAAAGTCATAAAAGTAATGTATTGGAAACAGATTTCATATCGTGCAGAATTTCAACATGGCTACTTGGTATGCTTTCTATAATTTGTATCGTACTGAAACTTTTTTTAAAAGTGATAGCGGCTATCCACTTCAGCCTTTCCTATTGACACTCTATAGAAATACTACTGAAAATTCTCGTGAGTCATATTTTAAACCATCCATCAATCAATCCATTAGCTACGCCACTTACCAACACTTCAGCACATTCGCGTTTAAAAATGTCTGACCGTCCAGCTATTATAAATATATCCTCCACGCTTATTGGCATCGATCGTGAAACTTCCATTTGAGCATATGCATACGTAACGATAGAAGCATTCTAAATTCTATGCAAAGTAGACTTTGTACCGGGATCTAGCTCGTCTCGGGCACTGTTCCCTAATAATAATGATATTATTATGTCTCGGCTGAAAATTTATAAGGGGATACTTAATGGTCAACAGCTGCAACTATATATGGTTGCTATAAACACATCGCTCTAACGGGTTATCCCATTCGCACCTACCGCAATTGCAGAGATGAACAAGAGATGTGCTTAGTAATATTTATTTTTAGACCAGCTAAAGTCTTTGAGTGCCGTATAGCTTTGAATTACTTATTATAATACATATACCAATTTGTCTAAAATTTATAATTTGTAATAGTTTTTTAATTAGAAATAAGAGTTTATAACTTATTGTTACACTGAGAAAAAAAGTACATAATGACAAGAAAAAAAATACATTCTCCTGATGTATTTTACATTAAAACAGAGCTATCGCAAAATTACATTAGGCCAATGTATTAGGTTACATTAATTTATCTTTTAATGTAAGAGTACATTGATAGAATGTTTTTTACATAAAATTCAAAAATTAATTTAATGTATGTTTACATTAAATCTAAGTATTTTAACATTGTTGAAATGTAAATGATTATTAAATTTTTCAATGTATTTTACATTAATTTTGTGTTAGATTTATGTAGAAAAAAATTTTACATAAAATATTTTCAATAGCTTTTTATTCAATGTAAGTATACATTACCTTTTCTATACCCTACATTTGCTCAATGTAATGGAAAATAAAAGACATAATATTGCTTTCAAGACTATAATTCAATTAATGTTATGCACAAACAATACAATTTTTTTTAATGCTTAAATATATTTAATCTTGAGATTCTAATGAATCTATTAAAACAGAAATTTTTGAATTAGTTTCAAATTTTTTGGTCTTTAACTCAAACTAGAATACTTGAACCATAGTCCAGAATTGCGTTGATTCTTTTGGATAAGATTGGTTATCACCAACAACCAATATAAATGGCTGACCTTTCCTTTATACAAATTCCAGGTGATCCTCCAGTTGCTGCATGCAATTTCCGATGAAAACAAAAGATTCTTATGAGTCTTCTATTGTTTACTTCAAAGTTTCCTTTCCGCCATAATTGTTCTTAAGAACTGCTTTTCCAAATGGCACTAAGTATCCATGCAAGCACCAAAGAACTTTGAATATGTATGCCCCATCATCTGAAATGAAGTAAGAATGGTATTATACTGCAGTTGTAAAAAATTATATAATAATACAAAGTAAGTACGTATGTTAAAACTTACAAAGGCACAATGTTACTCATTAACAATGCACTTACCATGTTCTGTCTCGCAATTTGAAAAACTGATGCTACATTCAAAGTGGGACCCATTTCGGCTTCGTTAGGGATGTTTTCCTCTAAGCTTTCGCCAACCTCCATCAATATAGGAGACACAGATGCTTTATATAAATTTTAATATTTAATATTTGCACAAAAAACACTAAACTTGCATCTAACCATTTCTTTATTAATTGTTTTTCAATGAATTTATATTTTTCTTATTTTTTGGATACACAACGTATAAATATATTTTTTCAATAAAACAATGGCGCTAAAATTAACGGTTTATATGTTAAACAAATAATAACTCAAGTAAATTTGCATGAATATTTATGTAAAATACATTAAACCTTTACATAAATGTTCATCAAATACAAAAAACATTGTAAAGTTACATTAAAATTTATGTAAAATACATCAAACCTTTACATAAATTCTCATTATATACAAAAAACATTAATATCAATGTAATCATACAATGAAAAAAAGGTTGTTTACTTAAATTTCAGTTCATGTATAGCAATGAAATTTACATAATTTTTAAAACTTTTCATAAACTTTTTACATTGTTCTATCATCATTTTTTTTTTTAATGTGTTTTGTTGTAGTAATGTAAAAAACTTCAGTCGATGTATTCGATTACATCAATCGAATGTATACTTTTTAATGAAACTTTATTGATGTAAGAAATACATTGGTAGAATGCTTTTTTACATAAAATCAATGAAAAATTTAATGTAAACGTTCAATGTAAATTTTCAATGCAATTTTGCATTAAAAATTCTCTCAGTAGATATATATATACTATATATACACATATATTGTAGAGCACTGCATTGGACGTTTAAAGAGTGTGTATAAGTCTTCTTTGTTATGTATAACTTAAACATAAGAAATTTTATTTGCTAAGGTCGGTGGCGTATAGCTCTTGAGGAAAGGAAGTGCAGATATAGTCCTATAAGAGTTGTGGAAATAATAAATGTCTGTGCTGCATTACACAACATATGCTGCACTCAAAATCTTCCGCATCTGGGACGAGATGTCAATAATTCCCCAAACCATGAATGTCAAGCAATACAATCTTAAGATACATAACTTTTCTAGAGAAGCTAAAAGAATTCGTGACGGTATCAGGAATGATTTACATATATAATTATTGAGCTAAATATCGTTGGTTGTTTCATTAAAAATAAAAGGAATGATCACATGACACATTAAAAAACAAAAGCTTTTATTTTAATTTTTTATTACAACATTTCACAAACGAAATTTGATCATTAAAAATTAAATCGAAAAACTAAAACAAAAGGAACAAAACAAAAATTAAACTGGGCTTACAGTTGATTCATATTCAATCTTAAAAATTTGTTGTTCTTGCTCTAGCTATCTCTAACTCAATTCTTTTAAGCTCGAGCTCCTCTCTTTTTAAGTTCTTCGCCTCTTTCAGCGCATCCCTTATTTCCACTTAAGTTCCATTTGCTTTTTGACTTGATTCCATGTGGTTGGGAAAAAACTTTTCCTGCAGCCTTATTTGCGTTTGCAGCAAGTTTTCTTTTTCATTTGTTTTTTTTTTTTTGCTGCTGTCGTAGGAGTTATTTGAGCTTTTTCATTTAGGGAATCCAGCTCTAGTACTAGTACATCTCTGGAATCATCGAGCTACTCAATTTCAGTCTTGCATTCCTCATTTCCTGTTAATGAGAAAAAAGTAATTGATGGAAAGAAACTTTTATATTGTAATAATTACGATTAATTGTTATATAGCACATATATGTATGTAACACAGCCTTAAGTTGTGAGTATCTATAATACAGCCCTAAGCTGCGACATTATTGTCATTTTCATTTCCTTTTGTTTTTCTTTTTTGTGTAGTTTGTTTTTTGAAATATTTTAAAGGAAAAACCATGATTTAACTAACATGGTTACTGCACTGAAAAATGTTTCCTCTTTCTCTTTTATTATCGTACACTTCTTATTTTAAAAGTGAGTAAAACAAAACGTCATAATTTTGTCAACGAAAAAATTAATTATTGTTTCGCGTGTGATTTTTTCTTAAAAAGTTTAATTTTATTAAAATACTATTAAATACTATGCCGAATTTTTGCGAGTTGTGCCGCGTGGTTGCCTCGAAGGAAAATATTTCCTTATTTTGTGTTCCTAAGCATGAAGGAAGGCGTCGACGGTGCATCGAAAGCTGTGGCCAGGACTTGAAGACTTGTTTGCCACAAACATTTCGACCAAGTTGATTTTATCAATACTCCTGGAACTAAAAAGTGCAGACTGATGCCATCTGCAACACCAACACGATTTTTAAGTCATTGCTAAGAATCTGCTCATAGCAGTGCAGTTTGTGGTAAAGTTTTTTTTTTTTTTGATTTATTACATTTACTTTTGAAACAATTTGTTCAATCTCATGTAATGTGCTTTTACTTTTTAGGTTTCACAAGCACATGCAGATGGACCCAACCGCTTAAAATAAACGAGGTCGACAATATTTTTTCAAGAAGTAATGGTAGTAGTGTATCAAGTAAGACTTATTCAAATTAAAAATTTGATCTTATCCGCCATTTTTTTAAACTACTTTTTCTTGAGTGGCTTTTAATTTTAAGAAAGAATATATTAAAAAAAAGTATCGTACGAATCTAGTTTTCGAGGTTTAGTCATGGGAAGTTGCGGATATGGCTTTTCTAAAAATCATTATAAGTTGGAAACTCCGTAACAGATTTTAAATATATTGATGACATATGGTTTAAGTCAATAAATTGGGCTATCATAATATGTTAATAAAATTACAGATTAATAATACAATTTTTGGAGAAAATAACAGTTACTTAAAAAAAATAGTGACAATTTTTAAGAAACCTCCATACCTCAAAACACGTGGAAATTATTTCAAATCAGTTATTCTATCCATACATGAATCTCTTTTTATACTTTTATGCAACGGTCGTAACAAGTAATTTCGAATTATGTACCTCTTATTAGTTCTCAAATAAATTTCCGTTTTAGTTTTCAGTGTTCAGATCTCTTGGAGATAATGGACATAAAAAAAAAATCAAAAGCTGGAGACAGAAGTTTCTACCCTAAAGAAGAAACTTGCAGATAAGGCTCAGGAGTCAGTGGTCATTAACGCCAGCCTGAAAAATATTTTCACAGTTGGACAAATCGAAAGGTTGAAGTACGTAGCTTAACGTTAAAGTTACATTTTAGTTATTAAAATGTTCCAGATATCCAAACATATCCAAAAAATGGTGTTGGGAGGATATTTCCAATGCAGTGTGTCTGCATGCTGCTGGGCCTAGATGTTACAATCACTTATACGCCAAAGGGTTTCCTCTTCCGCACGTGACAACGTTGCAGAGGTGGGCTCGGAAAGTTAGGTTCGAAGAAGGCATATTGAATTTTTCAATCGCCTCCATGAAGAACGCAACCGAACTGTCGAAAGACGAAAAAGTTTGTGCTCTCATGTTTGATGAAATGAAAGTTTCATCAACCTATGAGTACGACTCATCTACTGGCATGGTGCGACCACCCTGTAACTTCGTTCAGGTTGGGATGGTGCGGTGTCTGAAAGCATCCTGGAAGCAGCCGGTTTTCTACTCATTTGATTGTAAAGTGACGCAAAATATTTTAAACCAGCTTGTAGGGATCCAGATATAATCCAACATCCAACACTTACACTTGACAAAAATACACTTTATGCTTTTAACGAAATTTTGTATTCATTTCATAAAAATTTTATTTATGTTTCAAAAAAAAATGAAAAATAAAATATTAAGTTTTCAATTTTCAAAAAAAGAATATTCAATTTTTATTAAAACTAAAATTGTTTAAACTTTAATTATTTAAATTTTTCAATACGGACTCCACATTGGTGATCCTGTCAGGAGTGCAACAAATGGCAGTTGCTGCTGCTGCGGCACAAGCGCAGGCGCAAGTACAGGTTCAACAACCACAGGCCAATCGAAATCAAAAACCACCAGTGCGTGATCAGATTGAAGAACCCGGAAAACCATTGCGTCCGGCACTGCCGCAACGTTTGATTGTTGTACCAGATCCACCACAACATGCCAATCGCCCATTGCCGCGAGTTATCATCACAGCAACAACAAACACCGCAACAGCAACAGCGAAATTCGCAAAATAATTTCAAGCCATCGTTACCACCAAGGAGACCTGAGCCGCAACCACAAACCACATTGAGACAGAAACAGCAATAGTAATAGCCGCAACAGCAACAACACTGTACGCTCTGCTACCAAAACGGCTCAGTCTGGAATTCTGGATGTAATCGAAGCTGAACATCATCAAAATTTGAAAACTCGAATCATTACAAAATGAACAAAAATATTACACCAAACCCTACACCAACAATAAAATCAAAAACATTCACCAACATCTACAACAATAACACCTACAATAGTAACGGCAGCACACATCGCCACATTTGTCATTTACAAATTTACGAATCTCGCTGTTCAGTAGCCAGCTAGAACGGCAGCACTAATTTCTACAACACTAAAAATTTTACAAACACTATCTTAAATGAAATAATATACAACACCACAAAAACTAATCTAACACTATTCTCTACATTGCTCCATACACACATACTCACAAACACAATACTTTGATTATAATTACAGTAGGATACAACCACGATCCAGGATCTGGTTAACTGTAATAATATAATCAAAGTATTCATGACTTACATATGAGTAAACCGCCAAAGCGTGTCATAAAGTCAAACACAACAACACACACATTTTTTTTAGATAGTGGAGCTTCACGATGCTGGATTCCCTAAAGTTGGTATTGTATCAGACATGGGCTCTACCAACCCATCTCTGTGGAGAGAATTTGGAATTTCCGTGGGTAGGAAAAATAAAAACATTGAAGTTTTCAAATTTTTAATAAAACGTATCTATCTGCCAGACAAAACATGGTTTGTGAACCCTGCAAATCCAGAAAACAAAGTTTTCGTATTTGCAGATGCGCCACATTTAATAAAACATATTCGGAACCATTTCCTTGACACTGGTCTTGTGATGAATGGAACCGTTGTAACGCCACAAACGATCAAACAAGTGTTACAGCATACTGCGTCTTTGGACGTTACGATTGTACATAAGCTGTCTGAAACCCACTTAACGGTTAAAAATGCAGGTAAAAAAACGGCATAAATTGTTTATTAATGTAATAAAATATATAACATACTAATTTTAGAAAGAAAAAAGGTTAAATTTGCAACGCAGCTATTTTCAAATACCCAGGGCCGGGTTAAGATTATGTGCCGCCCGTACGCCAATAAAATTTTGCCGCCCCCTTATTTAAAAACAAAATTATAAGATAAAAAACCAGAACTTTTTTGATTTCCATAATTTTGATGAGCAAGAAAAAAGGTACTCGTTTTCAAACTTTGCCGCCCCCATTTCCTTGCCGCCCATGCGCCATGGCGTCGGTGGCGTATGCGGTAACACGGCCCTGCAAATACCTCATACTGTGCCGTAATGCGCTGTGAGGAGCTTGGAAAAGAGATATACAATCCAGTAGAAACTGCGAATTTGTTTAAGCTGGTGAACGATTGGTTTGATATTTTAAACAGCAAATTAACCACGTCGTACAATATCCTAACCAAACAACCATATGGGATAGGAATCGTTGAGCAGAACGAAGTATTGGAAAAAATGGACAGACTCATGCGATCACCAATCATACCCAATAAAAACACTTTGGCACCGTTTCAAAAGGGTATTCTGATTTCCAATACTTCGCTCAGATTACTGCATGACTATATGAGGGATAAGTACGGCATGGAGTATGTGCTTACACATCGGCTCAATCATGATCTGTTAGAAAATTTCTTCGGTTCCATGAGAGCAGTAGGTGGAATGTACGACCACCCTACTCCCAAAAACTTCTCGTATAGACTACGAAAATATTTGCTGGGTAAGTTCAAATATTGGCTTCGTCACATTCATGATGATACAACGTATGCTGATAAAAACGTAATGATCTATTAGTATTATTATTATTATTTGTACAGAGCTTCTACTACTATACTTCGGCTAACAAAGCTTACTGATGATATGACGTAGCGGTCATTGAAACTAGTATAAGCAGCTCGTTGCCCATTTTAATGCATTTTGCGCTTGTAATTTTTTTGTTGTTTTTTGCACTAAAAGTACTGAACAAGAAGCTCTGTACAAAAATATTGTTATTATTAAATTTTGTTCCAAAAACACAAATAAAAAAATATTATTATTATTATTTTTAAAAATGTAGTTGAAGTTATTTCTTAACTAGCCATAGCTTATATAATGAGTGGTAGAATTTGTTTAAGCTAATCTCATTATTTAATAAGTAGCTTTTACTATACAGAGCTGTTGAAAGGCACGGGAAATGTTGGTGCTGAAGAAACCAATTGGTTAAGCATTTCAAGTCCTCAAGTAACAGCAAGAGTAGAAGTTGAAGATATTCAAGGTTCATTGATTTCAAATTTCTCAAATGGGTTGGTTGAAGTGGAAGATATTGATACTCTGCACGAAGATGGATTGGAGTATGTAGCTGTCTATATAATCCACAAGCTTAAAAAGTACGATGAAATCGACGAAGAATGCTTAACATGGACATGGGTGGACCAAATTTCAAAAAGGGGGCTTCAAGAACCTTCTTCAAGTTTTTTAAACAAAATTAAAGAGCTGTAGCTTGTTTTCAGCAAAGTTAATGGGACCGAATTTGCTCCCTTCAAGAACATTCAGCATGTGTTGGTCCAAAACAGCAAACATGTTGATGTTGATGATGCAATAAAACAGCTCTTTTTTTGAAGCAGAATTCATTTTCGTATCAAAAATTTAAATAAGAGGTTAAAATCTCAGAAATTGAAGCAAAAGCTGGTGTCTAAAAAACTTCTGAAAGTTTTACTTTAAAATTTTTAGCAGCTTTCAAGATATTCCTGATCCACTACTTCAACCCAAGATAAAAACAAAAGCCTTTTTCAGGGCCACAAATTGTTTAAAAACAAAGAGATTTAAAAAGTTATTCATTAAATGAATGGAAAAACGAAGTGGAATGAGGCGTATTCACAGAAGATACATATTTATAATGCATTCCAAGAAAATTATTTTACAATTTTACCCACCAAGATCTTATGATGATATACATATTTAGTTTCAAAACAATAATATAAAAAATTACTATCCCCTGATATTTTATAGAAATGTGAGAACAGCATGCCGATATTGAAGAAGTTCACTTGTATCAAAATACTTAATCCGATGAATAGGACTTAAGCAATGATGCAGCTTTAGTCAACTCTGAGAGATATTTGGGGAAAGAGAATGACACAAAAATCTGGCTACAAGAAACACATGGCCATCTTGACATAGAGAGTCAACAACAACCATCTAAGGATATGGAAGTTACAGAAAAATAATTCAATCTTTATAGCTTAAAAAAAAAACAATTTTTAGCTTAAGTGCATTTAAATTTTAGATTTGAAGGAAAGCTTTGTTGCCAAAAGCATTTTGACTAACTTGATTTCAACAATCCTCCTGGAAGTAAAAATAATACCGTGATTATTAAATTACATGTGAATAATAATACAGAAAATCGTGGTTAATGCTCCCGCCAAACACACATCTGACTGAGGCACGCATACCATATGAAAAACACAGCGTCGCCTGATCGGAAAATTTTTATTCACCAGAATTACATACTGTTCCTCACCTACTCACGAACAAAGATGCAGCATACCACTGTATACTATCTCAAGTCATTTACTTATTATGCCACGTTAATGTTGGCATTATGTACAAATTTGGAAAATATCGTTAAGTGTTAACTTTTGGATACCATTAGACTGTGGTTTGGATTCACAAGTTGAAGAATGTATTGTTAAATTTATTATAGAACATTTTGCCCTTAACGAAATTAATGCCACGCATTCAAATATTAGATATAAGTCTTTGTTTAGTATTGCAGTCTCAAATTAAAAAATAAATCCCTAAGGACCTTGAGAAAAATTGTACTAATAAGGATCTATAAATCTATAATCTTTTGACTTTTGTTTTTCTAACTTACTGGGTATGGTAAAGTTGCGTATGGATTATAGCAGGGGTCGACAGCTCCTAACTCTTTCCACTCTTTTACAACAACTTCGTATTGTTGTAATTCGCCGAAACGTTGACAGGAGCGCTGCACCAAAACATTTCAACCCTTTTTTGTTTGCTTTGCTTGTCATTGTTGGTAAATACGTAGTGCTTGCGACTGCCCACAATTCTTGCCATGCTTTGTTTGTTGTTGGTAATTTTGCGTTGTGTTTCGTCACCAGCTATTTTTAAATATAAATTCACTTGTGTGGATGCATTGAAAGGTGCGCTGCCGCGTGCGCTACCGGCATGCGCGTTGTTGCTTTTATATGTTTTTATGTTTATAAATCCTTATGGTACCGTATCCAACGATTTGTTGTTGTTGCTGGTTTTTTGTTGTAATTGCTGTTGCACTCTTGAAATAAAATTCTTGTCGACCCCTGGATTATAGCCTTGCGGCATTGGAGGTGGAACGTCTGAAGGATATGGAGTAGCGGCCACCATATGCCATTGGCATTCCTTGCGTTTGCTGTGGATACGGCACTGACCTGGATGGAACAGCTGAACGCACAAAGGGTGGAGGACTGAGGAGTTTAAAAAATACAGTATTTAAGGTTTGATTATAAAAATATTAAAACCATTTCTTTACCGCTTCCCGATGTTGATGCATAATGCGATGGCATTATTCATTATGCCTGTCGGACTTGACTCCGTAGTTAAGACTTCAAGAAGCTCCTCCGATTCCGTCTTACGCGCAAAGTAAAAGTCATATATTTTATTTTGGAATACAATCAATAATTCCGGAAGATCATTGTAGGATTCCGTACCTTCTTGAAAATTGCGCGAAAGCTCAGCAAAACTATGAATGTGTTGGCCATATTGTAAAATTTTTGTTTTGTTGTGATTATGATTTTGACATAAGAAGTGGACGCTCTCTGTGTTGATTTGTCAATTTTTGACAATTTGCTTTTACCTTTTATAATTATACCATGGGAAGAACTATTCATTCGATTTTTCGCAAGCAGACACATTGGATCTGATTCCTGCTTAAAAAAAAAGTATTTTAAGATATAGCAGTTATTTCAATATTGAGAAATATTAAATAACCTTTTGTACGGCTGCCAAAAGACAATGATCCTATACAGGGATTGACTGGGATACCAAAGCGGCCCGGGAAAAACGGAACTTGCGGCTCTCAAACCTATAAATAAAATTTTAAAGTTGAAATCGTAAATCTTATCGCCCCATGGTCAACTACACCTTAAGTCCTAAGTCCATCTAAGCCATTTTCACTAAATTTCAAATTATTCAAAAAATAAAACTTTGAGTCTTAAATCTAATTACGCCACGCCCAGCAATTTGCAATAAAAAAAATGTTAATGATCAAATTCAAATAATTCTTAAATATGAAATAAGAATGAACTTAATGATGCTGGAAAACAGCATAGGGTATGTGTTTTGGAATAATTGAACGCAGTTAATTACAAGTCATACAAAATTACTAACTACTTATTTATTTTATTATTTTTGATACAATAACAATTTTTGGAACACTGAATTTTTTTCTACAATGCTGTTTGTTATCACTTCTAGCGAAATACTTTGTACAATATCTTTTTCACTTGACATAAACGCTTCTAGTCTGTCTTGTGTCAAAGTACTTCTTAATCGATTTTTGATAAATTTTAAAATACTGAATGACCTTTCACAAGCTAATTGGGTATATACTAAAGTTAGCATATACTTATATGCTGTACTAATGAAGGAAACGTTCCCGTCAATAAATTGTAACTGTTTAATAGTCAGTAACAACAAATCGCGCAGTTTTTACATGAATCGTGCTTTCCTCCAAATTCTTTCACTGAATCTTCACCACCCTCATTATCTACTGATGATGCTTCAATGTCATAATTTTCAAAATTAATATGTATTATAATCATCTAAATGTGTTGTTTTAAGTACGTTCAATTGGGCAACTAAACTTATTAATTCATAGCGTAAGTTTTCAGCAGTTATTTTTGGTTCAAGAGAATCAGTTTTCCGCAAATAGCTTCAAGTGATGGCGCTTCTAATCCTTTGTCTCTTATATCATTGAAACTTCTCGGATCTAACCAAGCAAGATCTGCATATAGTTTGTTGTTAAATACATCAAAGCGACGCTCTTAGGTTGATACGACTGTGTCGATGGTTACATTAAAAATATTTACCCTAAATGCTTTGTCTGGGTCAGAAATACTTTCATCAATAGCATTTTCTCCATGCATTCGTTTTTTTCTTCTTATGGTACGGCCACGCAATGAGCGGCAAGCGGCAACAAAAAAAAATTAAAACATATGGAACACCATTGAAGTGGCCACGCAGTTGCTGAGCAGGAGATACTTTTTTAGAGCGGTAGAGCGGCAACGCACAGCTTTCAATTGTGTTTTAATTTTTTCTGAAAATTAGAGCGGCAATCAGTAAACATGTCCTAAATATTAACCTTTATGCCGTCGTATCTCGTAAACCGTGCAAGATATTGTGATGAAATTTGGTAAACAGATACATATCATATATATCTTGAATTAGGAATAAAATTGGGCGGAATCGTAAAACTGGGCGTGGCACTTTACAACAATTAAAAATTTTGACTCTATATATCTCGAAATTGGCACTAATGATTTTTACAAAAATTTTAGAAATAGTGGCACTGAAAACAGTCATCAGTACTAGCTTAGCTATTATACTGAAAAATGTCGTTGAAGGGCGTGGCACAGCCCATAATATTTATAAACGTTACATTAAGAGAACTAACAACGTAATCGTTATAAAATTTAATGAGGTAGATAGATATACATGCTATATGGTCTCTTATTACAAAAATTTGGTCCAATAGTACTTGTGCGCATGGCACCTCCCATATAAGCAAATAACGTTTATTGTTATGGATAGTGTGATATAAGAGTAATCTTCATAAAATTTTGTGTATAGATAGATGTCAGTTACTTTGTTATGATAATTGTTATAGGGTTTTGACTTTTGAGCAGCATTTTGTGGTTTTGCAGCAATCACCTTAGAAGGATTAGAACTTCGAAAACCTGATACAGTTTCAAGAGTCTGAAACCTATCAGTCAGAAATTTGTCGAGTTCCTTCCACTTTGGAATTTCAGTTTTATTTTTAACCGATTGTTCCCAAAGCGCAAGACTGTGCTCTGGAAGACGCGTAGAGCACAACAAAACAAAAATAGCATCCCAATTATTTATATCAATTTTGTATAATTGTAGCGAAGAAATACAATTACTAATGTCCCATTGAAGACGTTTGAGACCACTTCCAGATTCTTGTGGACACATTGGAAGATTAAATAAAACTTTTAATTGATTGTTTATCAGGATTCTTTTATTCTGATACTGAGCCATTAAGTTATCCCATGCAATCAGGAAACCCTCATTAGTCAGAGGCGCTTTCTGAACTATTTCTTTGGCTTTTCCACTTGTTTTTTGAAGCAAGTGGTAAAGTTTCTCTACGGGATTGAGACTCGCATTATTTGAATAAATGGCCGTAAACATATCTCTAAATGTTGGCCATGTTGAATATCCTCCATGAAAAACTTCTGTATCACATGGAGGGACTTTTATATTTGAGTTAGAAATGCTTGCGACTCGTGCTGTATCAGCTTTTGGCCTTTTTTGAGAAAATTCCGCAAGAGTACTATTGATGACAGTCATGCATCGAATATAGCACATATCAACATATTTGGATTTTATGACTTGTGAATCCTTTTTAATTTCTTCTGTACTTTCTAAGAGACAATTCTCATAGGAGCTTTTAAGTTTAAACCAAATATCTTTGAGCTCACTTTGCTCAAGTTCTAGCGAAACGAACGAATGATGGTTAGTCTTTATTTCGTTGAAATAAGCTTCATATTCAACAATGCGGTCAGCAGAACAGAAGCTGGCATTTTGTTAAGAAATGAATTGAGAATTCACTGAATCCCGAAAAAAATTAAAATACACTGTAGATTTCAATGAGACAAAATAAAACAACAAAGTGAAAATTTGTTCATTAAAATTTGTAAAGATTGCACTGTAATGTAAAAGCGCTTCTAAAAATTTCTTGAATTGAACAAAAGCATATAAAATCACTCAAAAAAGGATTTATAAAAATTCCAAAATGAGTCACTGTGGTTGTATTTTATTTCACGAATGTGCATATAAATCTGAAAAAATTAAAAAAAGTGATACGTAGATCCTATGCTACTGTACCCTTTATAACCTTTGTTATCACGTGATAAGAAATTTCGCGTTACGAAGCAAGTGGCGTCAAAAAAAAAAAAAAAACGTTACCCTTGAAATCACTTTGAAACGGTATTTGAAAAAACGAGACAAAAAACCTGAGTCGTACGATGGTACCGGTACCCAAAACGGTGCTTACTATAACGGATGAGACGAAAAACTGAGACAATTTTGGTACTAAAGTTGTATTTCGTTGAAAATTTTTATTGTATTTTTTATTTGACGCACCTTTTAAGTACTTGCGTTATTGTTGTTGAGACAAAACGAAAAAAATCTGTCGTACTGACCAATATCGTACTGCTTTGATATCAAATTCCCACGTTGCTGGAACGCTTTTCTTTATAAATTCGTCGCTGTTTCAGAGACGGATCGCTGGACCAAATTTATGTTCACGCACCTGGAAGAATTAGGACGTGACCACTTTATGATTTGCAATAGATGGAACTGCATTCGCTCCCTTGTGCTGGCAATCCTTTTCCCTTGATCATGAATCAAAACAACTGGTCTTTTTTTTTTTTAATATAATGTTTGATAAATCCACTTTAATTTATTTCACTAGTTTTTAGATATCTTTAAGAATAGTTTTTATATAATTTTAAGTTATTTTTAGGATTAGCTTTTAAGAATCAAAATATGCGTGTTCGCAGTTGCTGCTCAAAAAAAGAAGTCAAAGTGTGTGTAGTCAGAAGTATAGACTAGGTAAAAAAAATGTCATATTAAAAACATGTGTACCAATGACAAAAATGGCAGCACTGAAACTAGGGCTGCTTATTAGTTAGGGTTGTCTCCCAGTGATAAGTTAGGGGGAGCGCGCAACTATTTAATTGGTTCGCGATGCGAACAATAAGCTTTAAAATCAAATGAATGCAGACGTAATTGCATCAGTGGGCGTGGCACCTCCCATATTAACATAAATTTGTAAGCGCTGTTTTAAGTGAACTATTGCAGCAAATGGTATGAAATTTTAGCAGCAAATCAAACGCTTGTATTGACATACGTAAATATTCCTGAATCGCTTAGGATATTTCCGAAATACATGATGAAATTCACCATAACTTAATCTTTTGCGGATAATTGGTTGCACACCAAATCTTCTTTTTCTTAAAAATAAAATAAATTTCCAAATATGAAGCCGACTTTCAAGCAAATGGCTATGACAAACAGCACTTGACAACAGAATTTTTTCAACTAACGTCTGGAATTTAATTTTGTTTTCAATTTGAGCTCCATTTGTAAGAAATAAGACAACTAACGCTCTAGAGTTGCCGCTGAGTAAATGGCCACTTGCCACTCTGCGATTTGCCGCTTGTCGCTCTGACGCTGCCGCTCATTGCGTGGCCGTGCCCTTAGTCTCTTTTGCGGTAGACAATTTTGTAATTCTGATTCCAGATCTTCTTCTTCTAATTGTACCATATTAAAAGCATTTAAAATATCAAGTCTATTTGTTTGAAGGCAGTTAGATAAATGTGTGGCAATGTCAAATATAGAACAAAAAATGAACGCAATTAAAACTGTTTCATATTTTAAAAATGCTTCTCTGTAAGACTTACCGTTTGCACGTGTTTCCGATTTTGATCGAGTGTCATTTTTTCAAGTGCAGTAATAAGCACAAATTTCAAATTTTCTAGTAGGTCCGAATATTTTTCTGAGCGCAGTATCTTCTGCCCACCTTCTGTTTGTCCTACCTAGTTTAATCTTCTATTATCATTAGATGATAACGATTCTGTTATAAGAATCTCGAATAAATGCACCTGTTTTATTGAATAATCCAAATAATAAATCGCAACATATAGTGCTACTTGTTGCATCAATCACTACAAGGTTTAATAAATGGCCGCAGCACCATAAATACATCAGAGACTCCGAAGATAGCCATGCAGTAAAGCCCTTATATTTACCCTGCATATTCGCTGCGCCGTCTTTTGAAGTTCCGACACATTTTTTAATAATAATGTTACAAGATTTGAGAGTTCTTTCCACTAGCTCTTTAAAGTTTTTACCAGTAGAATCCCGACACTGAACCATACTTAATAATCTTTCATAAACAATATCGTTGCAAACATAACGCGTAATAATAGAACATTGATCTTTACTTGTTATATCTTGTGCCGTATCAATTTGTATAGAAAACATATTCGTTTCGTTTATTTCTTTGGCGATAGTATTCTTTACAAGATTAGAAATGATATCCAAAATGTGATTAATAGTTGTTTTTGACATCATACTTACAAAGTTACCTCTGCTTACTTTATCTGCAAGTTTTAAAGAATGATTTTTTTTACTTTTATCAATGCACTCTTTAATGTGACTTTGCAAAATAGGATCATATTTTCCTAAAAGTAGTGTAATTTCAAGAAAATTTCAGTGATCTAAGTGTTCATGTTCTAAAGAATACGCAGCTTCCATTTTATAATATACAGTTTTTGGGCGTTTGATCGTTGATTTTTGAAAAATATTAATTTTTGACAAAATGGCAGTCGTACAAAGAAAGTTTTCATTTTTTGTGCACAAGACTGAGGTCGTTTTAGGTTATAAGTCATAAAATATGTATACCAAAAAAAATTGAACGATCCAACACCCAAGAACTATTTCCTAAACCGAAAACAATTTTGATTTTTTTTTCGGATCTTGTTCACCGCAAATTTTGAGGTCGTTCACGGCATTGCACTTTTCTAATTTATGGACAAATATTTTTGGACCAAACTTTCAGGGATAAGTCTTGCATAGTTATGCTGTGGCAGTGTTATTACCTACAATATTAATCGAACCAAATATGTCAATCCATTTAAAGTTGACATACTACGTATTTTGCTCTTTGTCTTAATTGATGACTACTGCAACTAACTTCAGCATCTGATTGAGACGTCTTACGAGTGAGGAGAGAAGCAATTGAGTCGAACATTTCATTTCATTTATTGTCTAAACGCATTACGCACAATTCATATTCAAAATATAATTTGATAAAATAATAGTTCGTAAAATATAAGTTGAATCACAAACTGTGGTAGTTTCATTTTTTAAACCTATCAAAAAGTAAGATAGGATAAACTATCAAAATACTTTCATAATGTAAGAAAAATGTTGGTCCTAGAGAAAATGCAGCTTCAAAAAATAATTTTAAAAAAGTGTCTTTTTATTTTTCAAAAAACTCCAGGAGGCCCTTAAGTAGGTTTAAGTTGTTGAATTTATATAATGAAGAAAATGTTTACGACAAACTTAGAATTTGTCAGCGGTGGCAGCCCCGCGGCTTCGCGAGAGACAGCTCGTCCATACATATTGCATACAGGCGAGCGGGGACGAAGTTTTAAAGAACTTATTTTTTTCTGACATGCTGCCCGAGGGGTATTGGGTTATAGCGTTTAAGTTTAAATCTCGTCCTTACTCGCCTGTATGCGATATAAAGACGAGCTTTCTCTCGACTTCAAGAGATCCATTTCCTCCGACTCGCTGTTCAAGGAATATTGGGCTATTGAATTCAGGCTTACTACTTAGAATTGTCAGAGGTAGCGGATCTGCAGCCTTACGGCCGCGCGGCCCACCGGGAATTTTCCCGAACTCCCGATGACCAGTCTGGGCCTGATCCAACAGCGCCGCTTACCGACGCTACTAGCCCACAGGCTGCAACTACGGCTTCATCCAATTGTTTTAAGTCAAATGGACCACAGCGAATTTTCATTATAAATGTTTTGTCGTGGGTGAGCTTCGTTTTTGCGCTATATTTACGAAGAGTCCAAACCTAATGAACAATTGACTTAAGTACACAGGCCGACAAAAATTATACCCAGAAACCAGATTATATATTTCCGTAGGTTTTCGATGCGCTGATTCCGAATCTGGTCGCAGAATTGCTCCATCACGTCAGGTTTTTGAGATATCCTAACCTAAAAGTGCCAAAAACATCGTTTTTGACCATTTTTGAGGTTATGTAGCACCGTGAATTTTCTTTTTTTCAAAAAACTATATGTGTGATCTTAAAGAACTGTTCTTCTTCTTTCCAATGTCGTTGAGTTTTCTGAAATACAGCTGTATTATCTGTATAACAGCTTTTTTGGTTCGTTGGCTAGCGTAACATTTTGGGTTAAATGTCAAAACAGACGAAACGAGTGCAAACGTTCGTTCAATTGCTACCGTCTCGTCACGTCTATTTTGGTTAAGTCTTAAGTGTGCGTCCACAGTGCGCGCTCAAAGCGGAGCCGAGCGCAAAGCTGATTTTTCATGCGAGAAGCGGAATTTTGGGTGGCCACAGTGAATGCGAGAATCGGCGCTGAAATTCTGCTTATCGTTCGTATTTTCATGTTCGTATTTGCTGTTCGTATTTACTTCATTCATTCATTTGTGTTTATTGAAGTAAAAAGCAATGGAAATAAGAATCGTACACTACTTTTGCTATGACATCGCCGTGTTAAAATTCATGTATTCTGGAGGCGATAGAAAGTCTATGAGATCAATGAAAGTTTAGATTACTATCGATGAAAAAATCTGCTGGGTTATTGTAGATAGCTAACATACATATTTCTGTAGTATAATTGAGATTAAGTGTGTCATTATATCCAAAAACAAGGATTCCATGTCAAAAAATATTCAAATTCGGAAATATGTATAAAATCTTTGACAAAAGAAAAAAAAAAAAAATTTCCCATTTTATTTTCAAAGTTTCTGAAAAAATTTAATAAAGTTCAAAAAAATCATGCCAATTGAAGTTCATTTCATTAAATCTTACCCTTCGTACTAACGTTGCGACTAACTGCACAACGTGTTGTACAATCGTTTGTGCTCTTTTCTACAAACGCTACAATTTCTCATACAATTTTGTGTCCAACTTAATTTTGGTTGAAGTTTTCACAGAATGATTATCAATATGGCTGAAAAAATGATGGACGTTGTTGCGCTTATGATAATTGCTACAGTAAGTGATGATGATGTCAACTATTACTACGTTTATACGACAGATTATTTAGATACCGTTTATGCATGCGACTTTATTGTGTGCAGACTCAAAACGTTTGTAAACGTAAAAATTAAAAATGTCAAATAAAATTATTAAAACAAATCAAAATGGATGCGAAAAAAAACAATTCAAATATTTTTCTTTTTTTTAATGAAATCAGTCCAAAGAAAAATAATTAATTCAATTTTTAAACTATTTGACACTAATTTTCAATTCACTCTGAAATTGAGTAGTGTTCATGCATACGTTCAAAACGGTTCAGACAATTAAGTACCGATCAGGGCGAACTCAGTCAAAACGAACTAACCTGTCGTATAAACGTAGTATATGTCTGCATCAGCCAAGGATTTTTAAGAAACTAAAACCGAAGCCAAATTGTATCATTTTTGGATTTCACTTACAAATTAATTTATGCTGAAATCGCAATTCTGCGCTAGGTCGGTCGCTCTTTGACCAACTTTGATCGGCGTTTGAAAAACTTTACAAAAATGTACGATATTGGCTGTCAAAACGCCTAAACTTACTTTTTGTAAATCATAATGTTGCGAGCGTCTGTCATTTCAACATTGTCAATAAAAGGAATTCTATTTGTCAGTTTTTTGCTTAATTTTGTCGTGTTTTTTAGTTTTGATTGTTATTTTCATAAAATAAATAGATTTGAACGAAATGCATAATTTAGTGGACCTTATTTTATCACTGCATGAAACGCTGGGTAAACGAGAAGTGTCAAAAGCACGTTCTAGTAGAAAGTAGCTCTACTCGAACTTCGGGTATGGCGTTGATCGTATTTACGATAAAACGCAATGCAACGCCTGAGGTCGCATTTGAGATTACAGCATAAGCATGCATTGTTTCTACTTCAGCTGTCAGAGTGCGACCGACCGAACGCAGCATTGCAATTTCAGCATTAAGCATTTTTGACATTCGAATGTCGACGCACAAATCTCTATTTACATAGCAGCGAACTTGTGCATTGACTCATCACGCCGACGTAGAAATACCGAACTATCACTTCGACGTATCTCACGTACTCCGAAGTCATACGCCGACGCTCAAATTCGGTGTGTGTTAATAGCATATACGACTTCATCTTTGATAATGTGAACTGGCCAATACGTTATTTCCGTTATTCATTTCATGTGAAACTTAGAAAAAATTTTTCCATTTGTGTTTAATTTTTCTAAACTAAAACTTTTGTTTTTTCTAAAAAAAAAAACTTTTGTGTTTAATAAAGGTAAACTTACTTTTTTATTATTTCATTCACAGCTTCTTGAGCAAACAATTGCCCTTTTTTTTCTTTCACGAAGCTTAAAGTTTTTTGAAATTTATTATATTTTTTAATATTATTGACCAAAAAATAAAGAGTTATTTATCACTTATTGGAACAGGTTTACTTTAGCTCCATGCTCCAATATTTTTTTTGTTTGTTTTTGTTTTACCCCCAAAAATGGTAATAAAAATAGCAAAAAAAAAAGTGTCGCTCGGATCTGGTTTCGGATATATAGCCATCGGAAGTTGCGGATATACCTTTTGTGAAAATCCTTAAAAGTTGGGAACCCCTGAATGGATATCAAAAACATGGGTGTCATAAATTGATCAAAATTTCTGAAAAATCGTCATATCTCCAAAATTAAGGGTTAGATTTCAAAGATTTGCTTACCATTATTGTAGGTCATTAAATTATCTATGTTATGACACCCATGTTTTTGATATCCATTTAGGGGTTCCCAACTTATAAGGATTTTTATGAAAGCTATATCCGCAACTTCCGATGGCTATATATCCGAAACCAGATCCGAGCGACACTTTTTATTACATATTTGTGCTTAGAATAAAAAAGCACATAAGAAAAGATTGGATAATGGGAGCTAAACTAAACTTAAGCCAGAATTTTTTTCAAAATTTTATCTTTAACCCATACAGTGAAATTTGTTGAAAAATTGTTATGAATATTTCATCACAATATCTTGCTCGGTTTACGAGATATGGCGAGCAACAGCAGCCGCAACACCAGCCGCAACAGCTGCTACCGCAACAGTAACAGCTGCTACCGCAACAGTAACAGCTGCTACCGCAACAGCAACAGGTGCAACAGCTGCTACCGCAACAGCAACAGGTGCAACAGCTGCTACCGCAACAGCAACAGCTGCTACCGCAACAGCAACAGATGCAACAGCAGCCGCAACACCTGCTACCACAACAGCAACAGGTGCTGAAACCACGAAAGAGTAAAATAACTTTTTAAGTAAAAGGAACTTCAATTTAACTTAATTAGCTACAAGTTTTGGTATGTGTAGCATTTAACAGATAAAGAATGTATGTGTAGGGACCCAGACACAAATCATCATCTGAAATTATTTTAAATGTAAACACAGCTTGATTGAATTTTTCAATGAGCAATATTTTTGTCATATTAAGAGAATCTAATCAGTAGTCCAGTCAACGGTTTCAAGACGGCGAGGTTTTATCTGGCAAAATAGTTCAACAATTTCATCTGAGCTGATATCGATTTCTTTATGAATATCTCCCAGAGCCAATCCATTCAAGCGATCTTCTGTCATTGTAGACCTCAAATACGATTTCAATCGTTTTGACACAGAAAAATTTCGTTCTGCTGTTGCCGAAGTCACTGGAATTGTGGAAAATATTTGTAGCAAAATTGTGATGATTGGAAAGAATGATTCCATTTTTTTTTTGTTTTGATAATGGCCAATGCTTCCATTGCATTCAAAGTATCAAATCGGTTTTACAGCATTACTGATGCCACAGTTTAATTTCGGATTTGAGCTCAACCTTACTGCAATTTAAATCACTTTCGTATATAAGAGCAGCCTCCACAATTTTGTCAACATGCGCCATCGAGTAATATACCGGTATTAAACCTTCTAAAGGTAAAATGCTCAAAAATTTACCGTGAAGTTTTGATTTCAATTCCGAAATCATATGATCCAAATATGGATAATATATTGCGGCTCTGAAATATATGAGCCAGGCCGAAACTCACATGCCATTAACTTTAAAAAGACGGTGAAGAAGTTGAATAAGTCGAAAAAAAATGTAAAAAGGTTGAAAGAGTTTGAAAAGTGTTGATACAGAGACAAACGACTGAAAACGTCAACAATTCTTATAAGTAGAAATTTATTAAAGTTTTTGTTTTGAGACTTTTTTTAAAAAAAATCGGAGGGGCGTACAATTCGGAAATCAATTTTTTTTAAATTAAACTAAAAATAAACGATGAAGGCTAACATTTTTCATAAAGTCGTATTTTTTTCCTTAAAGAGCATCTATGCGTTACAATCGGAGTGACAAAGTGAATATACCCTCTGTGTAGGGTGCAATTAGGATGTTACATACCGAAAAAACGATTTTGTTGTATTTGTTTTTGTCTGTATGTTATTACGATATTTTTGGCGACTACAGGAGCGGGGAAGAATCAGTTTAGTGTCTAACTCAACAGCGATTGTAGATGCTTCATTAAAAATATAATCAAATGACGTTTCATCTTTTCGCATTTGTGAAAACAGGTTGATAATTTCCTCGACATGAGTTCAGTCTGAAGAGATTTGTAGTGTTGGATCTTGTAGTTTACGACTGAGCGATAATATAGGAGCATTAACAATTTTCAGAATATGCAACGATACTAAGAAATCGGAGCGCGCTATCGAAGCTGAAAGTTGGACCGCTTTTGAAGACGTTTCGGTGTCCTTGCTTTGTTCTAAGTCTTGTAATGTTTCAGAGATAAACAGTAACAATTCGCTGAAAGTATCAACGCATTCATGCCTTTCTACCCATCTAGTCGCACACAACGTTTTTAAGCGATTTTTTTTTTGTTTCTGGACTCCGTTCGGAAATTTTATCTTTCAATAGTTGTACTCTTTTAGATGAGTTCGAGAAAAAATTTGACACTGATGAAACTGTGCCTAGCATGTTACGGATTTCAGAAATATCGCATGATTTGCCCACGCACAAATTGAGAGAGTGGCTGAAACAATGAGTGCAAAATGCTAAGGGTTGGTCTTCAGATATCAATGCCTGAACTCCTTTGATTTTTCCAGCCATGTTCGATCCTCCATCATAGCCTTGACCACGCAAGATTTCACAGACAAATCCAATGATGTTAATTCACTATTATTGCTTGTTTAATAGCAATTGTTTCAGCCGATTTAATGTGAGTGAATCCCAAAAAATCTTCTCGTAGGATGCACTCGTTTAAATCCACGTAACCAATGCATACAGTTAGTAATTCTTTCTTACTGGCATCAGTTGTTCGCATAAAATTGTATAAAATTTGACATTTTTTATTTTTGAAACAATCTCTGATCGTATTCGGCAACCGGCCTGAAAGAGCTTGATGCTGTTTTTCTTCCGAACTCATGTGACCCGAATCCCGATGACCACGTAGTGGTAAAGTATTGCGCGAACAAAATAGCACAGTTTTGACAATTGGACCTAGTCGCTTCCGATTGTTTTCTATTATTTCTTTCTTTTTGTCATTGAATAGTACGTCAACAGATGTTAAATTTCCATTTGTAATATTTTGATTAAATATCAATGTTTTCTCTTGACAAAAAAGATGATAACTAAGCATGCTATGGCGATTAAGTTCTTCGATTGCTTTTTTATATTTTGTCAAAGGAACAGTAACTAAGGTTTTCAATACCTGAATAAATAGATAATGAAAAAATAATAAATATTGAAATTTCAATACTTGAATCAATAATCTTAATCCATTCACCTTAATACACTAAAGTTAAAAAAAATTGTCAATGCCACTACATAAATTTCTATTAAAAAAATAAATGAGAAAAAAAATAAAATTTGACTTTTGGTCCAAAAATTTTCAAAGTATTTTATAAGCAAGTAATTACAATATTTTGCTTCAATATCTTTGCACTTTATTACTTAAAAAAAATTAATTTTGCTAATTCTTGGACCAAAAATTAAAATTTTTTTTCCTCATATATTTTTTTAAGAGAAATGCAAGTAGTGGCATTGACAATTTCAAACGGTATTAAACTGTATTTCTGTGTATTAAGTTAAATGTAGTGAAAACAGCAAAGGATTTGAGCTGTTACACAAGAAACACCTACTATCTACTCGCGCAGTGACCATGTAATTTTTCCTTATATATGAGACGTTCTTTTGCACCCGAAGAGTTTTTGGCCATCACATTTTTAAATCGGTCCAGATTAATTTTAGGTATTCTATGAGTTATATTAGTGGACAGGTGTGCCGGGAATTAGATATCGAGCTGTGAAGTTCGAAGGTCTTACGTATTAAAACTGTCATACGTATGTATGTCCGGTAAATTTTAACGGAAAAATAATTTTTTATATATTTTTTTTTATATTATTATATCTAAAAAGATAAGCTTTTTTATAAAATTTTTACCTATGGCATTAGGGGGCGTTCAAGTATTACGTTACGCAACTTTCGAAGATGTTCGATAGGAAATTTTATTCTCTACAATAAATTTGATACTGTGTATGTAATAAAACTACATAGTTTTTGAGTTATATCAAACAATTAAATTGGACAAATTTGCACGGATCTCAAAAGTCCATGCATAAATTTAATCGCACTTTTGGACTTATCATTTTCGGATTACAATTGAACATATGAGACAGTAAAGTACCTTTAACGAATTATTTATTTATTCAAATACATACATAGCCAATAGCATAATGGCATAAAGATAAAAATTGGTGAAATCATACAAAAGTAGGTAACTTTGAACGACTGTATCCCAATCAATCTACAATAAGTGATAATGTGTCAATACTAAAAATAAATAGTTTTAGAGTTATGATATGAAAAATAAAAAGTGGACAAATTTGCACCACTCTCAAAAGTCCAAGCCTAAATTTAATCGCGCTTTTGGTTTTATCATTCTTAGGGTACAATTGCACATATAACACAATAAAATACTTTTAACGAATTAGTTCCTTTTACCTCTGTTTTTTATGACATAGTCAATAGTCTATTATGTGTACATAAGAAAAATAAAAAAAATATTTTAAATAACAAAAAACTAAATTTTTTTCATATTTTGGCCAAATTCCGAAAAACTAAAATGAATATTTACTCGAATATAAATAAATTTTTGAAAATCGAGTGTTCCTGAAAATTTTAAGAACATGCCTTTTATTTGAATATGTCTAAGTCCTTTAATTTGTTTTCTGATTTTTTAGGAGATTGTCTCATATATTTGAACATATCTCCAGTAAGATTGATTTGACTGATTGACTGATTTGGTTGAATAAAAAATCAAGTGAATATAATTAAATTACCTACTTATTAATTTTGTTAGCAATTTTTTTCAATTTGATTTGATTGAACGCGATTGAAAACCTCCACTTAAATAATTTTTGTTAAAAAAAAACATGTATATTAGACATGTTAAAAAAAAGTCATGTTCTAGAACAGGGGTTCTTAAACCTATGTAGTCCGAGGACCCCCTATCGAGCTAAATTTTTATTGCGGACCCCATTCCAACAGTATACATTTGACGTCGTTCCTAAGCTTACTTTCTGGCTTTCTTGCCAACCGTTCGGTTTTCACCCAGACAGTCAGGTTTTTCAAAGTTTTGTCCGGTTGTCAAACTCAATCAGACATAAAATGTCCGGTTATCTGATGAGGTTAAGGAACGAAGTCTTATCAACCACTGGATTCCATTTTCGGTTATAAAATGTTTCAAAGTGTTAAATATGGCCTTAGCTGTAGTACACGATGGTAGGGAATCACAAAATAACAAATCCTCTTGAATTTTAAATCCAAATTCATATCTAATAAATGCTAACAAATTAGCATTGTTAGAGACATCGGTACTCTCCTCTAATTGCAGTGAGTAATATTGACTTTTAAGCACTCTTGAAATTAATTGTTCTTTTATATTGCATGACATATCTTCAATTCTGTTCTTGACCGTATCGTTCTATAAGGAAATCAAATTTAAGTCTTTTGTTGCTTTAGCCCCCAACATTGTATTGGCTATTTGCAGCAGGAAGAATTAGTTGTTCTGCTATATTGTGGGGTTTTCCAGCTTTTGCTACTAGTAGGGATACTTCATATGATGCTTTTACTGCTTTTTTGCTGATACTATCATAAGATTTTGACTTGAAACAAGTTCTTGTTTTTTGATTTTAAAGAAATCGATAGACTTACTAATATGCTCACTAAGCATTGTTACAAAATGACGTCGGAGCTTGGCGGGTTTCATGCATTCATTTGATAAACCTTCGCGACATAACACACATAAAGGCCTTTCTAAATCTTCTTTGCTTACAGAAGTAAATCCAAATGATAAATACTCATCACAGTACTTACTAGTTCTACGTTTCTGGATGGAGGTTGATGGTCCCTTATCAGAATCGCTTTCACCTATATCTTGTTTGAGTATAGATCCAGTTTTTAGCCAACGATCCATTTCAAGGCTCAAATTCTGAATTAACGTATGACTACAAAACTATAAATGACAAATAGCGTTTTTAAAATATATAATACAAAATTAAAGTTGGATAAAATACCTTTTAAAAGGATTTAATATGATGTACTAAATGTAACAGCTGCAGCCAGGAAAATTGAATGCGTTGTGGCTGAAAGAAGTAATCGGAAAATAATCACAACTGAAAACACCACATATACGAGTATGTAACACACAGCACACAAAAGTGAAATGAAAATGAATTTCTTGTAAATTGAAACGCGGAAAAATTTTACATTCAAAACCTCAAAATTTGAAAATCAACGCGGACTTTGTTTTTTTTTTTTTTTTGACCATGTAGGATTTTTTTAAATGAATACTTTGAACCTAAGCATCGCGAGTTTGAACAAAAGTAAATGCATACTTTGTTTTTTGCAAAATATGTGCAATCATTCAAAAAGCCATGGCCATTTAAAATTTTTGATAAATGAGTTATTTGAATAAAGCGAAAAGTTTGATTATGTAAAATTATATGATGTTAAAATTGTTTCGCGGGCCCCCAGGGGTCCGCGGACCACAGTTTAAAAAACGCTGTTCTAGAATACTTCGAGAACACTCGATTTTCGAAAATTTATTCTTCAAGTACAGTAATCCCCGCTTATAAGCATTTCTGAAAATGTTTGATTTTTGGTGCATATAAGCGTGAAATGCATTTCGGTTATATGCATGAAAAGTTCATATATAAAAATTCGGTTATCTGCACCGGATATGCTTATATAGAATCGTAATGCCAACTATTTAGAACCTTACAAAAATATTTTTAAAGGCAAAAAGTTGTAAAAATAAATATATGGAGATAGGGAATAGATTTCTTAAACGCTTCAATTGTCTTTCCTGTTTCAACAAAGCAGATTTGTTTTCTTACTAAGCTCTGACGATAATATGCTTTGAATGTATGAATAATTCTGGCATCTAAAGGTTGTAAAATTGAAGTCGTATAGGGCGGCAAGTACTGAACATTAACGTTTTTAAGTTTGTAATTTTATGAGACGCACCATTATCCACAAAGAGTATGACTTTTCGATTTTTTCACACCATTTTTTCATCAAAACCATTCATTATTATTACATTATTTTTACTTTTATTCCTTTGTGCTTCTGGCATCGGAATAGCCAGCCCGGACTTGGATTGAAGTCACTTTTTATTTAACAGCGAACCTTTTTACATTCTCCAATATCATAAAGGTCTTTTGACCTTTGTATTTGATCGAACTATGTACATTGACATTGTTTCCACTGCTTTTGATTTGCCGACTCAATTCCTTTTTCGGGCCAAATTAAATGCTTTGCTTCATTGTAAAATGCGATCTATGTTTACATAATCCGATTAAATGTGTATTGGGCACCCACATTTCTTGCAACTTTCAATTTTGCTTACGTTTACACTCTCTCGAATGATTAATAACTTCTGTTTAAGTGACAAAGTTATTATTTTTCGTGAATTTGTACTCATTTTGCTTTTTAATTTCAATTCGCACATTTGACAATTCAATAGGTATGACACGATTGTTTGGTACCAATTTTGGTTTTGCCATTGAAAAAACAAAAATGTTTTCCCTGTCGTGCAATATAAACGTGAATGGAGGAAAAAGTTTGATATTTTTTGGGGCTTATATCCGAGAAATGCATATAAGCGTGTGCATATAAAAGAGTAAAATGTTAACAAATCTAAATGGAAAAATGAAATTGCACAATTTTTGATGCATATAAGAGAGAAATGCTTATAAACGGCATGCATAAAAGCGGGGATTACTGTATTTCCTCATTTAAAAAAATAAAAAAAAAAAATAATCCTATGGCTGCTGCAAGAGTTGCAAAATTTTCAATTTTTGGAATTTTGCCAAAAAAATTATGAAAATTTGTTTATTTCCTTTGCATGTACATTTTATTGAAATTTTACTGTTCTAAGATTATAAAACTTGAAGGAAATACAAACCAGGTTCTTCTGCGTTCTGGGATAAACATGAAGGCTTAAGTTTTCGAGTCAAAAAAATTTTCCGAATTAGCAAGTTAGTCTTTGTGTACTGCCATCACTCGTAGTATAAGTGGCAGAGGCCACTTGGTTTGTAAAGTCATTTTAAGGAGCAAAGTTCCTTTTTTAAATGTTTACACTAGCTTACAAATTTCAAATAAATTTCCTTCATACCCTATGTAAAATTCGTGTTATTGCTTAGTTCAATTAAGCAAAACAAAAAAATTTATTCCATTATTATATTGATTTTATTTCAGCTTTTAAAAATTTACATATGACAAGTAACTTAAATTATTGTTCATAGCTTAAGTAATATTTCACATTGTGTTTCGATTAAAAGTTAAAATGTCCAAAACTTTAAATTAAGTAAAACAATTCTTGTTTCAACTTGAATTTACTTTGCATCGTTACGATACTTTCCATGCAACAACGAATGTTGTAACCAAGTTGCCACGTATAGTGGCGCTTCGGGCTCATCATCCCAATTTTCACTTTCTTTTTTTTTTTCTATTTCTAATGAAACTCTGGCGTAGCGGTTGCGTTGAGCTTCTTTATATTCCTTACGTTTCGCCCGAGACAGTCCAACTGAACCGCGTAACACTAATGAGTTTTCCAAATGAAAACTAGGGTCGTAGGAAGGCACTTCGGGCTCTTCATCCCAATTTTCATCGGATTGGACTAAAAAATTTTTTGTTTTGTCCACAGAGGAGGTAAGGCCTGTTGGATGATACGATGCGTTATATTGAACGGGCAGGTGACCAACTCCGCGTGTAAATGATTTTTACGGCATCGCACAAGATGCACTTGTAAGCGATGGCGTATAATTAAATGTGATTCATCATATGGACACTGAATGATGTCATTTCTGTCTCCAACAGGATTAAACATTTTTGAATTGGAAGGATTACAAAAAAAAAAATATAGCAGCGTGGATTTATAGAGGAACGCTAAATTATAAATGATGCTGAAATTTTGGCAATGCTGTCAAACTTCAGCTCTAAGCCAATTTGCCGTATGCTTAGGCTGTAGTTACACTGGATGCGTAAACTTGTTCCTACTATTTTGTACGCACTCGTAAGAATTGCAAAAATTGAACAAATGCATGTGTGTATTTGTATGCGGTTACAGTGGCTACGAATCTGTACGATATTTTTGGTCTACATCAGAGACGGTAAAATTACGAGGCTTTTCAATCTTACCAAAAATGTAATTCTGCGAAAACAGAAGCTCATGTGAACTAACAGCTTATTACTTTTATGCGAATGATTAAAAATTATTAAATATATACATTTCTAATAATAAAGATATTGCTACAGAAAGTTTTTAAATGCACATACATATATGTGGTGCTCCACATTTACACTCTTACATTCACACTCCTACATTTACACTTTTACAATTACATCATATAAAAACACTTATCATAATTTTACTTTAAAAATTTAATTATTCCTAGTTTTAAAAATTTGTTTTCAAATTTTGAATTTTTGTCAAAAAGTTTTCATTATAAAAAAATAGAATTCAAAAAATGTTCACACACATTTGTGGTTTATTATAAAAATATTAATAAAATAGCAAAACCCACACTGGCGATCTGCCAAGAGCCACCTCTACGAATATCCAACGAAATTCAACAAACCTAAATATCGAGCGATAATCTTAACTCCTTTCCATCAACACATCAAGAAACCAGTGAATTAACAAAATTTTGTTGAGCAACTTCCATTCCGGCGTACTTATGAAAGAATTATTAACGCTACGATACTAAAACCTATAACAAACAACAAATTCAGAAAAATTTAATCTCCAATTGCAATCGAAAGAACTTTTGCTGTTGACCTTACAACACAAAACCAAGAAGAAATTTATAACCTAACTCAAATACTATTATCCAACGAACCCAACATCGATCGTTAGAACTACATTCAAATCCATATTGTAAAGAATTAAAAGCTGCTCATCCAATATAAACTAACATCGTCATCATCATCTACAAACAATCCATCAATGAATGACCCTTCCATAATAGATTAAGTATATTATTTATTATATTACTATTTAATATCTCAAATTTTCAGGAATTTTAAAATGTTTTAAAGTAAAAATTTCTTGTATTGCATTAAGTAATAAACTTCTTATCGTAATACATCGAAAGGCACTACACAACACTAGGCACACACACTTAACATTCTCCAATATCATAAAGGTCTTTTAACCTTTGTATTTGATCGAACTATGTACATTTACTTTGTTTCCACTGCTTTTGATTTGCCGACTCAATTCCTTTTTCGGGCCAAATTAAATGCTTTGCTTCATTGTAAAATGCGATCTATGTTTCGCATAATCAGATTAAATGTGTATTGGGCACCCATATTTCTTGCAACTTTCAATTTTGCTTACGTTTACACTCTCTCGAATGATTAATAACTTCTGTTTAAGTGACAAAGTTATTATTTTTCGTGAATTTGTACTCATTTTGCTTTTTAATTTCAATTCGCACATTTGACAATTCAATAGGTATGACACGATTGTTTGGTACCAATTTTGGTTTTGCCATTGATAAAACAAAAATTTTTTCCCTGTCGTGCAATATAAGCGTGAATGGAGGAAAAAGTTTGATATTTTTTGGGGCTTATATCCGAGAAATGCATATAAGCGTGTGCATATAAAAGAGTAAAATGTTAACAAATCTAAATGGAAAAATGAAATTGCACAATTTTTGATGCATATAAGAGAGAAATGCTTATAAACGGCACACACACTTAACTTTCAAATCGACCCAAGCCAACAAACTACCCCTCCTCATCCCACAATGAATCGTACCCCTCCTCCTACACCGAACCCCAACCTTACCCAAACTAACCGAACACATAATCCTTGCCACCCTAACACACTACCCAACCCCTTCGAATCTCCCTTGGAAATCCATGCTACTTCAGTAAAGCTACCACAATTCTGGACCAATTGTCCAGAAGCATGGTTCATCCAAGAGGATACACAGTTCAACACAAAAAACACAACAACAGACAAAACAAAATACGAACACCTAATTACCGCACTCCCACAAGACGTAATAATCACAGTTTTAGACTTCATACAGAAACCTCCACTAAATAATCTGTATGAAGGACTAAAACAAGTGCTTATAGAACGTCACTCTTTAAGCGAGAACAAGCGACTCTATAAGATTTTTTCTGACACAGAGATAGGTGACCGAAAACCATCTCAATTCCACAGATTGCTTCTTCTTCTAGCAGGTTCTTCGATAGATCTAGAACTTCTACGGAAGTTATGGATCCGAAAACTACCGAAGAACCTAAAAATTGCTTTAACAAGTGCAGATAACAAAGAATTGGAAGAACTTCTGAATCTAGCAGATAGATTATGGGAGGTAATGACAGAAAACGAAATTTCTTCAATATACAAACATAGAAATTTACCAAACCACACACAAAACGATTTTGCAATCGTAATTCAATCATTCACAGAAACAACGACACAACTTTTAGATAAAATAAACACATTAACATCTGAGGTAGAATCGATAAGATCCGAACAAGATCATCAAAGATCATACCAAAGTTCAAATTCACGATCAAAAGGTTTTTCTAGAAACAGATATGACTTCCAAAAGAACTCTCGTCAACATTCCCCAAATCGTCTATGTAGATACCATCGCAAATTTGGTAAATACGCTAGACGATGTGAACAGCCATGTTCATTCGTCCAACACAACCTTTTAAACTAAAAGACTCCATCATCGCGACGGCTGATGATGGAAGCCTCACTACACTCACACGTCGTCTTTTCGTTCACGATATCACAAACAACATAAAATTTCTCGTTGACAGTGGAGCAGAAGTTTCTGTTCTCCCATCTTCCAAATTCAAAAACCACGAACAAAAGTCCGACATTATTTTGACAGCCGCTAACGGCACCTCTATAGTAACTTACGGCAAAAAGTTACTAACACTAAATCTAAAATTAAGACGTGACTTACCATTCACCTTTTTAATTGCAGACATTTTCAAACCAATTTTAGGCGCAGACTTTCTAACAAAATACGGATTACTCATCGACTTAAAACACAAACGTCTCATTGACCCACTCACAAAATTATCTATAAACGCTATTTCAGCATACACAGAAACAAGATTACCAAAATTATTTTCAATCAACAACAAATATTCTCAATTACTAAAAAAATTCCCTGCACTCACAATAGAACCCGATTACAATGCACCAGTCAAACATAAAACAGTACACCATGTTACAACACAAGGACAATTACCTTACAACAAACCTCGACGTCTAGATCTGCCAAAAATGAAAATAGCTAAACAAGAATTTGACTTCTTGGTTAAAGCTGGAATCTGCAGACCATCTAATTCAATGACAGCTTCTCCATTACACTTAGTTCCTAAACGTGAAACAAACGACTGGAGACCATGCGGAGATTACAGAAGACTAAACACAATAACTGTACCGGACCGCTATCCATTACCACACATTAGACCGGGTCGAAATTTAGATTCAGCCAGACACCGACTCAAAAGTTAGAAGGAGTCTTAAAAACGATATCTGCGTAGTTTTTTTTTCGTTCCGAGAAAAACCAATGGAGCCCTTTTGATTCTCCTGAAGGTTCTTTTTGGCTAAAAAAACGTGTTTTTGGTCGTAACTTTTTTTTCTTCATAGAATGGATACCCCAATTTAATAGAAAAAAAAAGATTGCGCTCTTGCAAAAAATTTGACGTTAAAAAGTTTTAATTTTTTTTTCTATTATAGATAATATTCGGTACCAAAATTCGATTTTTCCACATTTTTTATTTATTTATTTTGTTTCAACTACTGTAGATGTTGCATTTAGCATTGGATTTGTATAATTTTGGTCTTATTGAAAAAGCAATTAATTTTTATTGTTGGGAAAAGCACTCTGGCAAAAAACCCAACTATTATTACTCAATTTTTACAGTATTTGGTTATCGTTATATAAAAGTTAAGACAGAATTTGGCTATCGCTATATAAAGGACTGGCACTATTCTAGGCTACTGTATATTTCGCGTGAGTCCAAAGTATTTAAAATATGACCCAGGCGGTTTTTATGCATGACTTGCTTGCATGGAATCATGCTCACTGCTTTTACGTGACGTTTCGTGCTTTGGGAATGGCATGGAATGTCTGTAATGAAAATTATATATTGTAATTTGCTATGTAGTTAAAAATATGCTATATATTTTTTGCTTTGTTATTCTTCACCTGGAAAAGCAATGATATCTTCTAAATCATCATGAATCAAAAGATTTTCTTCAGGTAGAAACTGAGTACAAGGTGGCTCCGTTAGCTGTATCCATATTTGTATACGATGTGCAGCTGAAATTCACTTCAGGTACATAAAATTTCCGTATATTCAATGATGATTTTTCCGAGCTGCAATGATTTTTGAATAGCCAACCGATCGAATATCTTTGTTGTCATCTGTTATCATTGACAGAATAATGTTTTCAGGATGACAGAAGTACGCGTTACGTTTGATGCTAGGCTCAATAATTTTCTGAACATAATTTGGTAACGAGCGTGTCAGTTGAATATATTTATAAAAATGATGACTATCGTGAATGGCCAGCGGCTTGTCCTTGACACAAAACCAAAATAGCACATAAACTTTCATGATAAAATAATAATAATAATTTTCTGAAACCTATATTTTCCCGACGCCTGCATTCACTTTCGCGCAAATATATCAAAAACTGCACCACGTTGCGATTAGTTGGCAGTTTCGTCAAACTTAAGTCCGATGCTATTAAATCTATTTTATATATTACAAAATTGTTTGCACGTTGTACCAAATAATTTTATGAACGCACTAATGAAAACATCAAATGTGAGCAAAATATTAAAGCTCTATGTATAGAGCACATTTATTGAATGATAATGTACATTTCACGAAGCAAAGTACGAACTTGAACGGAAGAGAATGGCTAATTTCAAGATTTCAAGTTAACGAGGTTCAAGCTAGAAAGGTTCTACTATATCATTGAAAAAAGAGCTAATTAAATTTCCAATAAGACCAAAATTATACAAATCCAATGCTAAATGCAGCGTCTACAGAAGTTTAAGCAAAATAAATAAATAAAAAATGTGAAAAAATCAAATTTCGGGACTAAATATTATCTATAATAGAAAAAAAATTTAAATTTTTTTAACGTCAAATTTTTTTGCAAGAGCGCATTCTTTAATTTTCGAGCAAAGTCGGGTATCCATTCTGTGAAGGAATAAAAGTTATGAGCAAAAAACACGTTTTTTTAGCCGAAAAGGACCTTCGGGAGAATCAAAAGTGCTCCATTGGTTTTTCTTGGAACGAAAAAAAATGATGCAGATCTCGTTTTTAAGGGTCATTCTAACTTTTGAGTCGGTGTCTGGCTGACTTGTTTTTGCTTCATACAAATCGACCCGGTCTACCACACATACACGATTTTTCAATAAATTTACACAACACTACCATTTATTCAAAACTAGACTTACCCAATGTGCACAAAAACGGAAGCGAATTTGTTTCGAATTCGAAACGAACTCGTTTGTGAGCATTCCGTTTTTTGTAAGAAAAACGAATTCGTTTCGAATTCGTAACGAACTGAAAATACGAATTCGTAACGGACTTCAAATACGAATTCGTTTTTTGTTCATAAAACGAATTCGTTTCGAACTCGTTTTTTGTTCATAAATCGGATCAGTTTCGAACTCGTTTTTTGTTCATAAAAAAATTTTATGTTTCGAGCGACTTCAAATTGCTTAGAAGGTTAAAAAAAACTTATAAAATTTTTTACTCAAATTTTGTAAAAGTCCCGGAAAATTTTCAAAGAAAAATATTCAAAAAAATTTTTGTATTTTTCGACTTTTTAAACATTTCTAAGTCGATTAAGAAACAAAATTTTTTTTAAAAATTTTTCCGGGACTTAGAAAATTTTTTTTTTTATGAACAAAAAACGAGTTCGTTTCGAATTCGTTTTATGAACAAAAAACAAGTTCGTTTCGAAAATTCTTCCGTTTTTTCGAGAGGAATTTCATACGAAAACGAATTCGAAACGAGTTCGTAACGAAATTCGTTTCGGATGAATAGTACGAAGAAACGAGTTCGTTTCGAATTCGAAATGAATTCGTTTTTTGTACATAAAGCGTATCAAATGAGAGAAGATATCATTCGCCTTTGACATATATTTTAACATATGAAAGGTAGCCTAGTAGGTAGCGCGCATGACTATGAATCGCTGGGACATGGGTTCGAGCCTGACTTTGGAAATTTGTAAATCGTAAGTAAAATTTAATTTGATAATAAAATAAAATAATATGCAATAAAGTCTTAAAATTTGCATATTGGAATAATAAAGTTTTTTTTTTTAAATAAAATTAATTTTTTTATGAACAAAAAAAAATTCGTTTTATGAACAAAAAACGAACTCGTTTTTTGTTCATAATAAGCGGAAAATTCTTCCGTTTTTTCGAGAGGAATTTCATACGAAAACGAATTCGAAACGAGTTCGTAACGAAATCCGTTTCGGATGAATAGTACGAAGAAACGAGTTCGTTTCGAATTCGAAACGTTTTGCACACTGGGTAGTGAGAGCCTATCACCAAATACCAATGGCCTCTGAAGACATACACAAAACAGCAATCACTACACCTTTCGGAATGTTCGAGTTCCTCCGAATGTTCACACACATTTGTGGTTTATTATAAAAATATTAATAAAATAGCAAAACCCACATATATATATCAAAAGTCTAGTTTTTTTGAAAATTTGGTTTACATAGCTATTTTTGAAATGCAAACGGTAAGTGTTCAGTAGAAAATCATTTAATTTTACCAACGACTGTCAAGTAATTGAGATCTGAACACTGTCAACAATCAACTGAAAAATGTTCAATGACGGAAAGAGCGGGCCCGATTTTCGCCATCAAGTTCAGTCAAATAAATAAATGTCTGGGTGTTTAGGGACACTTTCGTTCAACTTGACTCTTGCCAGATTCTTCATATTCCTGTGTTGTTGGATTAAGTTAAATTTATTTCTCAGCAGCTTATAGACTTTTTTTTAGAAAACTGTCAAACTTGACACTTCATAAAATTATAGCGCAACTATAAAAATGACTGTCAAATTTATAGTATGTAATCAACTTTGATAAAAAAGTTCAACTTTTTGAACTTTCTGATCTCCAAAATCACGGAGGATATTACATGCTATAAAAATTACATACGCCGATGTTCAAATTCGGTGTGTGTAAATAGCATATGTTACAACAATGGTTTTAATACTTGGCAGCAAGCACTGTTAACAGGCAGTACGAGCCAAAAGTTGGAATGCTTTAATGTGTTGATGGGTAGCACTAGAAGCAGCAATTTCCGCAAATATTATTTCAAGGTAAGTTCAAATTAATATTTGAAAAAATTAATTTTCTTCATTATTTTTCAAGCAAGCACTGTTAACAGGCAGTACGAGCCAAAAGTTGGAATGCTTCAATGTGTTGATGGGTAGCACTAGAAGCAGCCATTTCCGCAAATATTATTTCAAGGTAAGTTCAAATTAATATTTGAAAAAATTAATTTTCTTCATTATTTTTCAAGCAAGCACTGTTAACAGGCAGTACGAGCCAAAAGTTGGAATGCTTCAATGTGTTGATGGGTAGCACTAGAAGCAGCCATTTCCGCAAATATTATTTCAAGGTAAGTTCAAATTAATATTTGAAAAAATTAATTTTCTTCATTATTTTTCAAGCAAGCACTGTTAACAGGCAGTACGAGCCAAAAGTTGGAATGCTTCAATGTGTTGATGGGTAGCACTAGAAGCAGCCATTTCCGCAAATATTATTTCAAGGTAAGTTCAAATTAATATTTGAAAAAATTAATTTTCTTCATTATTTTTCAAGCAAGCACTGTTAACAGGCAGTACGAGCCAAAAGTTGGAATGCTTCAATGTGTTGATGGGTAGCACTAGAAGCAGCCATTTCCGCAAATATTATTTCAAGGTAAGTTCAAATTAATATTTGAAAAATTAATTTTCTTCATTATTTTTCAAGCAAGCACTGTTAACAGGCAGTACGAGCCAAAAGTTGGAATGCTTCAATGTGTTGATGGGTAGCACTAGAAGCAGCCATTTCCGCAAATATTATTTCAAGGTAAGTTCAAATTAATATTTGAAAAAATTAATTTTCTTCATTATTTTTCATATTTGTAGGCAACATACCCGAACCAGCGAGAGCACGGGATCTAGACTCTCATGTTAAAGTGGGCAACTGTAAATTAGAAGTTGTCAAGGAATTCATTTACCTTGGCACTGCCGTAACCAGCAACAATGATGTCAGTCTGGAGATTAAGCGGAGAATAACAATTGCTAATAGGTGCTACTACGGTCTCAGTAAGCAATTACGTTGCAGAGCTCTCTCTCGATCGACAAAGCTAACACTCTACAAGACGCTCATTCTACCTGTGCTTCTTTATGGCGCTGAGGGATGGGTGGTTTCGACAACAGACGCAGCCGCTCTTGGGGTGTTCGAGAGGAAAGTTCTCCGCAAAATCTTTGGTCCTGTTCGAGTTGGCGACGACTATCGCATTCGAATGAACCACGAGCTGTATGAGCTCTACGCCGACATTGACATAGTTAAGCGTATAACAATACAGCGACTACGCTGGCTGGGTCATGTCCATCGTATGGATAAAGAAGATCCAGCGAAAAAGGTATTCGAAGGGAAGGTCCCCGGTCAACGACGAAGAGGGAGACTCCGGTGGATAGACCAAGCTGAGGAAGCCCTAACCGCGCTTGTCATTAACGATTGGAGAAGGCGCGCGCAAAACAGAGGCGCCTGGCGAGTGCTAATGAGGTCGGCCGTAACCTGACAACGGGTTGTTATGGCCATCTAAGTAAGTAAGTAAGTAATTTCAAACGTTTAAAGTTATTCTTTATAGATAACCTTTTGGATGGAAATTATATCCCAAAATATTTTTCCGTTTCTTCAGAAACTGGTTGATTATATGTATGTTTTTTTATTAAAGACAACATTTCTTCAAGCTCCTTTTCTCTTCATAAATTTCTTTTTTTTTTTTCACTTTCCTTTTTTTTTTAATAAAAATTTATCCAACGTTTTCTTTTAATGAGTATATTACTACGATAATTCGACAGCTTAGTTCGTTTTTACTGAGTTATCCCTGATTCAGAGCATATGCCTAAACCAAATTTCAAAGCGTTTTGAACGCGAAAAGTGTTTTGACTCGTTCACGATTTCAGATCGGTACATAATTGTTCGAACCGTTTCGAAAGTGTGCATAAACACCACACAATTCCAGAGCGAGTTGAAAATTAGTGTCATATAGTTTAGAAATTGAAGTGTCATTTAGATCACTTATTTTAATTCTTTTCTTTAAACTGAATTAATAAAAAAGCACAAAAAAAAGTTAATTTTTTTTCCGCATTCATTTTGATTTGTTTTAGTAATTTTTGCATACGTTTTGAGTCAGCACACAATAAAGTCGCAAGCATAAACGGTATCCAAAAAAGCGTATTGAGTCATGGGAAACTCAGTCAAAACGAACTAAGCTGTACCATAAACGTAGTATATATTAATTGAATAATAAAAATTTTTACAAAAGTTAAAAAATTATGACATTTCATTTAATTCCGTTTTGGTAGAATGACTAGACGAGAGTAAAAGTGCAGGTTTGATATATCAATTTTGATTGTGTGCCTGTGAAAGAAAAAAAATTATAAAGTGGAGCTCACTTAATAGATCCTCGGATAATTGGCCTAAAAACCCCAATGAAATTTTCCTCATTTGAAGTATGCATTTAAGTCCCCTGTAAAGTGATTCTCGCTTAATTGATTTCCCCGACTAAGCGTTCAGAAAAATATTTTATGTATAAGGTTTTATTGGGGTTTGTTCAATGCCGCTAAAAATTTGCAATGCCGTACCCAAACTGAAAAACTAATTAGGCACAGCATTGGGTACTAATAGTAACTACATTTACGGCACAAGAGCTTTAGCACCTTCCGCAAATTCCACAGATTATTCACAAAATACTGTGAAAGTTATAATGCTTGGCAGAAAAACTTTTAAAAATTTTAAAGCAAAGCATGCGACGCATGATTTTTTGAAGTTTCCAAAAAATAAATAATTGATTGTAAAAAAAACTTAAACTGTAAATAAAAACAGCTAAACTTGTGAGCCAAAAGTAGGAATGCTTTAATGTGTTGATGGGTAGCACTAGTAGCAGCCATTTCCGTAAATATTTTAAGGTAAGTTCAACTGTACGTGCCGTTGATGGCTTTACTACAACTGTAACCATCAACGGCAGGGAATATATAGGGAGAGGGAAAACTACGACCAAGTCGAAACACGACGCGTGCGAGCAGGCACTTCGATTAATTTTAACATTTGAAAATCCGCTACCCTTCGCAAGATTTACAAGCTTTTAGAACAGTGGAATCTTATATAAATAAAAAATCAAATTTCAGAAACTGAAATATTTATTATTAAATAAATCTAAATATAAAAAAAAAAAAGTTCAAATTAATATTTGAAATTAATTTTGTGCAATTATTCTAATTTTTATTTTTCTTCCGTTTCAAGTTCTTTATGCTGATTTTCTTTTTAAAATTGAAATTATCTGAGAAGACTATTTTGGCGCAAACGTCGATAAAGTAAGGGTAAGTCGTCATTTAACATCTATTTTTTTTATCATATAACGGAACAAAAAAAAAAATTGATTCACATTGCTCTTTTTTGTGTGAAGAATCCGTTATTTCAAATAATGTAAGGAAATAAGTAAAAACAAAATGAAAAATGACTGCGATTTATTATTACATTAATGCATTTCTTCGTTCATTCAGTTATTTATTTCTTATTATTTTATTATAATTTTTTTTTTCGACATATTGATTTTTATTTGGCCTTTATTTTAGCATGGGGACTAAAAACAATTGTAGCAAAAATTGAGCTTAGCTCAAACATATTATTGGCATGAACAGAGTTCGTGTCCGATTTCATTAAAAATTTACAAAAAAAAAAAACGACTTACTAGAACGTAGACAAATCTGTCTTAGTTGCCAAGATATAGCGTTTAAAGTTGTTTACTTGTTTTCAAACTATGCTCAGATTTTTCGTGAGGCTAAAAATGTGGACAATATACATACATATATCCAAACGACAATTTTTTTATTTTTTACGGTTCTATTAGTCTATATCCCTTTTCGGCCCAGCTTAAGCGATTGTGCGATCTGAGTTAAAGCTCACATTGCTAAAAACTATTTGTATTTTTGCATAAAGACATAAAAGCATTGATTGTGTGATCTATCACCTTCCTTTTTGTAAGAGAAAATATAAACATTTGCTCTCCTGAAAATTTCTCGAGGTTAGTGTAGCGGTGAACTTCAAAGTGAGCGGAGGTATGATGTCTGGTAAGTTAAATATTAGTCACATTTTTTTGTTTTTGTTTACTGCGAGTATGAACATGTTTTCGTGAAAATTCATAAATATTGGGAGCAATCTAGTTTGATGTGCATTTTTGAAGTTTTTGTGTCTTTTTGGACTTGGAAAATAAGACAGCACAATCGTGATACTTGGGTCGATTCGGTAACTTTAAATCTAACGTCACAGTTGTGCTATCTGATATTTTCAGGTAAGAAATTCAATCTTACGAATGATGGAGACGTGGAAAAAATCTTGGAATTATTGGAAAATTTCGATTATGACTTCTCTGATGATGATGAGCACGAAGAAGTTAATTTAACTAATACAATATCCGGTTCAATTGTCGAAAGCTCTTCAGATGAAGATGAAGAATCCGGTAACTACTCAGCAATATTCTCATTGATGCGATACTAATTGCTTGTATAACTTTTCAGTGGACACCGTTGAACCTAATTTTGCACTTCAAGTTCCACGGCAAACTGATAGCCCTAGAAATGATTTGTGGAAAAATAAAGAATTTGACAATACTGCTCTTCCAACTGTAGCCACTTGCATGAATGAGGTCCAACTAAAAACACCAAACCAGTATTTAACGGAGTACTTTCGTGAGAATCATTTTGACGATGTTGTTAAGTATGCGAAAATATACGCACTGTCCACATTTGGTGAAGAACTTGCACTTTCAAAGGACGATGTTAAAAATTTGTATGGCTGTACTATTGTTATGGCTTGCTTAGGATATCCTTCGTTACGGATGTATTGGAGTCAAGCATTTCGGAATGAACTAATTGCAAACTGCATGTCAAGAAACACATTTATCAAATTGAGAAACTTGATTCATTTTACGAACCCACAACCCGATTCAACAAACAAATTTTGGAGAGTGCACCCAGTAATAGATTCAATGAGGAATAGATGCAACCAACTTGCATGTGAAATTGGAACGTATGCTATTGACGAACAGATGGTGCCATTTACTGGAAGATGTCCAGCGCGACAAGTCCTTAGGTCGAAGCCACGACCTGTCGGCTTAAAGAATCTGGTCTGCGCCACCTCTTATTGCCTAATAGTAGATTTCGAGCTATTTCAAGACGCTGGGACCTTCCCCTATTGTGGACTGGGGCATGGGCCTTCAATCATTCTGCACTTGACGAAACATCTACCTACAGGCAGTCACCTTTACTTTGATCGTTTTTTCACTACGATTCCACTCCTTGAAAAGCTTAATGAAATGGGTTTTAAAGCTACCGGCACAATTATGACGAACAGCTTAGGAAAAAATTTACATTTCCCTCTAGATAAAAACATGAAAAGAGGTGAAATGAAGCAGTTCGTCAAACATGATAAGATTGCCGTGGTGAAATGGTGTGACACAAAATGTGTGACCATTGCGTCTACCAAATGTGGCATAGATCCTGTAGGGGAAGTGGACAGGTGGGTTCGTAATCTGAAACGGCGGACTGCAATACCCGTTCCAGCCGTCATAGAAGATTATAATCGTTTCATGGGTGGAGTTGACAGGCGACCAAATGACGGAATATTACAGAGTAAAAACAAAAACCAAAAAATGGCCAGTAAATGTGTGCTTTCATTTTCTTGACCTGGCAATTTTTAATTCCTGGATGGAATACAGGAAAGACTGCAAAAGTTTGAATGTTTCAACAAAGTCTGTAAAAAAATTTCTTGACTTCAAACTAGAAATCGGTGAAGTGTTCTGCAAAACAAAAAACTCTCCACTGCAAGAAATACCAGAGTTTACTTTACCTGAAAATTATTATGGCAATAAATATCGTCCTCGTGACGCTCCTGATGATGTGCGTCTGGATAGGTTTGATCACTGGCCGGAAGTAGTTGAAGGTCCACCAAAAAAGTGTCGTAATAAGCAGTGTGATAGCAGAACACGTACAATATGTCAAAAATGTAAGATAAATTTGTACATGGTAAAAGATAAAAACTGTTTTAAAACTTATCACACCAAACCAAACAATTAAAAATGTAAGTTTCATGTTTTTTGAATATTTGTCATCTACTTCCGAAACTTATCCAAAAATGAAGTTAATTTTTAAAGACAGCTTCAAAAGCAAATATTATTAAATGATCTAAGATAAAAACAGCTATTAAATTTCAGTTTTTATGTTTCTTATTTTAACTTTTGATCTCAGAATTGATGTTTAAGTTTTTTTTTTAGTTCTAACATAATAAAATATATTAAAATAAAACTTGCACGAACAAATTAATCTTGTCTTAATGGTTTTTAAAAGAGGCTAAGCGCCCAGGTATCACAAAAGTGTGATGTCCTTTTCGAAACCAAAAGGACTAAAAATTGAATCTTTTCGATGAATGGAGTAGTTTTTGTTCCGGCACTTTGCGCATAATTGCCTGTTATTCATATGTCAGCGCCTTTTGCCTATAGGCCGTAAAGGGATATAATAGAACTGGGTTCGAAGAAAATTCTTCCAAAATTTCAGCTTCCTATATCAAACCTGTGAACGGCGCAAACCGTTTGATTACTATTGCAATTAACATGGAAAAAACGAAAAAGCTGAAAAACGAATGGTAGTTTTTTTCTACGTTTTAGTGAATACGTCGTATTTTCTATGTAATATTCTGTTAATAAACATGTATTTTCAAGCTATTTAAATAAAAAGGTTTGCAACGCTTGTAAAAACGATTAGTTTTTGTACCATAATGATATTATTTTAGATGATTTTTGAAATGAGGAACCGATCCCCTTTCAGAACGTGGCTCAAAAACAAAATTAGGTGCATTCAAATTTCGCAAAAATAAATCGCGTAGAAATGGCTTATCTGAATATAGAAACTTACTTGATTGCAATTGCTAGAACCAGCATTTGGTGGTGCGAACAATACTTGCAGAAAGCTCCATTTCTTTCTTGGCTATATGCCAGCTATTTAAACAGTCGTAACCAATCATGTTGGATTTTACGTGATTGTTTTCCTTCAACAGAAGTTCGAAAGTCGAATCCTACATCAGGCGTTTGTGTATTATTTAAAAAGTTATGAATATCTTCTTGTTTTAAATGTTTGTTACTCAGAGAAAATGCAATATCGAACAATTGTGAATTTATTGGCACTGAATGTTGTTCGATAGCAGGCTCATTATTACAAGCATAATTTGTTATCTACGAAAAGAACATTGAAATTTACAAATATAAGCACAATAAAAACAATTTGTGAAAGATTTATTAGAATATGAGAAATCCTACCTCAGAATGAGAAACCGTATCAGAATTATTGTTAATACTTGTAGTACTGACCGAATCTGAAGAATTTAAGTTTTCTTGCAAATGCAGCCTTTTATTAAAAAAATTACGGATATCCATAGCAAAGAGTGCACAAAATGTAATGTAATTAATAATTTAACAGATTTATCTAATAACTGTCGGTACAGAATTCGACGCAGTAGCATGTTTGAATATTCATTGCCAAGGCAATTGAGCAGCAGAGATGATACACACGCCACCTGGTGGTGGTGTAACTAAGCGAATGAAAATAAGCTCTTCACACACACCGAATTTGAGAGTCGGCGTATGATTTCACTACAAAACAATTTTTTTTCCTTATTAGGTTCTCTGTAACGTTCTTGAATCGAAATATTTTTGGCGGCTCCCAGGGGGGCTTCAGCCCCATAGTCTTCCCTTGTATCCGTCACTGTGGTATTCCTTAAATATGGTTAAAAAATCGGGTTGCATTTCATTATGCAGTCTATTGGTAAGGATTTCTTCCATATTTTCTAATTCATTGAAATATTTATTGAACGGAAAAAAGTATGTGCGAAGGGCTTTAATATTGTGAAATATATCGGCAACAGTTGCAACCCTATCAGTCGTTTCTTCCTCTTTCTTATCTGCATCTTCAGAGGTTTCAGAAGTTATAATGGTGCTAACGATTTCGTCGACTGTAAGATCGTCGTCGCATCTCACGTACTCCCCAAAAGGATTTAGCAATTCCGCATCATCGCTAATCAACACTCGAGTAGCATCATCCCCGTCCTTCGTAACATCGTTGATCTCTTTAAAGGGGAACTTTACATGTATTTTTCACTTGGGAAATATTATTTCTGATTATTAAAGCGGGAAAATCAACTAAGCGGGAATCATTTAACAGGGAACTTAGATGCATATTTTAAATGAAGAAAATTTGTTTTTTTGATTGGTTATCCGGAGAATTCAACTAAACGTATGTGTATCTAGTCAAAAGGTGAACTTTTTGTTTTTATTTGTTATGAGCTATGTAATTTTCATGGTATGTTTTTATCTTCAGGTGGAGTTGTACAAAACCGTAGGTGGACCGGAACAATCTATTTTAAATTCCAGCGGACTGCAGGAGAAAGTTGCTGCAATGGGTGGCTTGCAGCTTACCCTGGCCGAAAACATTTACGACTTTTTGCATGAATTTTCCAACTGCAGGAAACCCTCAGCGGTAGCACTCCAAATAGGAAATATAGTTAAGACTGAATCTATATATTAATACGTGAACATCGAATCTTGTGATACACTTTTTTAGTATTTGCTATAAAGAGAGGAGAATGAAACTTATACCATTGGAAAGGTACTGTTCCATAGATGTGCAGAAAAAAAAATCAGGTATATAAGTTGCCTTAAGGCAGGTAAAATAAAATGAACATATTTACATGATTCCCCCATACAAAACGCATTAACCCCTAATGGAAAAAAACGATGTCACGGCTGAAATGCCTCACCGATTTTTATGAAATTTGATAATGAGATAGATTGAACCTTGAGTAAAGATATTTGTTTAGAGTGGGCGGTGCCACGCCCCTAACTAGAAAAATCGACTCCACGGCTAAACTAATGGACCGATTGTAATGAAATTTAGTTTGGATATAGATTGAACCCTTAGAAGCATTTCTGAAAATTCTATGTTTTTTTGGTGGGCGTGGTACTGCTCCGAACAGGAAAATCGTTTTTATTGCTAAGCTAATCGATCGATTTTTATGGAATGAGATATGATATGATATGAGAAAAGGTATTCGGTCTAAAGTGAACGGTGCCACGCCCACAATAGGAAAATATGTTTTCACAGCTAAACTAATGGACCGATTTTGGTGAAATTCGATATGGAGATAGATTGCATCCTAAGGAAGAGTAAGAGGTAGGGATAAACAACATAAATACAAAAATAACTCTTTTCAGTTTAGTTTAGTTTTTCAATACTGAAAAGTATTTCTTGTTACTTTTATGCCCGCATCATTAGAAAATATCTTTATAATTTGAGCTAGCTGATCTTCATTAAATGAGTATTATAACTAAATACTTTTGTAAAACGGTGCTGTAAAGGGCCGTCCATTAATTTCGCATACATATTATGTATTTACAAATACCCAAGGGTTAACTTGCAAAATTTCAAAATTATATTTTTTTCCATATTTTTATAATTTCTTTTTCAATGTTTCTTCAAAACCAAAACTGAACAAAATTGGTACATAAAAAATGAGAAGTAAATTAATATTAAGCTGGAAAACGCAAGTTTTGTATTATGATTGTTTTCTTTTCAAATTAAATTTATTGAAGAAACTGAGAAGCATATTATGGATCAAACAGAAAGCAAAAAGTACTTAGTTTTGTGGAAAATATTTTCAAAAAGCATGAAAAAAAAATAATTTTTCCAACATTTTGCTTCATAAGCACCACAAAAATTTTCTAAATAAATTTTTTAAAAAATTTTAATTGTTGCACAAGTCTCTAGCAATAATTTGGCTTTTACAGATTGAAAAATATCAATTAGTCGACAAGTTATAGCCAAAAAACTATATAAACAATATGCTGAAAATCGGCATTTGACTGCAAAGTTCGAAGGTAGATTAAAAAAAACTAACATAAAGAAACGCCGCGATGCGGGTCTTCTAATTTAGCCTCTATTTTGACCCCTCACTCTCAGGATCGACCTAACTTTTGCTAACCTGAATTTGTTTCACAGTGTAATCGAAGTTCAACTGATTTATTTTGAGTTACAGGTGTTTAAAAATAAACGAAAAATATAGTTGTGTTGTGCCTTGCATAAAAACGATATCGTATCGGACTGAACGGTAAAGGGATAAGGGGATAATTTATGAGTCAAAATCAAATAGACCGCGTAATAGAAATTATGTAGCACTAATGGAAATTTGTTTCGCGCTCAAATGTAAATTAAATGTAATTCCAAAGGTGAGGTGAGGTGATTAGTGAAACTAAATAAGATAATAATCAATGAACAAAAACGTTTTGTTATTAAAAGGCCGGCAAAGTTCTTCCAAGATTAAAATTTAGTGCTAACGGTCGAATTTCGACCTCAGGCGATACTAGTTAAAATAAATATACAAAACATATACCTGCTGAATGTTTTTTTCAATTAGCGCAGTGTGCACTGCTGAATGATTGTCGTGAATTCTTGTGACTTCAATTTCGATAAGAACTAGTATAATAGTATCTAGATCGTTTTCAGGCTCGTTCTCTCCAACTTTGATGGCAATTTTGTGCAAAACAGCGGTTGCAACTATGATTGCAAATTTTGTTTCTAAATTCACTTGCATACCCATCGAAAGACATGGAAATCGTCTTTTCCAAACGATCTTTCGATAGTATTCCTTGTTCTGTTCTGTGATTTATTGTAAGCACAGTTTGCATTAGTTTGAGGACTTAGTAGTGGCGTAAGCATTTACTTTCTACATGCGTATCCACTGTCGCACTAGAGATAGCAATTTGGATATTCATCGTTTTCCAGTTTGGCCCTTTATAGTGAATCATCAAATATATTTGCATCATGCGCACTTCCTGGCCATCTTGCTACTATGTCCATGAATTTCAAATGGGTATCACATACACATTGAGTATTTATAGAAAACCACCCTTTTCTATTCTTATAAATTTCCGCTTCATCTCCACCTGGCGATTCTAACGTGTGTGCAATCAAGTCCGCCAAGTACATTTGGGAATCTTGCAATTTCATAAAATTCATTATAAATTTTTATTACATCACTGCGTTCTACTGGCATGGAAATAAAATATGATCGCAATACCGCGATGTGATGAGTAACTATGCGACAAACTGTCGATTTGGATACCATAAATATATCTGCAATACATAGTTCTGACGACCCCGTTGCATAAAACCGTAATATAACAAGCAATTGATTTACTACACTGACGGGACAGTTTCCTCCATTTTGTGGCTCCAAGTTGTGACCAATTATTGGATTTCTATGGTCTCTAAGAACTCGGTGACGTTTAACTTGGTGGTCTTCAACATCAGATTACAGTATTCTAATAATTATATTATTAATAAAACAATACTAAAAACATATTTCAGAATGTCTTCGTGTTTGTTCCAAAATTTAGTTCTAGTCGTTTTTGTTTTTACTTTGTTGTAAGTTTGAAACGAAATTTTAAAAAATTAACGACAGAAAAATTACCTGTTAGTTTATCAGGAAGTTTAACAGGCTGTTAGCGCTAAAAGTGTTTGGTGAAATGAAACTAAAATATTTTAAATTTTAACAGCCTCGTAAATTTTGAAATTGATTTGTGAAACCGAGCATAAATATAAAAAATTACAAAATCATTATTTTTGACAATGTTTTTACTGTTTAACATATCTGCATATAATGAGCTGTGACTTGAAATTTAGTAGTATGTTTTGATTTTCTATATTTCATATTTCAGATAATATTTTTCAACTATAAAAAAAATAATTATTTTTTAAGCTCCAACTTTTTCTCTTTCAGATGACATCAACATTTTTTTCATTTTCCATTTAGTTTCAGAATTGTAGAGCGCTGAAGTTAAAAGTATGCACTGCGTACAATAAGCTGTGATCCACTGTATATAAGTATGGTAAACCGGGGCACATTCGGCAGCAAAAACGCAAGCCTTCAAATTAACGAAATCAACGGAAGTATTCAAAATCTTGAAACTCTATATAAAAGGTTGGTGTTTTAGCTCAGAAAAAAAGCTTAAAATTTTTCATACGACTTCCAAAACATATATTTTTTTTTTATTAAAAAAAAAAAAGTCATCATCAAAGGGTACTTTCGGCATAGAATCTTATTTGATGAAAACACAAGAATAAATTGCATTTAAATGCTTGTTTTTTATTCTGAAAGCTGTACCAAAAGGGTGCAGCTTACGAGCGCAATTAAGGAGAAAGAAGAGACATTTTTCATAATTTTGAACACATAAATTTTCTATGAAAATTATTTAATTATTAAAATGGCTAAAATTGTGTCCTATTGAAAATTTTTTTACCGTGGCTCTGTACTTTTTGCAGAACTAAAACGTTACAGAAATAAAGTGAAACATTTTCATTTTTTTATCGTTAATCTGTATATTGTACGAACATGGACTGGAATCACATATAAATAAGACTATAGCAAAATGAAGAGTTTTTGCAAGGAGTGAAGCCTTCTTATTTTCTTATAGAGTTGTTCTTCGATTGTCACTTGGCCTTGATTTTTTGGGTGCTTGGACTATGATATAACTACTGATATAATTATCGAAATATTCCTATTTTTGCAATCATTACGATGTTTCGCAAATAAATTTTTATATGCATTTCTATTGACGATAAAATTTTAATTTTTTTGGCAGAGACTTTGTATTTTTGCATAACTGCTACTTCACGAAGGTGCTAGCTTCTTTTATGCTACAGTATCAACAATGAAGTTTGAATATTTGCCTGCTCAAAATAATGTCTTCAAAGACAATTTTATCAGAATATGGGAACGTGGCTAGTGAGCAAACACTTCGACGACGTTTACTAAAGGCTGACGTATGTACCCATGTTATGCGACGAATTTTCATCACTTCCAGAAGTACTATTTTTCGCCCAAGTCAACATTGTGCTGGAAGGTAATTTCCACCAATGATTGACTTTTCGAGGCAGCGCTGATTCGGCCCTGGTTTCTTATAACATCCTTGACGGTGACTGGACAAAGATTAGAAGAGTTTTGTCTCTTTATTACGCCGACAAAAATGACGTTCGGACATTAGAGCATCAATCAGTTAGTCCAGAGTGGGTCGAAGCTTGATGAATTCTACGGGACAGTAAATCTTTAGCTGTCGTTAATTGTCAATTAAATCAAATGTGATGATTGTTCTGAGGAAACTGTAAATGTTTTGGTGGAAACATATAGTAATAGGGCCTTAGATGTGTTTATACGCGGCCTGCAGAAACTGAGAAGGCTGCTTGAGGCATACTCCGGAATTCGAATTTCTCGTAAGAAAATAGAAGTCGATGGGACGATTCAGACCAGACAGGTAAACTATATGAATCGTCCTGGTAATAATAATTCATTCAAAAGAGAAGCTTCAACATCATTAACACAACACAATAACTTGATACGGGACGACAACGAAGAGTCAAATTTTATTGCGGACGGCCCACCAGCGTTTTTTATATGAATGATAATGTTGAGCTTTCTGCAAGTATTGCGTATTGTTCGCACCACCAAATGCTGGTTCTAGCAATTGCAATCAAGTAAGTTTCTATATTCAGATAAGCCATTTCTACGCGATTTATTTTTGCGAAATTTGAATGCACCTAATTTTGTTTTTTAGCCAGGTTCTGAAAGGGGATCGGTTGCTCATTTCAAAAATCATCTAAAATAATATCATTTTGGTACAAAAATTAATCGTTTTTACAAGCGTTGCAAACCTTTTTATTTAAATAGCTTGAAAATACTGGGTGTTTTTTTTTTAGAGGTTTGTTTTTCGAATAGAGATAAAACTGGCATTTTATGGTCAAATCTGGCAACTCTAATCTCATTTATGTTCAGTTTGGTTTGCCATTTCATCATGAACAGGTTGACAAAAGAACAACGCTTGGAAATCGTGCAAATTTATTTCGAAAATAATGGTTCAGTTCGCGAAGTTTACCGCAAGCTCCGTCCATTTTATGGTCGACATAATCGTCCATCAGAGCAATTAATTCGGTTAACCATGGGTCGTCTTCGCACTACGTTTACTCTATGTGATAATACGCATCCGGAGTCATTGGGCCATACTTCTTCCGAAATAATGCTGGAGATTCAGTTACCGTTAATGGAGACCGGTATAGAGCCATGATAACCGACTATTTTGTTCCCGAATTGGATGGCATGAATGTGGATGAGTTGTGGTTCCAACAAGACGGCGCTACATGCCACACAGCGCACGTCACAATCAATTTATTGAAGGAAACATTCGATGAGCGCATAATTTCGCGGAATGGACCTGTCAATTGGCCACCAAGAACGTGTGATTTGACACCATTGGATTATTTTCTTTGGGGATATGTGAAGTCGCTCGTCTACGCCAACAAACCAGAAACGTTAGGGGACTTGGAAGCCAACATTCGTGGCGTTATTGCCGACATACGGCCCCATTTGCTCGAAAAAGTGGTTCAAAATTGGACCTGTAGAATTGGCTTTATTCGAGCCAGCCGCGGCGGCCACATGCCCGAAATCATATTTAAACATTAATGGCATAAAATTATCCTTCCAATAAAGCCAAATTGATGGACATTAAAACGATTTTCTTGTGTTTTATTTCAATTCGAAGCTCTATACCTCTAAAAAAACACTATGTAAATGTTTATTAACAGAATATTACATAGAAAATACGACGTATTCACTAAAACGTAGAAAAAAACTACCATTCGTTTTTCAGCTTTTTCGTTTTTTCCATGTTAATTGCAATAGTAATCAAACGGCTTGCGCCATTCACAGGTTTGATATAGGAAGCTGAAATTTTGGAAGAATTTTCTTCGAACCCAGTTCTATTATAAAGACTAATAGAACCGTAAAAAATAAAAAAATTGTTGTTTGGATATATGTACATATGTATATTGTCCACATTTTCAGCCTCACGAAAAATCTGAGCGTAGTTTGAAAACAAGTAAACAACTTTAAACGCTATATCTTGGCAACTAAGACAGATTTTTCTACGTTCTAGTAAGTCGTTTTTTTTTTAAATTTTTAATGAAATCGGACACGAACTCTGTTCACGCCAATAACAGGTTTGAGCTAAGCTCAATTTTTGCTACAATTGTTTTTTAATCCCCATGCTAAAATAAAGGCAAAATAAAAATCAATATGTCGAAAAAAAAAAATTATAATAAAATAATAAGAAATAAATAACTGAATGAACGAAGAAATGCATTAATGTAATAATAATATTTTCTTACATTATTTGAAATAACGGATTCCTTCACACAAAAAAGAGCAATGTGAATAAATTTTTTTTTGTTCCGTTATATGATAAAAAAAAATAGATGTAAAATGACGACTTACCCTTTCTTTATCGACGTTTGCGCCAAAATAGTCTTCTCAGATAATTTCAATTTTAAAAAGAAAATCAGCATAAAGGACTTAAAACGGAACAAAAAGAAAAATTAGAATAATTGCACAAAATTAATTTCAAATATTAATTTGAACTTACCTTGAAATATTTACGGAAATGGCTGCTACTAGTGCTACCCATCAACACATTAAAGCATTCCTACTTTTGGCTCACAAGTTTAGCTGTTTTTATTTACAGTTTAAGTTTTTTTTACAATCAATTATTTATTTTTTGGAAACTTCAAAAAATCATGCGTCGCATGCTTTGCTTTAAAATTTTTAAAAGTTTTTCTGCCAAGCATTATAACTTTCACAGTATTTTGTGAATAATCTGTGGAATTTGCGGAAGGTGCTAAAGTTCTTGTGCCGTAAACGTAGTTAAGTACTAGTAGTATCCAATGCTGTGCCTAATTTGTTTTTCGGCTTGGGTACGGCATTGCAAATTTTTAGCGGATTTGAACCAACCCCAATAAAACCTGATATATATAAAATATTTTTCTGAACGCTTAATCGGGGAAATCAATTAAGCGAGAATCACTTAACAGGGGACTTAAATGCATACTTCAAATGAGGAAAATTTCATTGGGTTTTTTAGGCCAATTATCCGAGGATCTATTAAGTGGGGTCCACTCTATAATTTTTTTTTCTTTCACAGGCACACAATCAAAATTGATATATCAAACCTGCGCATTTACACTCGTCTAGTCATTCTACCAAAACGAAATTAAATGTACAAAAAATGTCTTAATTTTTTAACTTTTGTAAAAATTTTTATTATTCAATTAATATATACTACGTTTATGGTACAGCTTAGTTCGTTTTGATTGAGTTTCCCATGACTCAATACGCTTTTTTGGATACGGTTTATGCTTGCGACTTCATTGTGTGCTGACTCAAAACGTATGTAAAAATTATTAAAACAAATCAAAATGAATGCGGAAAAAAAAAATCAACTTGTTTTGTTTTTAAAAAAACATGAAATGTTACATATGTGCATATCCATCAGATTGGGCCTTTTAGCTGGCCTCGTTTTTTTTTTTTTTTTTTTTTTTTTGGAGTACATCTTCCAGCCATAGTTTTTCTTGAAGCTAAGGCTATCTTGAACTCATAATAAAGGTTGTTCAATTGAAATTCAGATAGCTATTTTTTTAATTTGCATTTAAAGATTCAAGTATTCAAGACAGGTGTTTTTTAAAAATTGTCAATTTATTGGGTTTTTACGCTGTAGTCTAAAGACTGTTGAGTACATCTTTCAGCCATAGTTTTTTTTGAAGCTAAGGCTGTCTTGAACTCATATTAAAGGTTGTTCAATTAAAATTTAGATAATTTTTTTTTTAATTTGCATTTAAAGTAAGAAATATGTGAAACTTTTCGTGTTTTTTAAAAATTGTCAATTTATTGGGTTTTTACGCTGTAGTCTAAAGACTGTACATCTTTCAGATATAGTTTTTTTTTTTGAAGCTAAGACTGTCTTGAACTCATAATAAAGGTTGTTCAATTGAACTTCAGATAGATATTTTTTTTATTTAACTTTATATGTAACATTTCATGTTGTTTTTAACTAAAATCCAATTTTAACAATGTCTCCCTTTGAATTTTAATTGTTCCTCCTTGAATATTAATTAAAGGTAGTCTTAACTTCGAGAAAAACCATGTTTGAAGAGTCTGCTCCAAAAAAAAAAAAATAAAAAAAAAATCGAAATTGTCATCTTACCTCGACCATGGCTTCGATTTTTTTTTTTATTTTTTTTTTTTTGGAGCAGACTCTTCAAACATGGTTTTTCTTGAAGTTAAGACTATCTTTAATTAATATTCAAGGAGGAACAATTAAAATTCAAAGGGAGACATAGTTAAAATTGCATTTAAGTTAAAAAAAGAACATGGAAAGTTACATACAAAGTTAAATAAAAAAATAGCTATCTGAATTTCAATTGAACAACCTTTATTATGAGTTCAAGATAGCCTTAGCTTCAAGAAAAACTATGGCTAGAAGATGTACACCAAAAAAAAAAAAAAAAAAAAAAGCGAGTTCAGCTAAGAGGCCAAATCTGATGGAATTGTACATATGACACTTATTTTCAACTCGCTTTGGAATTGTGTGGTGTTTGTGCACACTTTCGAAACGGTTCGAGCAATTAAGTACCGATCTGAAATTGTGAATGAGTCAAAACAATTTGTGCGTTCAAAATGCTTTGAAATTCGGTTTATGCATATGCTCTGAATCAGGGCGAACTCAGTAAAAACGAACTAAGCTGTCGAATAAACGTAGTAATATACTCATTAAAAGAAAAAGTTGCATAAATTTTTATTAAAAGAAAAAAAAGTGTAAAGTGAAAAAAAAAAAAAAAGAAATTTATGGAGAGAATAAGAGCTTCAGGAAATGTTGTCTTTAATAAAAGAAACATACATATAATCAATATAATCAACCAGTTTCTGAAGAAACAGAAAAATATTTTGGGATATAATTTCCATCCAAAAGGTTATCCATAAAGAATAACTTTAAACGTTTGAAATTGCTTTATTAATTTAGTTTTGAATGAAAATAGTCAATATATTGAATAAATGGAATATGTATAGTTATACGGTGACTGTTTTTAGCAGAACAGTTCTGTTTTTAAGGCGCTTGTTCTGCGTATTTTTTTTTTAATGGAAAATTACAAAAGTGTTCTGTTTTTCGCAAATATACTGTTTTTTGTTCTGCTTTCATGCGCCAAACAAATCTAACATACTATTTACTAATCTACAGTCCATTTCTACTGACATCAACCCTTTGCTGATCGATATGTAAGTTGTTATCGATATCAATTAGCAATCTCTATCAAAAAGCTGATTGTGCACTGTAATTACTGTGACGCTAAGTTTGTCGGTTCAGATTTGAGCCCAAATTTTTGCTGGTTTTTCGCTGAACGCAGAGATGAAATTTGTTTACCTTTCATGATCAAGAAAATAATTTCCGAGTTAGAAAAAACAGGAACTGAAAACCTAAGTAAATTGAAAGATTGTGTCAAAAGTTTTTATAAGAACTGCATTAAATTATCTACATGAGTGGGATTATGCATTTAAAGAGGTTGAAGTGATGGAATGGGTACTGTTGCGTACAATGCCATCTTCGAATAAGGTTGAAAGAAATTTGACATATATTATGGGAAAGAGGAGCCGGATTAAAATTAATTACAGCGAACTATTTGATGAGCTCACGTGTGTTAAAAGTTATGTGACTTGTGAGATACTAAAGGAATGGACAGATGGTGGAAAGCTAGTCGAGAGTAAATTGGTTGAAATATTTCAATATTTTAAAAAAAAATCTATACCTTTTCAAAATATTTTAAACATAATATAATTTAATTTGTGTTTACCGGGTTCAAATGCCTCCATCGAAAGGGTATTTTCTATTTTAAGCAATATATAGACAGACGAAAAGTTCCATATGAAAATTGAGACTAAAATCTATTTTAATAACGAGGTGCAACTATGATCTTAACTGCTTAGAGCTTAAGTAATATTTACAAAGTCAAGAAAACATTATTAAAAAAACTTATACCTCAGAGAATTACCAATGATTTGCATTTGATGCATATATTTTTGTTACACTTTTCTGCCGTACTAAGCGAAAAGGGCGTATCTCAAAAAAAGATATATCTGAGATTCTTATGACATTGGATAGCTTGAGAAATTGCTTGTCCAATAAAATGCTCCAAATGCCGGAGTCTTTCTTCTTTTCTCCATCCCATTTTTAAAGGTATTTCAATAAATTGACATACGCAAAACATCAGTTATTTCGAAACGAAATTTTTTGTATTTTTAATTAAAATCAAAGCCAATGAAATTTGATTTGTTTTTTTTTTTTTTGTGAATTTTTTACTTTCAATATAAAACACTATGTTGCTACAAACACAATTTTTGTTCTGTTTTTTCAATTTAAATTTATGGTCACCGTAAGTATAACACATATTTTTAAACAAATAAAGTTTAACCTGCGGCCGTAGAAATGTGAGTGGTTTGTAGAAAGCTGAATCGGGTGTGATATGTTGATAGCTCGAACAACCAAACCTTTCTCCTTTGCAAATGAAACTAAAATAAAACGTTTTGAGGAATGAAATTTACGGCTCTAAAGTTTATATAATTAAAATAATAAATTATAATTATATTTTAAAAATCATTTAATAGTAAAGAAATTTTAGCCTGTACTAATTTTGTTTTCTATCAGCTCTCGACAAATCGGATCTCGGATCCGAACATCTGGAATGTTGTGAAGGACGCAACAAACCTTTTTAAAATGGCAAAGCTTTTTTACTGCTCATAGTTTGCAATAGTATAATTGCCTAACCCGTTGCTTTAAAAGGCCAAAACTGTGCTCTATTGCTACCCGACCTGAGCTTAATACAATGAGGGTATTCCTGAAAACGCGAAAAAGCCTCGAAAACTGCGTGAACTGCGAAAACTGAGCACATTTTCGAGCCTCGAAAATAATTTGTATGAAGAAAAGTTTGCGCAACTTTCGAGGCTAATTAGTTGAGCAAGTTGCCTCGAAAAGTTGGAAAATGAATCAGTGTTGCCGTTTGTCGAAATAATTTGCTGCCAGTTTGAAGTTTCTTTAGAAATTTGCACATAAACTTAACAAAATGATTTTTAAATACATAGAGGGTATTCCTCTAAACGCGAAAACTCGAAAAGCGCGAAAACTCGAAAGTTTTCGAGCTTGCTTTCGGGAACACCCCTATCATTACAAACTCGTAAATGATTGAGCAATGGCAATTTGACAGTTTGATCAGTGTTACCGCTGCCATGAAAAAAAATGTATCACACCAAAACGAAAAAATATGTAGAATTAAGTTAATAAATAACAAAACACAAATAGGTAAACAAACAAAGTTTCTGAGAATTGCGCTTTTCATATATTTAAAAATCATTCTGTTAAGTTTATGTGCAAATTTCTAAAGAAACTTCAAACTGGCAGCAAATTATTTCGACAAACGGCAACACTGATTCATTTTCCAACTTTTCGAGGCCACTTGCTCAACTAATTAGCCTCGAAAGTCGCGCAAACTTTTCTTCATACAAATTATTTTCGAGACTCGAAAATGTGCTCAGTTTTCGCAGTTCACGCAGTTTTCGAGGCTTTTTCGCGTTTACAGGAATACCGTCATTGTATATGAAAAGCGCAATTCTCAGAATTTTTGTTTGTTTACCTATTTGTGTTTTGTTAATTTTTAACTTAATTCTACATATTTTTTCGTTTTGGTGTGATACATTTTTTTTCATGGCAGCGGTAACACTGATCAAACTGTTAAATTGCCATTGCTCAGTCATTTACGAGTTTGTATTGATAGGGGTGTTCCCGAAAGCAAGCTCGAAAACTTTCGAGTTTTTGCGTTAAGAGGAATACCCCTTATATTAAACTGCTTTTGAGCATTAGTTAGATGTCCATTATCTTTGTATGGAGTAACTAAATTCTTTGAGCATGGGTAAGCAGCAACGCCCATTAAGCAGTATTCTAAATAAATCAAAATAAGGATATTGTTAATAAATCCATAAAACAATTGTTACCTCCGCAGTACGACTGTAGTTTTGGAAACAGTTGAGAATTTCTTAGAATCCAGCTGTCATGAGATGACCCTGGGTAGCCCACAAATACATTAATGAATTCTTTTTTATCACAGACTCCTTTTAAGCAAATGCTTTTATTATCCTTTCTTTCGATGTGGTCATCTTTGCAATCTTTTGAAGGGTCTATTGTTATGTGGGTTCCGTTAATGCGACCTAATTAAATATGGCTTATAATCAAACATTTCCTTAAAAATTTTTAGATTTTTTTAGAAAACAAACTAAATATTTCAACACACATATGAATTTTTGAAGTGAAAACTTCTTATGGCACGTTGTGCGGCTGAGGAAAAAAGTATAATTTCGCGACACCGACCGTCATCGGGAAGACTTGGGAAACGAACTCGATTTTGGAATTTTGAAGACTTGGGAAACGAACTCGATATTGGAATTTTGAAGACTTTTGAAACGAACTCGATTTCAGAAATTTGAAGACTTGGGAAACGAACTCGATTTCAAATTTGGAAGACTTGGGAAACGAACTTGATTTTGGAATTTTGAAGACTTGGGAAACGAACTCGATATTGGAATTTTGAAGACTTTTGAAACGAATTGGATTTTAGAAATTTGAAGACTTGGGAAACGAACTCGATTTCAAATTTGGAAGACTTGGGAAACGAACTTGATTTTGGAATTTTGAAGACTTGGGAAACGAACTCGATTTGAAAAAATTTATAAAACGTTGCCTACTTTTAGGTGCTATTAATAATTTGCCCCTAAAAGTAGGCAATACTTTTTGACAAATTTCAAAAAGAACGCCTAAAAGTAGGTAACGATTTTAAAAATTTCAGATAATGTGTCCTAATTTTAGGTGCTATTTTTGAAATTCGTCGGAAAGTGTTGCATACTTTTAAAGCGGCTCTCACACGATCAATATTACTGACAGTATAATTACTGACAGTATTTACATTACTGTTAGTGTACCACTCACACGGTCAGTATTGTTTATTGTCAGTAATCACTTTTTTTGACTTTCGACTGGTGAAGGTGCGAACTATGCTCCGGCTACGTGACCGACAGCCGAAAATGGCATGCCACTTTTTGGGGCAGATTCCATCCAAACTTGCACCACGCCTCCAGCTAGGCATCGAACGACCATACCCTTGGACGCAATGTTCCATGCCACTGAATGAGGAACTTTTTCAAGTTTCTTTCAAGTTTCGCTGCCTCATCGTCTATCTGCCACAAAATGGGGCATGCCACGCCCCCTCCCAGGATTTTGCCGTCCCGTGCCTACTTGCACCCTCTGACCAACTTTCAGCCGGATCTGCCCCAAAAAGTGGCATGCCACTTTTCTGTGCAAATAATACTGATGAACTGTCAGTATTCACCTCACACCATCAGTATTACTGTCAGTATTTAAAAACTTCGTCAGTAATATCCGATTTTTTCATCAGTCATCAGTATCGTTTTTCTATACTGACAGTACATCAGTACTCACCTCATACGATCAGTAATACTGTCAGTATGCAAAATACTGTCAGTAATACTGATCGTGTGAGGGCCGCTTAATACTGATGGTGTGAGGTGAATACTGACAGTTCATCAGTATTATTAATAGCGCCTAAAAGTAGGCAACGTTTTTTGAAAAAATTGGCCCATGAAAGTATGTAATTTTGTGGAAAAAATTTTTAAATTTGTAGCATACATATGTTGACTTCCGGTTAGTTGTTGCTCAGTAAGCAAATTTTTCTCTGCTAGCGCAGCCGAAAGCAGAACCAGCAGCCCAAAGCAGAGATAAATCTGAAATACCAGGCCACCTTGAACCAGCAGCAAGCAAATTTGGTTTTTTGAAAAACTTTAAAACGTTATATCTCGGCTATTACTAAACCGATTTAGACAAATGAAGTGTAATAGTTTTTTTTAAGAACAAGCAGATTTTTTTGAAGTCATTTGTATTATGATTAACTGTCACAAGATGGCGTTTTAAGCAGTTTGAATATTCTAACAGCCAGAACTCGGCAACGAATAAGCCGATTTTGATAAATGTGGTGTCATAGTGTCTGTTAGAAGAAGCAGATTTTTATCTTAAGTTTAAGAAAAATTATGTTTAAGCTATTTAGTCACAGGTCCAGGTACTTTTTTTACCTGATTTTTTCTTATACTTACATAATTCGCAATGATGTGTCTTACTGCAATCAGAATAAATTTTTGTTTTTAAACATAAGGAGTACTTAGCTCAAATTTAATTATTCACAGTTGAGGCTACTGAGCCGAATATACTTCTTCCAGCAATTTTTGAAGTGAAAACTTCTTATGGCACGTTGTGCGGCTGAGTAAAAAAGTATAAACTCGTGACACCGACCGTCATCGGGATTCCCCGTCATGAATGCGACGGTAAAATTTTAATGTTCTATTGTTTCTTTTAAATAAAAAATATTCCAAGTGGAAGACAAAAAGCAAAGCATACACACTAACTGACACATTTAATTCTCATTCAACGATTGTTATGCTTACATGTTTGTTTCTTTCAATGTCCGCGTTGTTGCGTTGACAAATTGAGAATGAGAGCGAGAGTAAAATTTGAATACATATTCCGTTTTTGTCTTCCATTGCATTGCCATATAAAAAGAAAACGCACACATACCAATTAACGCACTAACTTGCCATTAAACGATTTGTTTTCACTTCTGTCGGCACTCCCGGAGTGCAACCCGCCGTTTTTTTTTTGAATAATTGGTCCAAAGAGGAGCTACTGAGAATATTGTAATAAAGCTCAATGGTGTAGGTCAATGATTCAAAGTAAAGCTCATATCTCTGCCATAAAAGAAAAATACCTCAAGTTGAGTTAGGACAAAATTAATTACTTAAAAAATTCCGTTCGTTTGTTGCATGACTTACCAATTGCTTTCCACATTTGTTTTAAAAGAATTACTGCTTTCAATTTTCCTATCATCATTTGGTCATACTATCACATCCGGGCTCATGATGCTCAAAAGCTTGGAATGGAACAGACTAAAAGAATATTCGAATTTTATATCTTAACTCTCGCAATAAAATTTATACACTTTCCGTTTTTGACAGATGAAGCTTTTTGACACTTTGCCAATTTAACTACATTTTTAACTAATTCCTGTCAAGATTAAAGTTAAAGTACAGAAATAAAATTATTGTAATTAAGAAACAAGGAAGTTTAACATTTATCTATTTAATTGACAGTCAGCACGATATTCTTAACAAAGCTTGATATAAGAGTTAAAAAAAAAAAAATTAAAAAGAATATCGATTTAGAATACTGAACACTACCGCAGCAATCATTTGGGACGATATTCAACCTACAGTGTTTTACAATACTTAAAACCTCCCGTCTAGTCGAATGTTTAAAAGACGTCATATACTGCGACAAGAGGCATGTTGTATTATAACGATGGACCAACTAGAGCAAGCAATTAGCATCTTTAGAAAACCGCAACACCATTCCGACTGTTAAATTTGGAAAAATGTTCGTTATGATTTGGGGGTGCATCTCAAGCAAAGGAGTAGGAGAATTGGTTTTTGTAGAGTCAACCATGGACGCTCAGCAATATTTAAGCATTTTGAAGAGCCATTAGAAGTACGAATAAATTTGGGTTTATAATGCATGATAGATTCTAAAAGTGCCCACACCAAATATTTAATATTTTATAATAGGTCTGTTTGTTTACGGAAAGTTTGTACGAATTTGTAACAATTCTTACTGGATTTCGTTTGTTTACACCAAATATCCAGTAACGAGAGAGGCAGTGAGAGAATAAAGTGACAATTTGTTGCGAGAGAGCTTGCTAGTTTTTACTGGATAAAATTTTACAAGCGAAAATTTTCAACAAGATAAATATATGATTTTGACACTTGTCAATATGTTTTCATAAATAAAAAAGTAAATTTAAACTATTTTCTGAGGGTTCAGATTTTGTGAGTCTGAAATGATTCATATTTTTGATAAAAACATGAGCCTAAGACTAGTTGCAAGCTATTCATATTTTTTGACTTTTTTCTGACTCCCTTATGTTTCATAAATTCAGAACTTCAAGAGAGTAGCAAACACGCTCCCTAAACACTATTACTCTTTTCTGACTCTGTTATGCTTCAAAAATTCTGAAACAAAATTTAAACTGAAACTGTTACTATGGTAGCAATTTATTTAAATAAATAAATAAAAAAAAATGTCCAAAAAATATTCCATTTTATTTCGCGTGTTGGATTAATGCATGTACTAAGTAAGTTCCAATGGGATGTATTTAAATTTATAAATTAAATAATAAATATTTTTTCATAGTACTGAAAGTGCAGAGGCGTGAGGTATATGAGTATCTGGGTGCAAAACAGAATTGTCCGTTCCAGGTTTTAGTATCAGTCACCATGGCTATAAGGGAGGGGCAAAAAGTCATTTTTTCCTCTTGATGACATACGGCAAAATTGGTAATAAAGGTGACAACAACTACGATTATTATATTTTTTCTTAAACGTCAGTTTCGAATTTGAACTTCTTTTTAGACATTTTACCAACCACGTGCTGTAAAGACTCTTCTCTACACGGCCCTGATCCGATGAACATTTGCTGCACGGCATCCTTTTCCTCGCGCTACCGAAATATGTTCGAGCCTCAAGTCATTGTGTTCAAACATTTTTGATGGGGTCGATTCTGTTTTCATCTCTTCTGAGAATTTTTTATATATATAACAAAGCATATTGTTTGAAAGATAATTTTTAGAGCTACAACTTCCATTTGCAAATTATGTCTCTCACTCGTACAGTTAAGCTACCAATTGTCAAGAAACACTAAACTGATTTTAACAAAATGTAATAGTAGACCATTGTCTATCATAGTGATGCCCATTTCAGCACATATGGGAAAAGAGCACGTATGGTTTCAGGTGAGCACGGAGGGGTATAACGAGGGGAACTTTTATGTGCAGAGGAAAAGATTATGAAGTCTTTAGTGTATCTTATATGTATGTATGTGTGCGATATTGAAACGAATGCCTAACCGGGAGGTAAATACAAGTGTACGTATTTTTGTTTAAAATTTTATCAATAAAGCAGCTTTTCCAATCGGGTACTTAATAACAAGAGCAAACACCGCAATACAGAAGAGCGCAACACATAAAGTGTCGATACCTAGTACAAAAAATGCGGGGTGTAGCAGGGATGATATTTGGGGGCTTTTTTGAGCCCTTTTAATTTTCAAAAGCCCCGTGGCCCTTTTTATTCATTTTTGGCCCTTTTGGAAAACTCTGCCGAAAAATAATCAACATTTTTTATTTTTCAAAGGAAAGTTTAATGGGATAAAATTTAAGTATTTTTTGTTTTCTCCTAAAAAATTTTAGTGGACTCTTAAGTAATACGATAGCTTTCGACTTTTTAAACTTCAAAATTATTTCAAATCAAAAACCAGAGATTTTTTTATATGAAAAAAGTTTTATTTTATTTATAACACTGGTCAACACTAGTTTTTGTGCCGAGAAGCTGTGCTTTTATTTTAACTAAAGACCTTATATTGAATACATTATTCGCAAAAATTTTGATATCTTACGTGTAGTTTTCTAGATTTTGCCTTGTAAAAAAAAAACAGTTTACATGAAAAACAACTAACATTATTTAAATAGAAACTTTCTTTTTCGCGATTTTCGTGAATGAGGTTTAGTGGGGACTATCACGTTGCATCCCCCAACAATAGTCAGTCATCATATGGCAATCCCATCGGCCTTGGCATCTTTCTTCCATAGTTTTTAGGTCCTGGTGAAACCGCTCCCCTTGTTCATCGCTATAGGATCCTAGATTTTTTGGGAATTGGTCAAGATGACTATGAAGGTAGTGCACTTTGATGGACATATTACATCATAAGTTATTATAGTGCTCTAGCATTACAATTCCAGAGCAGTTATTTGACTTGTAATTTCCGAGAAAGATTTTAGTAAATTCAACAAACGACTAAACGATTTCGTTTAGAGCTGTCTATAAAGAGACGCCATTCATTTGGATGGTATTTTGAAAGACCCATTTCGAGAATAAGGCCTCGCACATCCAAAAAATATACATCATTTTCCGATTAAAAAAATGGTAGCAAGTCTTGCTCTCTTGTTCTTGTTCTTTTGTACCTGACGCCACTAAGTTTTTTTCTTTTAATCTTAAAAGCCAATATCTCTGCTTTGCAGATTCTTTAGAAAGTTCCCTTATCAAATCATTAAATTCTTCTTGGGTAACAGTTTTTGGCTCTGTGGATGGTATTCCTTCGAAATCGCTGTCGCTACTCACTTCATTAATGACTCCTTCAAATGATGATTCACGAATGGAACAAAATGAAGGAACAGGTACTTCCTCTGAATGTGGTAAGGGTCTTCAAGCAAAATCTAAGTCTGGATAAATCATTATGTTAACGCTTACAGCGGAAGTAACAGTCATTAAAGCGATTTTTTTGCTCTTTCCATTGCATAGGCATTCCGAACCTTATATTGTTTCTTTTACCACTAATACACTGTCTCAAGTGTTCATAGCACATGTTACAAACAATTTGGGGCATCCACGGCTTGTATTCTAGGTTTTCTGAATTTTTTCACTGTGTATTCACCGCAAATGTAACAAAACACATTTGGGTCATTGAGACAACTTCTTTGCAATGAAGACATGATATTAAAATCAATTTATTTATAGAAATCTGTCGATTACAGCGAATATTCCAAACTGACGGTTAATCAAAAATGACACGTAGGAAAAAAAAATTAAAAATATTTTTAATGTAGCCAGTACGTACTTAATACGAAACCACTAACTACTTATGTCTCGGCACCAACATTTTTTTCGATTTGTTGACCTGAGTAATACATATGTTAAATTTGATGTTCTAAATCTGCAAATATATCGTTTGTTTCTTCATTTCCTTTTGAAGAAGTTTCTAAAAATTGATAACACCATAGTTAGTTCTTTAATATATCGCTCATTTTCTTCAATAACGTGATAACTTAAAAAATTTCAGGGTAAGCATTGTGACTGAATTTTTACGTTTTTGGGTTATAACGTTATTGAAGAAAATGAGCGATATATACAAAAAATCGTAAACACTTAAATGTTCATATGTAAAATTTATGTTTGCAATTAAATTTAAACGACAAAATAAATTTTATGAAAAGAAAAAATTTGGCTATAATATTAATGGTTATATACGATTTGATTTACAGAAGCCCTTTTTATGTCAAAAAAGTCCTATTTTAGTTCAAGTTTTGGCCCTTTTACAAATATTCCAATATCATCCCTGGGGTGTAGTGGCTCCTTGCGGGGAGGTAATCGATCTGACTCACAGCGTTTGTGCGGTTGGCTTGTCAAGATATTTGAGTTTATGTTCTCTCATTATTATTCTGCACAGACGGTCAAACTTTTTTTCTATTTTTCTTACCTTAAAAATTTTACGAAATTTTTTTGCTAATAATTTGTATTTGTCAAAATAACAATACAACTTATATATCTATTTTATAAATGTACTCTATTTGTAAGCGAATAAGCTAACTTACTTGCTTTGAGTTTTGTGTCTGAAATATCAATTGAAATTCCTATTTTCAATTTTAAAAGAAATAGATAATAAAGTTTTGTTTTTTGTAATTTTGTTAAGGCGTTTTATTTCAATTTATTTCAAAATGTGTGAAAGTGCTATTGTTGTGAAAAAAAAAAATTTAACTTCAATTCAGAATGGAGATTGAAATACTTATATTTAATATGTAAAGTTTTCAATGTTAAGAGGCATTACGAAAGTTTCCATGCGCAGCAATACGACCGTTTACAAGGCGAAGACAGAAAAGAAATATGAAAGACTTCAACTAGGCTTCGGTTTAAATTACGTAAGTTTGAAAACAATTTTCTTATGTAATTATGTTAACTTTGACATTTTTATCATATATTTACAAAGGATCCTTGTAATGGCGCAGTCCGAGCCGGCAGACATATCTAAACATATTTTAGGCGCAGATTTTTTATCAAACTCTTTTTATCAAGCTCTTCACACTTGATAACAAATATACACAGTTACTTAAGAAATTTCCTTCACTATTTACAGAACCCGATTACACTGCACCCGACAAATACCAAACTGTACATCACATAGTTACCGAAGGACAATTACCATTTACAAGACCACGACGTCTAGACTTACCAAAATTAAAAATAGCTAAACAAGAATTTCTAGACCATCAGATTCGAAAAAACCATCTCCACTACACTTAGTACCGAAACGTGAACCGAATGACTGGAGGCCATGTGGTGATAACAGACGTCTTAACACAATAATAGTACCTGACCGCTACCCGTTACCACACATACACGATTTTTCGATGAACTTACACAACACACAAATTTACTCAAAATTAGATCTTGTCAGAGCATACCACCAAATACCTATGGCTCCTGACGACATACATAAGACTGCTATCACAACACCTTTTGAAATGTTTGAATTTCTCCGAATTCCTTTCGGTTTGAGAAACTCAGCACAAACATTCCAGAGGTTCATTCATGAAGCCCTACACGGATTAGATTTCATCTTCGTGTATTTAGATGATATCCTAATAGCTAGTGAATCAAAAGAACAACACTTTGAACACAGGAGGTTTTCCAACGACTCGACAGTTACGACTTAAACATCAAACCCAACAAATGCATTTTTGGTGCAAACAAAATAGATTTTCTCAGTTACACCATTTCTAAGCATGGTACACAACCATCAGAAGAACGAATACAATGCATACGAGACTATCCACAACCCATCACAGTTAAACACATGCAAAAATTTATTGGTATGACTAACTACTATCATAGATGCATCGCTAAGCTCGCACACATGCTAGGTCCCATTTACGACATGGTCACAAACGCCTCAAAAACTAAAAATAAGCAGTTACAATGGACAGAAACTACATTACATGCATTTACAACAATAAAAGATAGCTTCGCCAAGGAGACACTTATTAACCATGTTAATAGTAAGGCGAAACTGTCAATTACTGTAGATGCATCTAATACCGCAGTCGGCGGAGTACTGCAACAAGAACACGACGGAACATTCGAACCATTAGCATTTTCTTCTAAAAAACTATCACAAGCAGAAACAAAATACAGTACATTCGACCGCGAATTACTTGTTATATACTTGACAATAAAACATTTCAGGCATTACTTAGAAGGCAACACATTTACAGTTTACACAGATCACAAACCATTAACGAATGCACTTTACTCCAAAACGGAACGCAGTTCTAGACAAACACGACACCTTGAATACATTGCACAATTCACCAACACAATAATACACATCAAAGGTACAGACAACGTAGTAGCCGATGCACTATCGAGATGTGAAATAGAAGAGCTCAAAACACCTGATATCGACGTGAAACAGTTATACGAACAACAATGTATTGATCCAGAACTAAAGAATATAGACAACAAAATATACAAATTCACACAGATAGACATTCCATTTTTAAACATTAAGATCTGGTGCGAACACTCCACAGATAATACACGCCCATACATTCCACAGACATTACGTAAAAAGATTTTTGAACAGCTACACAATATTTCACATCCTGGAACAAGAGCTTCCAGACGTCTGATCACACAACGTTACTTTTGGCCCAAAATGAATACGCACATTAACAAATGGGCGTCGGAATGCTTAAATTGTCAAAGAGCAAAAGTACATAGGCACACCAAGACACAACCCCAGAAAATACACATCCCACATGGTCGGTTTGAACACATACATATCGATTTAGTTGGTCCACTACCTATATCAAATGGTTATAGGTACTTATCAACCGCCATTGATAGAAATACACGCTGGCCAGAAGCCTATCCACTTAAAAATACGGAAACGACCACAATAGTAGAGACCCTCAAACACGAATTCATCTCACGTTTCGGTGTTCCACTCGAAATTACTTCGGATAGAGGACCTCAATTTACTTCTAACACATATAAAGAATTTATTAAAGGAATCGGTAGCCATCACATAATGACATCTCCTTACCATCCACAAGCTAATGGTATAATAGAAAGATTCCATAGGCAATTAAAAGCTTCACTAATAGCAAGCAATAACCAAAAAAACTGGTATTCAGAAGTTCCACTAGTTTTGTTAGGCCTCAGATCAACCATTAAAGAAGACATAAAAGCATCTCCGGCTGAAATGGTTTACGGTCAGAATTTGAAATTGCCACTACAATTAATAGTACGTAACAATCAATCTCCAACCTCAGAATCAGATATTTTGTCGGCAGTCAAAGAAAACGTTCAAAACTCACAGTCCAAAATTTCCCATCATAATACATTTAGTCGACAATATATACCGCACACATTGGAGAGCTGTAAATATGTATTCGTACGTAATGATTCCATCCGACGTGCACTTCAAAATCCGTACGAAGGACCTTACAAAGTTTTAGATAAAACACCAAAGAATTTCACAATAATAAGAAATAACATCCCTACTATAGTAAATATAGATCGAATCAAACCAGCTTTCATTAACACAGACAAAACACAGACATTTTCTCCCACACACAAATTTGTTAAAAAAGTACACTTCAATCTACTTACAAACACTATAAAATTCTATGGGGGGGGGGGGAATATTGTAGTGTCCACATTATAACATGTACAAAATACACTACAACACATATGAAATACTGTACACAAAGTAAATGATTTTGTTACTTTCGAATTTGTTAAATTTTCAATTGATAATTTTGTTTGTATTCAAAAAATATTCATTCATGAAAAATTATTATAAAAACAAGATTAAAATATAAAAAATTAAAATAAATATATTACAAAATAAAAAAGGCAATTGTTATTAATATATACGAATCCTGTGCATCACCACATACATACATACATAAGTATGTAAACAATTATATTTAATTATATAAACAATTATTTAAAAGCGTCAAACACTTTACAAATAAAGCGCTGGTATATATGTATGTGGTATAAGTTTATAAATTACTTTCAATAAATTATAATGTCAGTATATTATAGGAAGAAAAACAAAAGCCGTGTCCTGAGTAGCGGACCTAGGTTTCATGGCCGACATAACCCAACATTTACATAATTGCATTAAATATGGCTTTGTTGGGGCGGAACAAAAAACTAATTACAAAAATGAGCGATGAAGTCAGTGCATTTAAAATCAAATTGGATCTATGGAGACGGCAATTAGAAGTTAATAATTTAGACTTCTTTCCTTGTCTTCAGTCAGTCTCACAAACTCAAGCCACAAGCATCAACAAATATTGTGAGGAAGTTTCAAATTTAGAAAACCAATTTAAGGAAAAATTTGCTGAATTGGAAGAATTAAAGCCTAAATTCTATATTTTTGTAAGTCCTTTTGCAGCTAATCCTTATCATACTCCAAAAGAAATACAAATGGAATTGATTGACCCACAGTGTGACAGACGGTCAAAAAATTACTACCAGGGTTCATCTTGCGTTTTGGATTTCTTACTCTCTCAAATTTCGTTTTAGGATAATTATTGCTAGGAAAGTAAACAAACGCATCTAATATCAAGTAAAAAACTTTAAAAACATTTGTGAAAAGAGTTACTTGACACTTAAAAAATTTAGTAGAATTTGTTTTTGTTGTATTTTTTTTTGCGTTAAAGATATACGTTTTTTTATGAATTCTTTTATAGAAATAAAAAGCAACATTTTTTGGTAAGCAAGTTGAAAAATTGAGTTTTTTTTAAGGTGTAAACTTATTCTTGACGTACCGTATATTTTAAGTCTCTTATTTTTTGTTAGCTTCTCTTTGTTATATTTCAATTGGATTTTAATTCAATAAAATAATAACTTGTAAAAGATTATGTATTCGTCTTCATTTATTCAGTCTTAAAAAAGCGCAATTAACGTTTTAAATGGCTGAAGTTTTCTACTGAACAATTTGTTGAATTTCCCCCCTTTCATGGTTGGCTACTATGTTTGGCTTTATGTTTATAGAGCCAATATTTACTCGGCGACAAAAATGGTGAGATAGTAGACAACCATGAAAGGGCTGTAAGTCAAATGATTTTCCAAAAAATTTATTTTTCCTCCGATCGAATGTTCCGCACTCTCCTTCATGTAGCTAAAGAATTGACTTTTAGTCATTATCTTGAAGTTTTTATCCAGCTCTGTGAAGAAAATACGACTTAAGTAAACTTCTTAAAATTCACAGTTATACCATAGAAAGAATTCGTATTAATAAAAGGCGCATTTTTTTTGTGCTATTGTAGTAGATGTCTAAGGATTAATGTCAAACCAAAAATTTTCTTTTGACAAATGCGGACAGCATAAAAAAATATCCTTTTGCTTAAAACTTAATGGCCCATAGTCATAGTCGCAAAATAAAGTTAAAACCTGGTTTTTACCCAAAATCGAAGATACAGATTTTTATGTCCCCATAAAAAAAAGAAAAACTTGCATTAAATTATGAGACAATTTTAAAAAATAGATTACCCTGCGTTATTGACACAAAATATTGTAGACACAGTGAACAAAAGGAATAATAAAAAAGTCGAATTTATGAGGCAGCGTGGCGTAATGGTTAGGACTGTGAACTCATAGCCCTCAGGTGGGAAAAAGTTTTTCGCCAAATTAAAGTGATAGACCCAGATTATCTGTTTACTCGGGACGATGTTATGCGAGCAACGCGAGCCGTGCACGAAAACTACCGGGAAAAGAGAAAGGATGAGAGGCGCCTTTTCAGACGCAAGAAACGAGAGCAGGAAAGGCACGAGCGTCAGAAACTCGAAGTGTTACGGGGCAGGAATGATGCTCGAAAATTTTACCAACAAGTCAAGCGTCTGACCCAAGGTTTCAAGCCCGGAGCATCTACCTGTAAAGATGAACATGGAAATCTGGTTACGGATACGCAGGGTACACTGAGATTATGGAGGGAACACTTTTCCAAGCTGCTTGCTGGCGGTGACTCCACCAATCCCGCCTTTGGAGAAATTAACCCGATGCCACCAATCAACGACGATGGTGTGGACGTACCACCACCTAGCCATGACGCGGTACGAGTTGTGATCCAACGACTTAAGAACAACAAAGCGGCTGGTGCCGATGGCCTGCCTGCTGAATTGTTCAAGACCGGCGGCGATGAGCTCATAGGGTGTATGCATCAACTCATCTGCAAAATATGGCTAGTTGAAAGCATGCCCGACGATTGGAATCTCAGTGTCCTTTGTCCTGTACTGAAGAAAGGTGACCCGACAATCTGCGCTAACTACCGGGGAATCAGTCTTCTTGCCATCTCTTACAAGGTCCTGTCGACTGTACAGTGTGAAAGACTTAAGCCGTTTGCCAACACACTGATTGGGCCTTATCAGTGCGGCTTTAGACCTGGTAAGTCCACCATAGACCAGATCTTCACACTACGTCAAATCCTGGAAAAACCCACGAAAAACAGATCGATACCCATCATCTCTTTATCGATTTTAAAGCTGCTTTCGATAGCCCGATACGGGATTGCCTGTATGCCACCATGTCTGAGTTCGGTATACCTGCGAAGCTGGTGCGGCTTTGCAGAATGACGTTGAGCAACACAGCAGCTCCGTCAGAGTAGGAAGGGACCTCTCCGAACCATTTGATACCGAACTAGGTTTCAGACAGGGCGATCCACTATCCTGCAACCTCTTCAACTTTGTGATGGAAGGTGTGTTGCGAAGAACCAGTGTACATCGTAATGGCACTATTTTCTACAAAAGTGTCCAGCTCCTTTCATACTCGTATGCCGATGATATTGATATCATTGGACGTTGTAAGCGAGATGTTACTGCTGCGTTCTCTGCTATCGAAAAAGAGTCAGCGAAAGTGGGTTTGACGGTGAACGAGGGCAAAACAAAGTATATGCTGTCCACAAACAGAGAGACGCGGCGTATTGGACCCTTTGTTACTGCGAACAACTATACTTTCGAAGTTGTCAAGGAATTCACCTATCTTGGCACCGCCGTGAACACTCAAAACGATGTCAGCCTGGAGATAAAGCGAAGACTAACTCTAGCTAATAAGTATTACTATGGTCTCAGTAAGCAATTGCGTAGTAGAGACCTCTCTCGCCCGACAAAACTGACACTCTACAAGACGCTCATCTTACCCGTGCTACTTTACGGCGCAGAAGCATGGGTTGTGTCGCAGACTGATGCAGCCACGCTTGGGGTGTTTGAGAGAAAAATTCTTCGCAAAATCTTCGGTCCTGTTCACGTCGGCGACGACTACCGTATTCGAATGAACCACGAACTGTACGAGCTCTACGCTGACATTGACATAGTCAAGCGCATCACTATCCAACGTCTGCGCTCGCTGGGACATGTTGTGCGTATGGACGAAGAAGCTCCGGCGAAAAAGGTGTTTGATGCGGAAGCCGCTGGGCGACGACGAAGAGGAAGACCAAGCCGAGGAAACCCTATCCACGCTTGGTGTGAATGATTGGAGAAGGTGCGCGCAAAGCAGAGGCGCCTGGAGAGAGCTTTTGAGGTCGGCCGTAACCCGGTAGCGGGTTGTTATGACCACCCAAGATGTTATGCGAAAGTTTTTAATTTTTACAGTCACCTACAAACGCATAAAAGAAAGAAATAACACATCTGGGAGGCAGCCACTTCCTGGGAGTTCTTCGAAGAAATGGATTCGGTTTATGGCACTCGCAGCGACATTGTGGTTCCCGAATCCTCCCTGAGCTCCTCGTTACAAACACTTGAGAATATATTGTCAGACACTGAAGTGACTACGAGCCCGGAGGCTTCCGAAACCCCAAAGTCTACAAATCGCTCACGGTGCGACATGTTGGAGTACTTACGCGAGCATAACGAATCTGACAAGGCTGGAATGCGAGAAGGAAAAGCTAAAATTGGAAAAAGAAAAAGTAGAAGAGTTGAAGCAGCTGCGTCTCCTACTGACAAATGTAGTTAATCCTAATTATGCTGTAGCCTTATATACATACAGTGGTGGCCACGAATTTAGCACACACTGCAGTGGTAACTTCATTTTGAAAATATTAATATTATTGTCCAAGAATTGTAAACTAATATTTTCCGTGATTGTTGCTTACAACTAGATGATGAAGTACCGTTAATTTAAATGGTAGTTTTTACTCTAATTTTCCACATATTAAAAACATTTGAAATTAACGCGCCTTTCAAGTTGGCCACGAATTTAGCAAAATTTAAAAATATCGCTGATTTTTTTTTTTCAAATTTTGTTTGATTTGTTTTATTTTGTAAGATATGCTTCAATTATATAATTTTGAGTTTAATTTTAACAAAAAATATTTTAAGATATGGCGAAAGGAGAGTGGCGTTTAGAGATTCACCGGCAGGTAATTCATGAAATGAAAAATAATGGTAGCACAGTTGCAGAAATCAGTCGGTCCTTAAATGTTCCAGAAAGATGGTATAGAATACATTACAACGCATACAGCAGTATGGGAGCACTAAAAATGTAAAATAGTGTCCAAGAAAGCGCAAAACAACAGCGAAAAAGGACAGTTTAATTTATAGAGCTTTATTTAAAGACCCTTTTAAAAGCTCCAATAAACTTAAAAATTAAGTTTCGTCGGAATTCGGCATAAATGTGACCTCCAGAACCACAAAAAGGCGGTTAAATAAAAAAAAAATTCGTGGATGCATATCCCACTGCAGTGTGTGCCAAATTCGTGGCCACCACTGTATATGCTGTACTATTTTTGCTTTACTTTTTAAATTTAATTCTTAAATAAAATACACACGTTTTTTATGACGTTAAAAAATATATTTTTACATGAAGTATTTTTTTATGAAGAAAATAGGGATGTTAATGCAGCTCTCTTTTGATTTGCTTCCTCTGAAGGAGCAGATGAATTGGCGTTTGGGGCGTCAATTGGAATATTGTTCTCCTCCTTTCTGAAGTACTTGTCGTTGTTTGCAAGTTTCTCATTGTTGAATACTAAATTATGTAGAGCCAAATATGCCATAATTATATCCTTATCCAATGACAAATTTTGAATTTTTATAAATGTACATGATTCAGTATGCGAAACTTTTTCTCTAAAATACCGAAAGCTTGTTCTACGCACCCTCTATGGGAACTTAAAATAATGTTGAATTTTAACTGTTCTCGCGAAAGAAATCCATTATCTTTATAAGGTGCCATCAAAAAATGTTCTAGAGAGGAAGCTGCATCTCCCAACAAGTGGCATTCAGGAGGAAATCGTATAAGACCGTTAACAATTGCGCGTCTCAATGGGCTACTCTTCCAAATATTAGCCAGGAAAGCCCACGAAAGCATCTAAGAATCGCATTTCGCTATCTGCAACTGCCTAGTAAAAAAAAATATTATTAGCAAATATAAAAAAAATAAGAGCTAGTATTACTTGTACGACCACGGAATGTGTGCCCTTTCGATTGTAATAACTTATTCCGTTTTTTGTGGGCTGCGAAATGCAAATGTGAGAGCCGTCCACGCAACCCAACACATACGGGAACGGATTTTAACGACAAGTCTCAAATTTCTCCACAACATTTTTTTGGCTGAGCTCAGTATATGGAAACTTAATTAATTTTGACTTTAGTTTGGCTACCAGCTTAATTGTTTTTATGAAGGCTCTGAAGGCTGCACCACGTCCAATGTTGAACCGATCTCCTATTGTGCGGAAGCTTCTGTTGTTCCTCAGCTTCCAAATAGTCATATATAATGATTTGTCCAATGAAATACCAGGCCGACCAGTCTTGGTAGTTTTCCATGAAGATTTTAACATATCATGCAATTTCTAAATAAAAAAATAGTACATAGTAACCCCAATTAACACAGTAGAAATTATTCAATACATTTTACCTGAAAAGTTACAATTTGCATCCAAAAATGGCTGTAAAATATGTCGTCTTTCATTTCTGTGATTGTGCGTGAAAATTTTTTATTATTTGGTACTCTTCTTGCCATATTTTTCTTGCATGTTTTATGAATCGCCACACTTCGAACCATTCTATTCCTTCTTAAATATTTTTGAACTAATTTTATTGAAGAAGTTGGTGTTTCTTCGAAATACGCGAATAAATTATTTATTATAATCTTTTTTGCAACTGCATTCGCCATTCTTTATAGTAATGCTTTGCAAACAGCTGTTCCTAAACGTCATTACTACTACAAGCTTGTAAAACAATCGAACTTGATTTCAGGGTTGCTTTGATTTGAAACAGTATGCTAACCGTAACAATGTTTTGTTTGGTGACGTTTATTAGGAACTCAGCCTTAATCACAATTCTTATGATTTTTAAATTTAATTTAATTCTTATAGATATTACAAATTTCTTATCTTAATAGTCTTGCGACCATCTGGTAATGTATTTATTATAAATGGCTTAGAACCAATTTCAATAACATTAATTATTTTATAATTTTGTGTTATTTCACCAACAAACTAACAACAAACAATGACCAACAATGTATGTTTTATGTAATATTCAGAACTGTGTAGTAGACGAACGACTTACAGACAAATACTTATTTCAGTTCAGATACAACAAATATTTCTCATATACATAAATATATTGTATTGACACAAAAAAAAAAAAAATCAATTGCGTTTTAAAATAGGTTACTAATAAAACAAAAAAAGTTTTTGGAATGTCAGTTCCTCTATATTTACTCTATATGCACCAAAACTGTATGTTATCAATTGAAATTTGAAAAAGAAAATTCACTGTCTGTCTGCTAAGTAAAAAATTAAGTCCAAAAATTATTTCCAAAAAAATACTTACAAGCCATTAAAGTCTTTTGTAAAGGTGCTGAAGTTAGATAGAGGCTACACAGTTCTTTCTGAGCAAAGTGGACTAATGCTCCTAGTTCCAGATACAGCACGGATTCCAATATTGGTGTTAACCCAATCTTCAATTAATGATTAAATGGAGTATAGTATTTAATGTAGAATTTATTTTAATAATTCTTAACACTCAATATATTCTCTTTTTGCCACTTCAATATCTTATATCTTGCCATCCTGCGCTGTTACAAATTCACCTCCGTTTCATTTAAAAAAAAATTTAAATTTAATAACGAAAACTTAATTTTTCATAAATGCATCTTACTTTGAAATTCAGCATAAAATGCTTCATACAAAATGTTTTGAAGCTCTCTATCTTCTGGTGGATAACGAATCTGTTGCGTTAGATTTGTGCGAACACATGCTGGAGAATCTGAGATACTGCTACATCCATAATCAAATGAAGTATTTGTAACTGTTGAATCTATCATACTGAATCAATATAGCAACACGAACATGAAACACACTGAACTGAACTCGAAACTTCTTGAAATCGAATGCGGCAGTGGTTTTTAAACTTATATAGTCCGAAGACCCCTTACCAAGCTAAATTTTTTTTTTGCTGACCCGATCCCAACCCTAGAAATTTGACATCGTTCTTAAGTCTGGTTTTTTAAAACTTTGTTCGGTTTTCAAACTCAACCAGACATAAAATGTCCGGTTATCTGACGAAGTAATGGAACGAAGTATTTTTATTTTGCTTTAATTATTCCGGTTTTTAAAGGTGTTTTCAACATTATTTCCGGTTTTTTAAGGTCCAAAAGTTAACAAGCATGCAGACACTACTTTCTAATAAATATTGATACTTAAATCACATACATATCTCTCTGTATTTTAACAAATCTTGTGCATTTAATTTTAACATTTTAACAAATCTTGTGCAAACATTTTTATTAGGATGTAACACAAAATGGTGGAAATGTAAAAGAATTAAAAAGTTAAAATAAAGCTTGGAAAACAAATTGTTTTTTTTTCATATCTTTTTTAATAAATAATATAGGGGAGAGTGGGGAGTTTTGAGCACGCTTTTTCTGATGGCTCTAACTACCAAAATATAGTTTTTTTTTACATTCAGCCGAATTAAATCTTTCAAGCATTTAAAGAAATACTTCCTTGCTCAAGGATTCGCATAAAATATTTTTTTTTCTACAAGTTTTGTTCGTTGGCCTGAAAAACTGTTGTTTCACGTTTTTTGAAATCGTGGGGAGTTGTGAAGCACGAGTGAAGAATACAGAAAATAGCATTATTTGTGGGAAATTCTTTATTGGGACGACGAAAAATGACTATTGTATACACTAGGTACAATATATGTACAAAATGGGAACAATAAAAATTTCAAGAAAAAAAATATGAACTATTCCGATTTGCAATGGACACATGTGTAGCCGCAACAAAATCTTTAGCAGAAAAAATACCAGGATTGTATTCGCAAATGCCTGTCACTTCGAATCCTTTTTTTATATTCTTGGGTGTTGCAGTCGCATTAAGACATTGTTCAGCTATAGTGACAATATCATAAAACTCCACTTTAGAGTGCAACTTCATCCAATTGGGACATATTCGCCGTGCTTCACTTCTCCCCATTTAATGTGCTTCATTACTCCCCATTTGTTACTTTTATTAATTCCGACCGCGTGAGTGACCCATAAAAAATTTTTGCATCAATCCTTTTGCTCATTAAAACACTTATAATTGCTGATTATTTTGCATACTAACCTTATTAATTCACTCAAAAAATGTTCGTTATAATGTACCACACGCGACTGCTCAATAAAACTTTTCGAGCGTGATTACGAACCCGCTCTCTGAGAAAATAGTACAAAGTATGCTATCGGTTCAAGTGCTAGGAAAAATTGAGAATTAGGGTTAAGAAAATTTTTAAACTAGGCATTTAAGCTAGGAATCACTTTTAAGTGACATCTATAGTCGTGCTTCGCAACTCCCCATGCTTCAAAACTCCCCACTCTCCCCTAATAATAATAAAGCTTATAATGAAAATAATTTTTTTGGGGACTATTGGTTATTTTACAAGCAAAATTTTGTTCTGCAGAAGTTTTTACTTAAAGAGATGGATGATGTTGTTTTCTTGAAACCAAATCCACAATGTTGGGTTCTATATTCGAAAGTTTTATCCCTAGGTCAGCTTGTTTCTATATTTTGATCTTATATGTATGTATGTATATTAGGAAAAAAGATAAAATAGGAATAGGAAAAAAAAAAAAAAAATTTAAGAACTTCTTCAAATTTTTATCTATAGCCCTTAATTAGCCTATTTCGATTTGAAATTTGGCCTAATCCGCAGTATATCGTGATGGGTATCGTTGGAAAGCTCTTTTTAAATGATTCAGTTTTTCATGTGAACAATTTTTTGTTAGCGTGTCCGTTTTCGAGATATAGCCCTATTTCAGTGTAAAATTTGGATTAAACCTCTATTTTTTAAATCCATTTTTCCCATCGTGATTTTTAATTGTACGACTGAGCATAATTTTAAAAAAACTCGTTCGGATTTACTTTCCGATACAAAATTAGGTTAGGTTAAACGGGCTGTCTAGTTTATGAACACACCTAGACCAGTATTGGTACATTGTGATACCCTAAAAAACGCACAACTCCGCTTCTCCCAAAACCACTAAAACACAGCTGTGAAGACTCTTTGCTGTGATACAACTGCTACTAACTTGGGTGCAATGAAAGGTGCAGCAGTTTTTTAAAAGCGTCGCTTGGGAGCAAAATTATTGTACCTACCTTGCAGGAATCACATTTTTGAACTGGTTCTTCGCATTGTCATTGAAAAAAAAAATTGCTTGGGACAGTGGACCCAAATGTTCCACTTTTACAAAAATTCAGAAACACATGGCAGACCATTGATAAAAAAAATACCAAATTGGAATAAGCGATGAGACAGTAATGTACTGATAGTTGATAGCACCAGAGGAAATTAATAAAATTGGGACATTCGTTCAAAATACACTAACACTAATCTTTCTTGGACTTATTCCATCGGAAAATGTTTTTTTAATGTCCCTGGAGCTTTCCATCACGCACAATGGATGGCAAAGGTAATTTACTGACTAAAAATCTTTATCTTTCGAGATGCATTTGTTATGACGACGGAAGAACTAAAGGAAATCCGCGACACTTCGGTATTTATCGTCCTCGTTTATATCAAGGCTTGGTTTACTTCTCCAGTTGCAACAAAAGCGCCAGCTCATGATATAGAATTCGTCAAAAAGACTTACAAATACCGACCAATTTATAAAGAAGTACACTTGAGAAGTTTAAAAACCAATAATGGTACCTTAACCCTGAGTCAGCTGCAATGGCCTTCTTCGACAACAGATTATCATTGGAGGTTAAGAGATAAATGCTTTCAAATCTAGATCCTATCACAGGGATTGATGATAGTTTCTGCAATAAAATTCCATAGCTGACCAGTGATATTCCAACGTTTTGCCAAAAACAAATGTACGATTTTATAACACCACAGTCACGAAATTTTTTTGCGAGGTTCAAAATATCTGGTGATTTTCTTGATGTCAATCCAGAGCTGTGGGATGAAAATTCCAGTTACCAACATGGGTTGAGTGTTGTCATTGACTTCAAAATAGTGAATAACGTTGCCCAAAGAGGGGTGCATGTATTCACTCAATACAATAATCGATTCACAAAAAACGAAGATCAAAAACAGTTCTCGCTTTTAGTTATTGACGAATATCGTAAAAAAATTTCGAATTCTAACAAAAAACACTTATGGAAACGTTGAATAACGGGATTAATGACCACGCGGACCCCAGTGAATCCAAGAAGCGTCTGACCCAGAGTGGGCGGCATCTTGGTCTGCGTCTGTCTCAGAGTGAGCGGCTGTTAAAGAAAGCGGGCGTCTGTCTTGCAGCAAGCGGCTCGCTATATAAATGTGTTAAAATGTACTTGGTCATAAAAAGAAGGTATAGACCTACCAAGATTCAGCTTTGTACTTATAGCCATCGCCTGGAAAAATACCAATTGCATAACCGGAATAGAAGTCATGAATTATTACAACCAGATGTAATAAACTACTCCAAGGGGTAATCAAAACTTAAGAAATACACCTGTTTCGACAGCAAGCACATTGGATTGGACAGTTATACAAATATAGATGAAACTATGATGACTTTGGAAGAGTATGTCTTGCAAACGGTAACGGTCACAAAAAAAGTCTCAAAGAAAAATTACATAATTTAAAAGGAGCTTTCCAATGATACCCATTTTGAATATGTACATCAAAAATTTTATAATTTACAGTTTTCACTTCATAACTCGATTAGTTTTATTCACACAATATCTGAAATATTTTTCATTTGGTGTCCATATACTAGCTTATCTACACAGAGAATTGCAGGTTTTTAAGTAAAACGGTGTAGATATACTGGGTGTTTTTTTTAGAGGTTTGTTTTTCGAATAGAGATAAAACTGGCATTTTATGGTCAAATCTGGCAACTCTAATGTAATTTATGTTCAGTTTGGTTTGCCATTTCATCATGAACAGGTCGACAAAAGAACAACGCTTGCAAATCGTGCATATTTATTTCGAAAATAATGGTTCAGTTCGCGAAGTTTACCGCAAGCTCCGTCCATTTTATGGTCGACATAATCGTCCATCAGAGCAATTAATTCGGTTAACCATGGGTCGTTTTCGCACTACGTTTACTCTATGTGATAATACGCATCCGCAGAGACGTCGAACAGTGCGCACCGAAGAAACAATTGCCGCTGTAGAGCAAAATGTTGAAGAGGACCCGAATGAATCGATTCGCCACCGTGCACAGCAATTGGAGCTTTGTCCATCAACTTTATGGAAGATTTTGCGCAAAGATCTTGGCTTGCGACCTTACAAGATCCAGCTTGTGCAAGAATTAAAGCCGCGAGACCATGCAATGTGTCGTGATTTTGGTGTATGGGCCGAAAATGAGATTGATCTCGATGCTGATTTTCATCGCAAAATTTTGTTCAGTGATGAGGCTCATTTTTGGTTGAATGGCTACGTCAACAAGCAAAATTGCCGCATTTGGAGTGAAGAGAATCCACATGAGACCCTTGAGACGCCATTACATCCTGTCAATTGGCCACCAAGATCGTGTGATTTGACACCATTGGATTATTTTCTTTGGGGATATGTGAAGTCGCTCGTCTACGCCAACAAACCAGAAACGTTAGGGGACTTGGAAGCCAACATTCGTGGCGTTATTGCCGACATACGGCCCCATATGCTCGAAAAAGTGGTTCAAAATTGGACCTGTAGAATTGGCTTTATTCGAGCCAGCCGCGGCGGCCACATGCCCGAAATCATATTTTAACATTAATGGCATAAAATTATCCTTCCAATAAAGCCAAATTGATGGACATTAAAACGATTTTCTTGTGTTTTATTTCAATTCGAAGCTCTATACCTCTAAAAAAAACACCCTGTATATGGAGGGATACATTTTTTTTAACTTAGGAAGACTATATCTCAAAAACGGACACGCCCACAAAAAACTTATATTATATGAAAAACCGAATCATTTAAAAAGAGCTTTCAAACGATACCCATCATGATATACTGCGGATTAGGCCAAATTTCAAATCGAAATAGGCTTATTAGGGACTATAGATAAAAATTTGAAAAAATTCTTAATTTTTTTTTTCCTATTTCGAACTGATTGAGGGGGCGTCGCATTTGTTTTTCGCAAAAGAAGCCAAATATGAACCACCCTAATGTATATAATAGTAGTACCAAAACGACTGTTCACACAAATACGTTGTACAAAACGGAATCAAGTTTTGGAGGGCCCTGTTTGTAAGTGCAGGGTAATCGGGTTTTAGGAGTAACCAAAAATAGTTAGTTCTATTTTATTGTACTTTAGTTTCAAAGACGTATCGCAAGAGATATCCACGAACATATCTTGCTGTATGTAATGTCGATAATTGCTTAGCTTTTCTAATGGATACCTGATCCAGTCGTTGCCAGAATCAGGACAGGGAAAATACTTCCGGAAGCTGCTTTTAGAACCATTAAATGTTCGACAAAAAGCAGCCGCGTTTCATTATCGAAGCACACTTTGTTTTTCAAAAATACGTGCAATCATTCAAAAAGCCATGGCCAGGCGCGGATCCAGGAAAAAATTTTGGGGGGGGGAAATTGGTTATGTTTTTGTTTATGTTTATGTCCAAAAAAAGTTTACTATAGATATATACATGTTACATACATGTAATAAATGTTGTTTTATTGTAATGTTCGTACACGCTAACATTATAAGCCTTATAGCTTCTTCTTCTTCTTATAGCCGAATTATAGCTCTGTTCGCTGCGAACAGGGTTGCCAAGAGGACAAGATGTTAATTGCATGTCAAAGCCGGGGGCCTTGCTGGATTTCAAAATTTTCGGAAAATTGGATGATTTTTGTTAGTTAAAAAAAGGTGATCAAGTTTTCTATGTTAACATTTTAACCCTGCATTACAGACGCCTTTCGTAAAGCCATTACTGACTTGGATGTAATCCACCCATACTTTAAAATGAGTATATTTCTAAAACTTGTTTCTTAATTCATAAAATTTTATTTTTAGAAGTAAAAACACGTATTTTACTATCTAACTCAAAAGTTAATATTTTTAATTTAGATAATTTCAGTTGAAAAAAAAAAATTAAATTATATAACACTAGTTTACAAATTTGGAGTTCATCTCAAAATCTGGTTTCTCATATACTTTTTTCGATGTATTTTGGGGAGTAGATTCCAAAAATGGCAACCATTTTTTTTTTCTTAAGAATCGTTTTCGAGACATCCCCAAAAAACCCCTTTTTCGGCACTTTTTTCATTTATTTGACTATATCTCCATAAAATTTTTAAGACTCTTTCAGCATTCGAAAGATATTTGTATTCTCTTTCTAACGATATGATTTTTGCTTAAATCGGATAAGATTTGATGGAGTTACAAGCGCTCAAAGTCCAAAAAAATTACTTTTTTGATATTTTTAAAAATAACTAAATTTCAATTGCTCCATTTGAATGAAAAAATTTTTCTTTTTCATATTTATAAAATTTTAAATGAAAGACTATTCTTTTGCAAATATTTTAAGCATAATTTTGCGAAAATCGGACAAAAAAATTTGGAAGTTATTCGAAAAAACATTAAAAAAATTTTAAAAAATTAAACGAAAATAATACATACGATTGTGTATGTGTCTGGTTCTTTACTTTTATTCTCCGTTTCTTTTTAATAAGAAACGTATGTATTTTCGTTTAATTTTATTGCAAGTTTTTTACTGTTTTTTTCGAATAACTTCTCCATTTTTTGTCCGATTTCCGCAAAATCATACTTAAAATATTTGCAAAAGAATAGTTTTTACCCATATTTTTTTATTTTGCTGAAGAGCCACATTTTTCGAAGTTATCGTCATTTGAACTTTGTATGTTAAAATACATGTACGAAAAAAGTTCTGAAAGGACCTTTTTTCAAATTGTAGGCATTTCCTCGATACATAATGGGTTTTCATAATTGTACTTTGCACTAAACGTCACTTTTTCATAAAACCAATAAAATAATGAAGAATTTTAAAAAAAAAAATTATAAAAACCCATTATGTATTAAGGAAATACCGACAATTTCAAAAAAAGTCCTTTCAAAATTTGTAATCTTAACATACAATGTTTAAATGACGATAACTTCGAAAAATGTGGCTCTTCAGCAAAATAAAAAATAAGGGTCTCTTAAAATTTTATATCATAACACTATTGACACAATTTATATCTTAAAATTGTTGTAGGACTCTTCTCTATACTAAAAAAAAAATTAAAATTCATTTGCTGACAATCAAAGTTTTAACAGGCATTTATGTGAAGTATGTGCTCTCAACAGTGCATTTTTTGAATTTTGCCATTTTTCACTACATTAAGTATCATCGCTATTCGATGTTGTGTAAGTTTTTGCAAATTTGTAGAGTAATGTGATTTGTTAATTTTTAACTTTGTATGAAAAAAGTTAACAAACTGAAAAACTACACATCTCCGGCGTTACTAGAATCTTCAAAAATTTTTAGTTTATTTCTTAGATGCTGCATGGTTTTTTAAAACTTTGAAATTCTCTAGTGTATTTTTGAAGCCGTTGGAGGGGGAAATTTCCCCCATTTCCCCCCCCGTGAATCCGCCCTTGGCCATGGCCATGTAGAATTTTTAATAAATGAGTTATTTGAGCGAAAAGTTTGATAATGTAATATTATTTGATGTCAAAATTGTTTCGCGGACCCCTATAATGGCTTTGCGGACACCCAGGGTAGGGCTACCAGATGGCATACTAAAGTAGCAAAAGTGTTACTTTTGCAAGGCTTTGCTACTTTTCACTTGAAATGTACTACTTTTGGTTGAAATGCGCTACTTTTCACTACTTTCGAAGTTACGACCTTTTTTTCGATAAACAAAATTTTACATAAAATGTTTTATGGAAACAATGTAAATAAATAAAAAAACACGCAATAATAATGATATTTTTTATTAGTGCTATGGGAAAGTAGAAGGACCTTTTTTTTTTTTTGCTAATTACTATACTTTTTTTTTGTAAAAATTACGAAATTTGTTTGTGTTTTTTGAAAATTCTTAAATTTTAGAAATGTGCTACTTAAGCAAGCAGGTCATCTGGTAGCCCTAACCCAGGGGTATATATTTTTGCTGCTGGTTTTTATGAGAATGTGTGTGTGTGTTTAAGTAACACAGCAACTCAGCAGGCGATTGTTTTAGGAAAAAAATTATTTGAATTAAGAAAGTTTTAAGTTTGCTTAGATCAAAACTTAGGTCAACTAAAATATAATTGAATTGAATCTCGTTGTCTTGATTAAATTTTGTAAAAATTGTAGAACCTCATTACCGTTTCAAAGCCAAGCAGATAATACCTGTTATTAAATAAATAATACATACTTAATATTAGTAAATTCGAATATTTCGAGTATAAAAAGTAACTAACAATACACTTCTTAATATAAGAAATTACAGTTTGTGTAGCTGCAAAGTTTAATTTATGTGTATCAAGAAAGCGTTTCTGAATCTAACAATAAGTAAAAATTAATCAATACGATTAGAAAAAGATTAAATTAAAACCAATTCGTTTGCTTTTGGATTTCTTAGTTTGAGAATTGATTGAATGGATTGATTTTGAAAATATCATTCTCTCCGTGCAAGGCACATCGCAGGTTTCCCCAATGATCCTTTCGACTGTTGTGAGTCCCACCTTAAGCGCTGAAGAAAACATTTGCTGCCGCCGTGAGCTTACTAGCTGAATTAATAACACCTGATATATTCAACAATATATTTAAAGTGGATCAAACATTTTACTTACGCTAGGGTAAGAAAACTTCTACATTTTGGTGGTACCGATGGCCTGTTGGAATTCTTTGCTAAAACTTCTTGAATCAAAGAAAATAGCAAATCAAAGACTTCTGAGGTTATCCTAGTATGTAGTTTTTTTGAAATGTTTTGGATCATTTTTGTACATTTCCTCAAAGTTCACTGCAAAAAATCCTTTCAAGTTGCTATCTTGATATAACGGTCTCACCCAAAATCCGAGACCCTCACTAAGTGCAGTGAGGTAATCACATGCTTCATACAATATATGAATGGTATATACCATTAAAAGAGTTTCTATAATGTCTTCAAAAGTAATTTTTTTATTCAAATCGATATTGTTTTTTTAAAAATCACAAAACAAAAGTGCATATAAACTGGCGACCACATGTTATTGGCACTTTTTGATATTTTAATGTTTTGTACTGCCGCAAAGACATTGAAGTTTTGAAAAAAAAAAATTACGTAGCGTTTATTTGTATGGGATAAAGTCAATAAAAGAGCGTAGACGTATCCAAATTGTTATTTTTATTATAATATTAGCAGAGAAGTATGAAACAAACCACATAAATTCTATAATAGTAGTATCGGAAATATCCCCCTCTAACATTACAAATTTTCCGGTATCTTATGCAAATTCGTACTCCTTTTTAGTATTAAAAACCGGCATTATTTTTCGTGATTCTAGTCTTGTTTTGATGAAACCATCTCTTCTTTTTGAGCCACATACCGCAGCAGCAGCTTCACTAACAATTTTCACGCACCTTTCAGTTGCCTGAGTATGACACGGAAAATATTGAATTTGCGATAAGATCCTGTGATTGGTTGCATATGAATTTTCAATGCTTTCAGATATAATTTCTGTCGATATACATATGTTTTAATAGAGGTGGCTCAGATAAAGAAACGGAGTCCCAGTCGATCAATTCAGTATAAGATTTAGCCAGAAAGTTTAATTTCGGCAAAACAAATTGTCGAATGAGACCGAACGATGCGTATTCTTTTTCCCTTAATTCCAGTATCTTTTTCAAGGCTGAAATCTCAACAGATCTTGACATGCAAGCATCGATATTAAAATATTTTCAGGATGACCAAAATAACCATTTCTCTGAATAGCAGGGTCAATTATTTTTTTTATTGAATCAGTCATATAACGAGAAAGGGAAATCGTTTGGTGCAAATGTTTGGCACCATAAATGCAAAGTTGTTGAGTTTTGATAGTAAGCCACATAGGAGAATATACTTTTAAGATGAAGTTTGTAAGAATTTGTAGATTTTCATGGGGTTTTGCTGAGCTAACATACAATCTTAAAATTCTGTTGTCAGTAGTAAGCCATCTCGAATGGATCATTTTACCGGGATTTTTTTCAGCAAACTTTGTGAACAAGTGCCCGTATTAATAGCTTGGCACATTTTGTACAGGTATAATTGATCAGTACTTAAGTCTTTGATGTATGTAATAGACGGTAAAATGCATTCTATGGGCTCAAACGCTATTACTGAAAGCGATTCACATTCTTTTAACGCCTAGCCCAAGGGTCCATCAAAACTCCGAGGCCCGGTAGTAGAACCATCTAAAATTTCGAATAAGTGACGAAGAGGCAGTTCATTGGCATGTAATTGACAGACACACCATTATAATGGTTTTTCAACTATTTTTTCCAAATGTCGTAGTACACGGCCATTACTTCCTGTATTTACAACAGTTCCGTCGCATCCGATAACGCAAAGTTTTTGTAAGACTCACAGCTAGGACATTGCTACTTGTAACCGACAGATGACCCAAGTACTCAGAGCCTGGTCGTTTGAGAATACTCTTCAAGAATCACTTGCTTTCTTGAATCTTTCAATGTCAATGTCTTGTCCTTACGTCCATCAAAATACACCCCTATAATTTCATCTTCGTCGGTATGTAACACCTGTTTTATTTCAGTCCTTTGTTTTTCACGAGCTCGTCGAATTTTGCACCTATCTACTACACTTGATACATTTTCTTTGGATATTATCCCGACATCTTGGAGCGTGGCAGACACGATGGCAGCACCAGCTCGGTCTAATATACCAAACCGGTCTAATAATTTTGAAACAGTAGAGAGCGTGGGACATAGTTGTTGTGAGTCAACATTTTTTACGTTCGTTAATTGTGGTTGAGTATTTTCATTGCATGAAGAATGATTCAATGCTTTGAATGATCATTTTCTTTGAGAAGTTGTGGCTTCCTGAAGCTCTTTCTGGGACCGTTTTTCATAAAATTCTTCTCTTTTCCTCTTCCTATTCAGGTTTTCTATGAGTTTATTGCTTGTTTTAAAGTCGACGCCCCAATATACATTTTTCTGTAACTTCTCTGATCCTTTAAGAGATCCCGTTCCTTAAGAGGGACTTGTACTTCTTTTTCACAAGAACAAGAGGCATAAAATTTACATCTGCATGCTGTAATATCAAATAATGGTGTGGATTCTGTTCTGAACTGTGACAACTTCTGTTTGTAGCTTGCAGTATCTTTATTAGAAGCATATGATTTTAACATTCCTCTGTATTTATTGTGATAGTTCTTAATTTTTTTAACTACAGTACGAACACTAATTGTTGGAATTAAAGCTAACTCCCATTGTTTCATCACTTTTTCGGCCACTTCTAAGCTTGAATCATTAACTAGATTTGCAAATTGGTTCACTTTTCTACTACTTATCCAAAGATAACACATCATTACGTGTTCTTAAGTCGGTAATACATTTGTTGGCAAATCTCTTCCATTACCGAATATTGGACATTTAAAATCTCTACGCAACAATGCCATGTCTGTCACAATTATAAATAATAACCGATATTGATTTAATACACTTTAAATATTGTCCCGATTTCAAACCAGTGCTTGCTTCATCAACGCGGTGCTCAGATATTCCGCTTTTTATTAGTTATTATTTTTTATTCAAAATTATTGACTTAAAATTAAAAATAAAGTTTTTCAAAATTTCAAAAAAAATTTAATATTAAGGTTATTTTAGGGCAAGTGTTTTATCATGTGGTGTATTTATAAGAGTGTAAATATAGGAGTGTAATTGTAGGTCGCTACACTACCATTCAATGACACAGTTTTATCGCATTGTTTGATTACTTCTATCGTTGAATGGCCTCTGCTTTCGATTTTCTGTGCAACTCGTAATGTTTGATTGACTTGCGGCAGCACTAAAACTCAAAATTTTGAAAAAATATTTATATGCCTATAAAAGGTGTTTGACGGAGCACCTTTTCCGCACTGGCCCATTTAGAATATGTAAAAACAAAAAATCTCCATAGAGCGGCGCTCCACTTTAATGTGGATACATCGTGACACCATTTGACTTTCGATAGCTCGAGAACCCTTGAAAATACAGCAATCGCAATCAAATTTTATTAGTTAAACTCTTTATTAATCTTAAAAAAAATATATAAGAACATCTTGAAAATCAGAAGTAAACCATATCTTTTAATTCGTATAATGAAAAAACTCAAAGTTTCCACGTTTGCACGTTCAAAAATTAAGTGTTCAAAATAATATCTTTAATATTTAGTCCAAAGGCCCTTACTTTGATGTAACTGTTGATTCGTCTAGGTATGCCTCCAACCAGTTTCTCGATAAATTGCTGCGAACTACTGGCCCATGTGGTTTGAACCTGGGATAAAAACGCGTCGTACCGTGGTAGTCGTTTTCTTAAAAAAGACCATCAATTTTAAATGAGGTTCAAATCTGGGCATTCACCAAGTGAAGCAGACCCACACCACCAAGTTATTTCCTCCATGTTTCATTGTTTTTTCTGCTTGATGCTGTTCCAATGTTTCATATGGACGGTGCCACCAGTAGCATTGCTTACCATTGCAAGAATTGGATAGTAGGTGACTAGAACAAGGTAATATAGTCGTATGAGACCAAAATTAACTGATTTCAGTCAACATGTTAATAAAATTACTGATTAGTAAAACAATTTTTAGAGAAAATAACAGTTATTTTAAAAAAAAATAGTGACAATTTTCAAAAAAACTCCATGCCTCAAAACACTTCGAAATAATTCAAAACTTTTATGCATCAGTAAAATGACCTTACATATGACATCAATATATATAAAATCTGTTCAGGAGTTTCAACTTAAAATGATTTTTATAAAAGCCATATCTGCAATTTCCCTATATCTCGAAAACTATATCCGAAAGATACTTTTTTTAATATATGCTTTCTTAAATTTAAAAGCCACTAAAGAAGAAATAGTTTAAGAAAATGGCGGTTTAGGTCAATTTCATTTGAAATAGGGTCCGTATGGGTTACAGATAAAAATTTTAGATAAATTTTAAAATTTTTTCTTACCCTACTTCGAACCGATTGAGGGAGCGTCCCATTTGGTTTTCGCAAAAAAACCAAATAAGAAAGGTAAAATTTCACTTTGAAAAATTTTAATTTAATTCTTAACTTTTTTTTTATCCTATTTCGAACTGATTTTGAGGGCGTCTATTTTTTCCTCAGGACCACCCTAATGTATAAACATAAATAAATGGGACTAGTTCCATATCCATCAACCCTGTACCTAAATTTCTAAAGGATTATGGTTAATAAAAATATATTTGTTCAAATTTTCAATCAAATAGGTTTTTTTAATCGTTCCAAATCGAAGGAAATCGTGTAAAACGGAATTAATTTTTTTTTTCTAGACCGTGTTATATCAAAACCGTGTAAAAAAATACCGTTTAAAAACCGAATTGGGTGTACATCATATATGTATTGATAAGTGCTTATAAATAAAATTTCTCATTATCATTTATTCAATGCAATATCCGTATAAAAAGGAATATTAATGACATTAAAATTAATTAATTTATCAGTGTGTTATAACATTTTTTTGTAATTTAACCATAAAACATAGCATTACTAAGCATTTGAATCTCGCTTCAACCCAAGGCCTCCATAAATAGAAGTCCTCCACAATGTAAGGTCTCAAAATGTTTTTTTTGATAAAAAAAAAAGTTATTTTACTCTTTGCAAGTTTCAATAAAAATTGGGTTCTGAAATTTTTAGACAGTTTAATTCAAATAATTATATGTACTAAATTTTAATCTTAGAAGAATTTTGTCGACCCATTAATAAAAAAATGTTTTTGTCCATTGATTACACTAGTTTACAAGAAAAAGATCGGGTTTCTCATAGACTTTTTTCGATGTATTTTGGGGCGTTGACTTCAAAAATGGCAACCATTTATTTTTCTTAAGAATCTTTTTCGAGATATCCCCAAAAAACCCCTTTTTCAGCACTTTTTCATTTATTTGACTATATCTCCATAAAATTTTTCTCGACTCAAAAACGATTTTCAGCATTCAAAAGATATTTGTATTCCCTTTCTAACGATATGCTGTTTGCTTGAATCGGATAACATTTGATGGAGTTACAAGCGCTCAAAGTCCAAAAAAACTGTCTTTTTTGAAAATCACTCAATTTCAATTGCTCCATTTTAATAAAAATTTTTTCGTTTTCATATTTTTAAAATTTTTAATGAAAGACTATTCTTTTGCAAATATTTTAAGTATAATTTTGCGAAAATCGGACAAAAAATGTAGAAGTTATTCGAAAAAACACTAAAAAACTTGCATTGAAATTAAACGAAAATACATACATACGCTTTTTATTTAAAAAGAAACCCACTGGGCATTAAAATAATACACAGCTCTTGTGAATTTTCGAAAGCATTTAATAAACATTTATAGGGCTCTTAACTTATACCAGAGTATTTATTCGCCTCTTAAAAAAATAAAATTAAATCTTGCGATCAAAATTATTTATAAAGCATTTCAAAACTCCCAATTAAGATGTTTACAAATACAAAAAATACTCAAAATTTTAAAAGTATTTATCAAAGTTTTAACAACGTCTTGTGAGAGGTTCTTAAATCGTCTGTAAAAGTTTCTTTTTTAAGTAGAGCTAAGGTATTTATAAGGTCTTAAGAAGGATTCGGAAGATCTTCATAAAACGCTTATAAATATTTTTGTATTCAAACATTTTAATATTTATCAAGATCTTTAAAAAATGTTTGATAAATGCTTTTTAATAAATAAAATTTATTTTTTACTTTAAGAGCCATACATTTTATTGAGCTCTTCAATTTCTGAGTTTTTAAGTTCTATATAAGTGCCAATATAAGCTTCAACTCTTACGCGAACTCTTTCCAAGAGCTCTATAAAACTTTTTTTGGTTTCATGCATTTATAGAACTCTTCGCAAGAGCTTTATAAAACTTTATTTGGTTTCATTTATTTATAGAACTCTTCACAAGAGCTCCATAAAACTTTTTATCGAAAAGTAGGGTTACCAAACGTCCGCAATTCAATAAAAAAATTTAAATGACCAGTACTCTTATAAAAATAGTAAATAGCTTATAACTTAAACATTTTCTTAAAAATTAAAGTTTTGGAATTTGATAAATTCTTGATTCAAGTCTCCAAAAGTAGTACCGTTTTTTTGACTTGTTTACTCCGTTTTCACATTTTCGCAAAGTTAAATATTATTTCATTCAACAATGCTAGTACATCATAAAAATGGCCGCCTACCCGTACACTGGTTGTCCAATGGCAAGATCTGATCAATTAAAGACGCCGAGAAACAAGTTTTACTCAGGAATTCGGAAAGTAAGCCACAAACAGAAAAATATATTGAGGCCACTGTTGTAGAGGAGCAGATCAAAACACATCGGTTTCATGCTCGAAAAATCTCCATGTGACAAGTGACCCAACTTTGATTAAAACTTACAATAAATACTTTAATTTTGAACATAAATAATTTAGTTTTCGGAAGCTATGAAAGGAGGGTCAAATCTTGTGATACGAAGACTTGATATGAAATCGATTTCATCTTCTCTTGAACATTGGCCTTAATATATTTTTCTGTTGCAGCTTACTTTCCGAGATATTAAGCAAAACTCGTTTCTCGCCCTCTTTAATTATCCAGATCTTGGCATTGGACAATAAAAAAATATGAGGCACAAATTACCAAAACTAAATTGAGAAAACAAAAATAAACGCAAGATGGCCCAAAATATGTTTATTCGAATTTGGGTTATAATTCGTATTTCTATAAAGAAAATAGCTCATAAAACATCTCTTTCTTAATTTGCCACTTGTTCATATGGTAACCCTAACAATGGACACAAAATTAATTTAAATAAACAATTTTAGCAAATTAAAACTGTCAAGTTTTATTAAGCCCTTAATATAATCCTTAAGTTTAAAGTACCTCTTATGAAGCTTTAGAGATAATCCTTAAGTTTTATATGCCACTTATCGAGGAATTTTAAAAACTTGGCGTCGTCGGCCATCTTTTTTAATATACATGCCGACGAAATAGCAACAACAACAAAAAAATAAATGCGTTTCTTTTTTTTTTTGCCTAAATAATGATTTTTTGTGCAGTAAATCATTTTATTTCGATTTGCTTTTACCTAAAAAATCACTTAAACGTATTTTGAGACATAAATATTAAAGAAAAACCTAAAAATTAATTTTAGCCCAAATATTTTATTTTTCTAATATGTAATATTTCAGAAGCGCGCTAAGTTTTTCGAAGCAAAACCCCAAACTTCACGATAAATCTTTGCTCGCACGTAAATTTTGGTCAATAATTGTGCCGAAAATCTTAATTATTCGTTGCATCATTTTCATATTGCCATTTTATAATTCCATTTGCTATTCTCTTTTTATCTATTTAACTTTGTAATACTGCAAAAAGTATGTATACCAAAAACAAAATCATTATTAAAACTTCGTCAAAATAAAATAAACCTAATTAAAATTCCGTTCGAAAAAAAATTGTGTATAAATATTTCCAAGAGCACAAAATATTTATAGACCTCTAGGTGTATTAATTCATTAAACTCTTGAATAGGTTTTGAAAACGTCATAGCTAACTCTTACATAAACCTCTTGAAGGTCCCCATAGAAGGTGCCCTTTTGGTCTTAAGTAGCATTTATTCTGTGTTTTAAAACCTCTTTAGCGAATATTTCCAAGAGTTCTGCTCTTAAAGAATGGTTATATAGAACTCTTGAAGAGCCTAATAAATGCAAAAATGCCTAGTGGGAACGGAGAATAAAAGTAAAGAGCCACACACAAACACAATCGTATGTATTTTCCACACACAAACGTATGAAGATCAGCTAGCTCTAATTATAAAGATATTTTCTAATGATGCGATATTTCCTATCTCCATATCGAATTTCACCAAAATCGGTCCATTAGTTTAGCTGTGAAAACATATTTTCCTATTGGGGGCGCCGCGCCGTCCACTTTAGACCGAATACCTTTTCTCAAGATTCAATCTCTGTACCAAATTCCATAAAAATCGGTCCATTAGCTTAACAATAAAAACGATTTTCCTGTTCGGAGCAGTACCACGCCCACCAAAAGAACATAGAATTTTCAGAAATGTTTTTAAGGGTTCAATCTATATCCAAACTAAGTTTCATCACAATCGGTCTATGGTGACGATTTTTCTTGTTAGGAGCGTGGTACCGCCCACTCTAAACAAATATCTTTACTCAAGGTTCAATCTATCTCCATATCAAATTTCATAAAAATCGGTGAGGCATTTTAGCCGTGACATCGTTTTTTTTTTTCCATTAGGGGTTAATGCGTTTTGTATGGGGGAATCATGTAAATATGTTCACTTTATTTTACCTACCTTAGCGGCAACATACACACAATATTATTTTTATCGAACAGTACCTTTCCAATGATGTAAGTTTCATCCTCCCCTCTTTATAGTAAATACTCAAAAAGTATACCACAAGATTCGATGTTCACGTATTAATATATAGATAAGTAGTTTACACCTACTTTACATATATCCAAATATTTTAAAGAAAGGGTATTATTTATTGTTTAGGAAATTTTGGGCTTTCAGCCCTTTGATTTTTATATTGTTCTTTTTTGATTTTATGTGTGTGTTCTTTTTTCTTTTTTTGATTTAAGTATGTGTGTTTTTGTTTTTGTGTATTTGTTTTTCTTGTTTTGATTTTTTTGTCTTTTTATGTGTTATCTATGTTTTTGTATTCTTCATATGTTATCTGTGCATTTTGTATTCTCTTATTTGTTTCTTTGTTTTTTGGCACATGCAAAAGCTCTGATTATACTTTGATAATTTCTTGATAATTCATTGACTAATGAACATTAATCCTCATCCTACTCTCATATTTTTCGGAAAAACAAGAATCTTTACTACAATAAATAATCCACCCTTATTACACAAAAACACCACACATTTTCACATATATATTTTTCTCACAATATATAACATATACTTTATCATCATAGCTCTTTTTTTTAAAAAAATTACAGAATTAATAAAATATATGTGACTAACAAACCATTCCACCTAGACAGTTTCTTAATTAAAGACAACCTTCACATTTTTAAAAAAATTCTTCGCTTTATGAAAAGGGATTCTATTTTGAAAAAAAGGAAGGATTTTTGAGGGATTTTCATAAAATTATTCCTTAACCATAATTGCTAAAAATAATTATTTTTTAAAAAACTCTTCGTTTTCTTGAAGGCGGGTTCTTTTTTGGAGAAAAAGATTTAATGAAAGATTTTCATAAAATCATTCCTTAACCATAATTGCTAAAATAACTATTCCTACTATTCTAATTACTTAACCTATATTCCTCACCACTAAATCCCACTAACAGATCATTTCTGATTTATAAAGTCAACTTAACAATGTAATATATTAAACATTTTTTATATAATAAAAAACCACCACCATTAGAATACAACACATATACTACCTTAAACTCACATTTACACAATTTTCTAAAAGAAAGCATTTTTAATATTATATATTTTTTGAAGGATCATATTTCAGGTTCTTATTTTTATTTTTGTACAATCTTCTTCAAATATTGAATTTATTTTATTCTTTATCACAGAACTATGTTTTGCCCTTGCGGCGCTGATACTCCTATCAGCTACAATACGCATATACCTAGGTAGTAATGACAACATGTTTTTATCATCACACACTGCTCCCAATGTTGTTATTAGAGCTTTATAGACGTATTGTAACACCTCTGTTGACATATGGTTGGCTGACAGATAAAATCCAAAATTATTATGACCATACTTCTGCGAATGCTTTGATATAACAGTTTTTGTCTCACCTGGTTTTCACCCACTTTCTTTAAAGACATTTTTAATAATTTAAACAGTGTGTCTGACTTTGAAAACGAGGGATATCCTAATTTATACTTAGCGAACATTTTCACCAAAAAACAACTAAATTCTTCACACATATAATATATTGGTTTACTGGATAACCCTTTGAATGAACGCTTTTCCGTTCTACCGCATACATGTATTTCATCAATTACATCCTCATACGTTAAACGTTTTATATACTGTTTCAAGATTAACATGCGTAATTGTACTGTTTCCTCTTTACGTTCAACACCTACATTATAACCGTTATTTACTATTTTCTTCTCAAGTTTTACTATTTCACGTTTCAACGTACGAGAAAACAAATCGTTCAACAAAAATACCGGATACTCATTATCACGACATTTTATGAATAAATTGTCTATATCTTCTACTAAAAACAAATTACTCGTAGGATCTAATATCTTTTGCAAAAATGCTATGATTGTATTATTGTGGGATGCACGCCGATAATTAGTATAAAAATGCATCATTCTTTGAGAGGAACATTCTTTCTTATAGGTACTTGTGAATAACCGATCTTTTCGGCGCCATATTAGAATATCTAAGAATGATATCCTATACAACTCCCTCACAAGTTCTTCCTTTTCTATTGACTAGAGTTCGCCCAGTGGTTGAAATTCAACCATTAAAAATGCTTTTGGTATTAAAAAACTGATATAAGAAAGAGCTATTTTTGTCATCGCTTTTAAAAAAAGGAAACATGCTAACTAAAATCTTTCCCTATATCTATATCTTCTTGGAGTTCAATATACATATCTCCATACCGAATTTCATCAAAATCAGTCAATTAGTTCAGCCAAGGAAACATATTTTTCTGATAAAAGCGTGGCACCACCCACATTAAAAAAAGAGCTTCAATCTATCTCCACACCAAATTTCATCAAAATCGGTCCAATAGTTAAGTTGCGAAAACATATTTTCCTATTGAAGGATACGTTTCCTTAAGGTCAATCTATTTCTGAATTTCATCAAAATCGGTCCATTAGCTTAGTAGTAAAACATTTTTAGCTGTTAGGGACGTGGTACCGCTCACTCAAAACAAATATCTTTACTCAAGATTCAATCTATCTACATACCAAATTTCATCAAAATCTGTGTAGTGGCACAGCCGTGATACCGTTATTTCCCATTAGTGATGATGCCATGCCTCCTTAAAGAGCTTGAAGATTTTAATACCATTTTTTAGGGTACAATCTACAAACCAAATTTTCCCAAAATCAATCCGCTTGTTTAACCGTGGAAACGTATTTTCCTGTAGAAGGCGTGGCTTCGCCTACTATTAAAAAAAATTCACATTCTGCACTGGTCCTCTTCATAACTATTACAACAAAAAAAAAAATAAGCGATTATGTTGTGCTATGGCAGTCAAAAAAGGATGGATGTATAGTTAATCCTCACTCTCTCACAAACAAAGAGTAAGAAGCTGTTGCATGTCTCAACTCTAAGATTCGAATAGGGGCCGTCCATTAATTACGTGAGATGTATTTTTGAAAAACCAGACCCCCCCTCTCCTCCTCTTAATGAGATTTGGTGAGTTCGGTTGCAGTGGCACAGCTTTGATAGCGTTTTTTCACATTTGAGGCGATGCCACGCCTCTTTTTAGAAATCAGAGTTTCTAATTATCTTTCTTAGGATTCAATCATCTGCAAATAAAATTTCATCAAAATCGGTCCGTTAGTTTAGTAGTAATGACGTATTTTCCTGTAAGAGGCGTGGTACCGCCCACTAACAAAATATATTTTTACTTAAGATCGACTCTATCTATATACCAAATTTCATCAAAATCGGTGCAGTGGCACAGCCGTGATAGCGTTTTTTCACATTTGAGGCGATGGCACGCCCCTTTTTAGAAATAAAAGTTTCCAATAATCTTTCTTAGGATTCAGTATATCCTCAAATAAAATTTGATCAAAATCGGTCTATTAGTTTAGCCAAGGAAACGTTTTTCCTTTTTAGGGGGTGGCACCGCCTACTATTGAAAAACAAAGTATACATGTCCCCCTTCCAACAAAAAAAAAATTGAGCAATTACGTTGTTCTATGGCTGAGAAAAAGTGGTGCAACCGTTTAGAAATTGCCTATTTATATAATGATAACGTCAGAGCAGTACGATTCTTAAACACTGTTTGAAAGTTATCTACATAATCCTGATGTATGTACATAAAATAGTCATCGATATACTTATACCAATAAACTATTTTATGCCACCCAAACAACTCCAGGCGATAAACATCCATATAATAATCCAACAGGATCGTAGCTAACAGACCTGAATCGCATGCCCCTTGTGGCAATCCCCTCATCTGCCTATAAACATCTCCGTCAAAAGTAAAAAAATTGGCCACGTCAAAAGAAAACCGTACGCATGTTAACAGTAAGCTAGGTTCTATACTACATCTACTAGTAAACCAAGCAGAATTTACTATTTTTGTCAGAACATTAAACATTTCAACCTTGTTCATCGATGGATGAAAAATGTAGAAGTTATTCGAAAAAACTTTAGATAAGTAGTTTACACCTACTTTACATATATCCAAATATTTTAAAGAAAGGGTATTATTTATTGTTTAGGAAATTTTGGGCTTTCAGCCTTTGCTTTTCTTTCAATGGAAAATGACGTAGTTGATTCGTTAGATTAATGTGATTTAGTCCTATTCGTACCATGTTATTTTATTACGTTAAGTGACTCACAGTCACTCGTAAGAAAATGCTCCTTTTTTTTAACACATTTTAAGAATTAATTTCATCAAAACAACATTAAATCAAGGGATAATGAAATAACATATAAAATACACAAAAAAAAAGATAGTTAATTTTTTTTAACGCATGATTGGCAAATTATACCTTTCTGCGAGTGTTCATTACAAACATTTTTACTACAAATTTCACAACACTGTTTCGAGGCTCTTTCTTTCTTGTAGTCGGAAAGGTGGTATCTGCGGCGGACTTTTGCTGGAGGAGGGGCACTTTCAGTAGAAGCCATTGGATCAAGCTCCAAAGCATCATTAATGCTATTTACATTGGCGCGCGATAAGTTTGTTATGCTTTTGCGTCTTATGTTTGGCATAATAAATTCTTTTGCCAACTCTTTCAAGGACAATTTTCGCTTTAAGTTTTTTTGTTACATTCCAAGCTGGATATAGGGTCTGCCATATGACTTTTGATGCTATTCCACATGCATCTACCAGGGAAAGGTACTAACTGCTCGTCGATAGTGAGGTTTTCGCCAGGAATATAATATTTTTGAAAGTTTTTACTTACCAAAGGTAGAAGCATATTTATCTTGTTAACGTCCTACTGATCTAGTGTTCCTGTCATCAAAACGTAGATACCGAGATATGTCGACGAATCTTTTTTCCGACATGCAGGCTCGATATAGCAAACTCCCATATAAAGGATCCCAGAATTCTTTAAAATCAGCAATTCCCTGCTTTCGCAATCCGGCTTCTAGTAATAATCCTATATAAGCGAGTATCTCTTCTTTATCTGTATGTTTCCAGTTTCTTCCTAGAGTTTCCATTGCATTTGCATTTGTATTTTGAACAATGAGACACAGCACGTCGTTGTCAAAAAATAAGGCAAACGTATCTCCAACACTTTCAACCATTTTTCCGGGAGGCAACAGATTTTTGTTTACTCCACCTCTAAATATGTTATGTGCTGGAGTTCTGCTGAGAGGATGTGGATATCTGCTCCATACTGTACCGTCTTTTCCAATGAATGGTTCCTCTAGCGTTTTCACAAGTTCTGCGTTATCGACATAAGATAATTCGTCTTCTTCTTAGGAAAAGACCTCGCGCATATCTATTTCACTACCAGAAGACGTACGTTCGTTAGCTGCATCAACATCTACGTCCTCATCACTTTCAATATCATCATCGCTGTTGGTAATCACTGCTTCAATTTCTTCAATTGTCATTCCTAGTCGTTTAGCCATTATTGATACGCAATTCAATCTTTTATGCTCATGAACAATAATCAAATCAACTTGTCTGCTCAAGATTTCAGAAACTAATGACATCGTACTTATAAATTTAAACTCTATGTTGTCAAGGTAACTATGCTTTTTTTTATCATACATTGAAAAAAGTTCAAAATTTCAAATTTGTCGAGACTACTGTAACTTCTAACAAGTTTAAATTTCAAATGTGTCGCGGCGACTATGTTTTTTCCATTTTTTGAACAAATAATTTGAAAACATTATATAGTGGTGAATATCATGTTTTATAAAAATTTTTCTTTGAAAAAATGTTCAAGGCAATCTAAATTAATCCGTTTTTAGAAGAAAAAGGTTGAATAGAAGTACACATGAAGCCACTGATACTAAAAATCTGATGGTTAAAAAAATACCGCAATTTTAATTGAAATAGTGACTCAAAGTGACTGCCTGGTACGAATAGGGTTAATTAGAGATTTTAGCCATAGGAAAAACCGCAATCTCAAAAAACCTGAAATAAGTATGGTTCACAATTATAAGATTTTCCCAAAATTTTTTAATCCACTAGTTTAATAAAAGCATATTATGCTTTACATATAAACGGTGATCCAGTAACAGCTTCCTACTTTGTTTTCGAAATATAGTACATAAACATCAATATATTGATGGAAGTCTTCATTTGGAATGATAGTTCGATTCCTACAACTCAATGTTTAAAAATTATTTCGTTCAAATATTGCCCACGACTAGTTCTTACATGGTCCATTCTGTGGATCCAATATTCGACAACTCTTTCGAGCATATCGGCCGGTATTCCTTGAATAACACGGTTTATCTTGGATTCCAAAGCGTCAATAGTTTCGGGTTTCTCGACATACATAAATAATTGATTTAACATATCCCCAAAAGAAAGTAATGCCATGGCGTCAAATCACATGATCTTGGTGGCCAATTAACAGGACTATTTCTTGAGATGATGTTTTCATCGAACTTTTCCCTCAATAAAGCGATTGTTTCTTCAGCTGTATGGCATGTTGCGCCATCCTGTTGAAACCAGAGGTCGACGATCAATAAATTTTTGTTGCCAAAAATTCAGGATATTGGTGCTCTGCAGCGAGCACCATTGACCGTAACACGGGCATTTTTGAAGGAATACGGTCCGACGATGCTTCTTGCCGATCAACCACACCAATCAGTACATTTATCGGTATACATTGGAAGCTCTAGGATTGTTTCTTGTTGTTCATCGGTCCGAATACGGCAATTTTGCTTGATAACGTAGCCGTTCAACCAGAAATGAGCTTCGTCTCTAAACCTAATTTTTCGATAAAATAATGGATCAATTTGAAGTTGCTGTAAGGCCCAATTCGGTAGTTAAAACGTACACTAATATCAGCCGGCTTCAATTCTTATACGAGCTGTATTTTATAGGCCTTTAGACCAAGATCATGTCTCAAGATACACCACAATAATCCATAAGAGATGCCCAAAGTCTAAGATCGGCGACGAATCGATTGCTTACGGTTTTCACGAACACTCTCTGCTACTGCAGAAATATCCTCAAAATACGGGCTGTATGCACTCTAGTTGAATGATGAATGTCCAATAGTGTAAAATTGGCTCGAAATTTAGTGATGGTGTTACGAATAGTGCGCTCAGTTGGACGCTCATAACGACCAAAATGATGTTGAAGAACTCTATAACATTCTCTAATTGATGACTGATTTTGGTAGTAAGTTTCCACTAATAATAAACGTTGTTCAGGAGTAAGTCTATTCATGATTAAGTCGTATTGAATACTGAACACAAACGTCATGTGGACAAGCCATTTGACACATGACAGCTGTCAAAAAAAATCCAGTTGGAAAAGGGACCTCGTATTGGATCATCCTTTAAAATAAGATTTGGATGCATTGTAATTTTAGCGCAGTTTAAATACATGCCACGTTAAGTTTGGATGTTAGATGAGTTAAAGATTAGAAACCTAATTGGTTTTCACAAAAAGATGTCAAAATGATTAAGATATATATGGGGTAAAACACACGAAAACGCCACCTGGAAAAATTTTTGGCTCCGATTTGACTGAAATTTGGCATGATTGTAGTATCAATGTCTGGGAATAAAAGTGCGTTTAAGGTTTTGCCCTAATATTATTTGTTGCTCAGATACGCGGGTATGAAATTCACGATTTTCGTACTTTTTCAGAATAAGTGTTTTTTTTCGAAAATTCATAGCTTACAGCAAACTTTATCAATTAATAATTGGTGAACGTACATTTTTAGGTTTTTACTTGTACTTTTCAAAAAAAAATATTGATTTTGAAAAAAAAAAATTTTTCACAAAAATTTTGCGAATTGAATAATATTTTTGCATTTTTTTTAAAAAAACCATATTTTAAAATTTTTTTTTTTTTTTTAAAAAAACTTTGATTTATTCTGCGCTTAATGCCGTAAAAATTTTTGTGGGAAAAAAATTATTTATATTTTTTTTTTAATTTTAAAAAAAATTAAAGAGCTTAAGCTCTGTAAATTGAAATGAATTTTTCAATTTTTTTTTGAAAAATCCATTTCTGAAAATTTTTTTGTTTTTATATTTTTAGGTTTTTATTTGCACTTTTCAAAAAAAAATACTGATTTTAAAAAAAAAAATTTTTCGCAAAAATTTTGAGAATTGAAAAATATTTTTGCATTTTTTTAAAAAAACCCATATTTTAAAAATTTTTTTTTTTTTTTTAGAAAAAACTTTGATTTATTTTGCGCTTGATGCCGTAAAAATTTTTATGGGAAAAAAATTGTTTATGTTTTTTTTTTAATTTTAAAAAAAATTAAAGAGCTAAAATTTTGTAAATTGAAATGAATTTTTGAATTTTTTTTGAAAAATCCATTTCTGAATACTTTTTCGGTGAACATCAAATTACAGCTCGATTCGTAAGCTTCAAAACGATATGCCATAAGATGAGGGCAAGTAGTTAATTAAAATGTTTGAGCCGTTAACCTGAAAACTAAAAATGAAATTTAAAATCAGTGCAGTAGCCTTTCAACGCGTAGTACAGCGCGCGTTTAACGACTCAAACATTTTAATTAACTACTTGCCCTCATCTTATGGCATATCGTTTTGAAGCTTACGAATCGAGCTGCAATTTGATGTTCACCGAAAAAGTATTCAGAAATGGATTTTTCAAAAAAAATTCAAAAATTCATTTCAATTTACAAAATTTTAGCTCTTTAATTTTTTTTAAAATTAAAAAAAAAACATAAATAATTTTTTTCCCATAAAAATTTTTACGGCATCAAGCGCAAAATAAATCAAAGTTTTTTCTAAAAAAAAAAAAAAAAATTTTTAAAATATGGGTTTTTTTTAAAAAAATGCAAAAATATTTTTCAATTCTCAAAATTTTTGCGAAAAATTTTTTTTTTTTAAAATCAGTATTTTTTTTTGAAAAGTGCAAATAAAAACCTAAAAATATAAAAACAAAAAAATTTTCAGAAATGGATTTTTCAAAAAAAAATTGAAAAATTCATTTCAATTTACAGAACTTAAGCTCTTTAATTTTTTTTAAAACTAAAAAAAAAAATATAAATAATTTTTTTCCCACAAAAATTTTTACGGTATTAAGCGCAGAATAAATCAAAGTTTTTTTTAAAAAAGAAAAAAAAAATTTTAAAAAATGGTTTTTTTAAAAAAAATGCAAAAATATTATTCAATTCGCAAAATTTTTGTGAAAAATTTTTTTTTTTTCAAAATCAATATTTTTTTTTGAAAAGTACAAGTAAAAACCTAAAAATGTACGTTCACCAATTATTAATTGATAAAGTTTGCTGTAAGCTATGACTTTTCGAAAAAAAACACTTATTCTGAAAAAGTACGAAAATCGTGAATTTCATACCCGCGTATCTGAGCAACAAATAATATTAGGGCAAAACCTTAAACGCACTTTTATTCCCAGACATTGATACTACAATCATGCCAAATTTCAGTCAAATCGGAGCCAAAAATTTTTCCAGGTGGCGTTTTCGTGTGTTTTACCCCATATATGGGGCATTACATATGAAATTTTTGGAAGAAAAATAAAAAAACAATTTTTACCCTGGGTATTTGTTCTTCAACAGCTTGCGATGACTCACCTAAATTTTCACGCCAACTGCTTGCGCCAACAAGATTGTTGAGTAGACCGATTTTTCCATGATTTTCAGGAGTCAATTACTCGAAATGTGGGTGCTTATTCATGACATGATGAATAAGAGAAAACTTATTTCTTGTTTCCTGAAAAATATTTCTTAATAATATTTTTATTATTTAAAAGAAAAGTTGACGCTAGTAGACAAAATACATTATGTTTCTGACGGTGCAAGACTGCAGTAAAAAAACATCTGCCGAGTCTAGTAATGACGGTATTCAAATAATTTAGTACTATTGACAATCTCGACATCATAATCTTGCTCTTTCTGTATCCATCTGTATTTCATTAAGCGTCGGATTTTATAAAAAAACGTGAATTTAAAATGGCTTTTCTCTTTTTTTGTCTCACTGTATATTCATTTATAACAAAAATAAAAATTTACATGCATATTATCCTTAAATTTGAGTTTTTGTCATTTTCCTGCGCATCAGTCATATCGAGCTACTGAGGGCAATATAAAAGTCTCCGATCTGCACATTTTCTGACTAGCAAAGGACGTTTTGACGAACATTTTGGGACCGGACGAGAAAAAAAAATTTAAAAAATTTTAAAAAACAAAAGTAATTAAAAAAAAAATTATCAAAAATTTTTTTACCCGCGAGGAAAATATTATTCGGGAAACAAGAAACAACTTTTCTGTTATTCTTCATGTTATGAAAATGCACCCATTTCGAGTCTACCCAATAATCTGTTCAGAGGATATCTCGGGTTTGGCGCAAGCGATTGGCGTGAAAATTAAGGTGGGTTATCGCTAAAAATTTCATATGGAATGCCCCATACATGTATATACTAGGGTGGGTGAAATGCTTAAGCGACAAAGAGTATAGCAAACCTAAATTGTACGTTCAATCCTAAGAAAATTCGCCTAAAGAACCGTAGGTTTAAAATCAAAATCGACAGTAAAACAGTTTTTTTACATACAAATGAGGCTCTATATACATATGTATGTAGTATGCTGAATGTTAAAAATTCCTCAAAAATATGAATAGCATTTTAGCCCTTGTATCTATTTAAAATATTTCTTGATCCCATCATTGGAAATAAATCTAATATGCAGAAGAATGTTAAAGTGCTAAAAATGGACTTTCGATTGAGCTATATAAAAATGTGCCAATAATGTTGTTTGCATTATATTTACGTGTAAAGTAAGACACATTATTTTGCTAGATTTTTAGCCTATTACATGCATCCCTTGAAAAAATTTATTTAAAATTTGACTAGACCTTTCAATTGGTACGTATGTTCTATATATCATGGGTAAAAGATAACAAAAAATGTTGTTTCTATGAAAACCAATGTGAAACATCCATATCCACATAATACATAAATTAAACATTGGTAAAAAAGTTGTCGTTATTTGTTCTATGGACAAGAAATACCATATGAAGTTTATAGTTTACGTTGATCAGCAAAAGAAATCTATATATATATGATGAAAATGTCTAAAAAATGGAACTTTCGTTGCTGCACTACTTTGAATTTTGCTCAGACTTTGTGAGAATCTTCGTTAAGGTTCCAAAGAAGGATATCCAAGGGCATTTAATTTTCGGATGAGTCAGTTCCCGCCTGGCCGAATCGAAGCATATGAAAAACGTAATTTTTAGGATTCAATATTTTATGCTGTACAAATGTTTCTCTTTAAGATATAGACACACTTTATTTCTTTCCCGATATGTGTTCTTGATTTATAAGAAATATTAATGGTTTGTATCCAACAGTGTTGCCAGTTAAAATCACTAAAAATCAATGGAATACATGTATTTTCAGCAGCGTGTAATTTTCGCGTATACAGAATAAATTTATATTCCTTGCACAAATACTACCATCTCTTAGCTTAAAGCTGCCATCTCAAGTGTAACAATATCTTAAACTGAAATATTTTTACAGCTAAAAATATTGAAGCCTAAAAATTACGTTTTTCATATGCTTCAATTCGGCCAGGCGGGAACTGACTCATCCGAAAATTAAATGCCCTTGGATTTAAATCCTTGGTACTCTAAAGAGGTTTCTCGCAAAGTTTGAGCAAAATCTAAACTAAGTCAGCTTTGCCGATTAGACGTTTTCATCTGCAATGACTCATATGTAAATAGCTTATTGGGGTTATCTATTGGCTACCGCATCATTTTTTAAATCAATTTTGACTTTAATTTTTTGCTAAGTTTGGTCGAAGTCGAAGCATGTTTCATACCTCATTCCTCAGCGTTATTCTGTTTCGAAAAGTTGTCATTATCATTTGACACTTTAGTAAGAAAACAATCCAATGTATTTGGTAATTTTATTAATGCTTGGAATGCTTTTACTTGCTATCGTTTTCGATTTCAGTTCTTGCGAAACGAAATTCCAAAAATTTTCGACTTGTTGCCCAAAATAAATTTGCATAAATTACATGTTCATAAAACGATAACGAACGCCAGTTTGCCATGTGGTTTGGCTGAAATGCTGCTGCAAATACTTAATCTTTTTAAGGTAATCAAAGAATTGCGATGTCTCTTGACTTGAACCCATCTTCTGCATCATTTTTACACTCCCTCTCTCATGGCGAAGCTTCTCGTATTTATATTGTGGGTACGGATCAGTGCTGTCGTTTGTACTACAATAGTGTTTTTGTACTACCCTTCAGCCACGCGTACTACTCTAGTACCCAACCCTCAATTTGTACTACCCAAAATTTGTTCCAACGAATCCGCAATTTGCACTACCCCACCATTCTTTGATCTCTCATGCTTTAATTATAATGGCATGCAAGTTATTAAACTCATCCCTGAAACTGAAATATTTAGTTCTTGAAGTGTCTTAGTAATTTCGACATTATTCGCTCAAAAATTTATGAAAAAGAAGAAAAATTTAAGCATCGCATCAACCCTTACAATTGAACTATGAACGATCATAATCGTGGTGGGCAAAACGTACCGCGCGCGGGACTGCGGCAGAATTAGAATAAAGCCCAATTTCCATGATCTTATCGTATTTTTCAATTTTCAATTTCAATTTTATTTATAAATTAGTGCTATAAGACTTAGTCTTTTGATGCACAATTAACATGATTACATGTAAAATCAGATAATAATTTGAAGTATACATATGTATTTCCTTAAACTAAAACTAATACTTATACTAATAACATAAAAATTGCATAAGAGTTATAAGAATTATGAATTGCTCTTAAAATGGTTTAGTATCTCATTCCTAAATTTGCTCTGATTATTTGTTTGTCTAAGTTGTGCTGGTAAATTGTTCCATACTCTAATGGTATTGATGAAAAAGAACCTTGTTGAATTTAAAAAGTTGAATTTTGGGCTAATTAAATTTATATACCTATTTGATTTGCTAAATTGCAGTTTGTTGTACAAGTATGCGGGTGTACGATTTAAAACCAGATTGTGTAGAAACATACAATTTCTGGCGTATAAATAATTAACCAACTCACATCCAAGAATTTCACAGCGTTTTTCAGAAATGTGATCAAATTTCTTGAGGGAAAAAGCATAGCGGGCAGCAAAGTTAAAAGCAACCAGAAGCTTATGTAGTGAAATTGAGTCGAGCTTGCAATATATATTTTCTGCATAAGGGGCCGTTCATAAATTACGTAAGACAATTTCATGACTTTTTGACCCCCCCCCCTCCCCCGAGTAAGATTTAGTAAGATTCTCACTACCCCCCCCCCCCCCCCCTTCCGAAATCTTACGTAAGATTTATAATTAAGGTGAAACTAGTCAAAAAATGTATTTTTCATGTGATGTACTATATTACTATGTATATTTAGTTTTAATATACATATGTTACATATTAAATAAATATTACGAAATTACAAACTACACATTTGTTTTTCAAGATAAATAAAAAAGTCATCGTAAGTCATCGTTAGTCCATGCGCTTTTCAACCAGTCTGATAGTGAACCTACAATTGGCACACCCGATTCGCCTGTTGAATTTTCTGATTCACATTCAAACTCTGTAACATCAATATCCTCGTCGTCATGCCACTCTGCAACTTGACAAATCTCCGATTGTTTTAAAATGCAACGGCTTTTCCCCTTTCCAAGTTTCAAAATTGAAACTGGTTGAATCATGTGAGTGCGACTACAGTCTTTTCCATGTAGTTTTTTTGTGCATTACAGTAGCTTTTTTCGAGGCAAAGTACTGGTCACAAATATTACAAACTCGATCAGCTAAGACGTTTACAAGCGAAGGACAAAAAAAATCGTAAGGCATGATTTTGAACTGTGGATGTACTTTTGACCAATCGTAATTTAACGCTAAGCGAAGAAATAGAGGACAAAACTGATTGCTGTTTTGGTCTCCTGTTGAAGAAAGAATCGAAAGCGAATCTTCTTGTTGAAGACGACAAGTGCAAGGGGGTGGTAAAGAACCGGGACAACATCAACCGGGACGTATCTGCGTGTAAATGCCTGAATAATAGCAAACTTGTGAGACGGTGTTACAAGTCGACCCTGCGTGTAAACAACATACATATATTTCATTACATAAACAGAAGAGAAGTTGTCCCGTTCAGAGTCGATTACTTAAATCGATTGTAATCGATATTTCTGAATCTTTCGTGACTGTCGAAAATTCAAATATATTACTGTCACAAATGACGATGCGTTAATACAACTTTAATGTATGAATACGCATTTAAAATCTTACGTAAGATGATCATTCACCCCCCCCCCCCCCCCCCTCTCGTAAGATGTAGTAAGAATCCGCCGACCCCCCCCCCCCCCCTAAACGTCTTACGTAATTTATGAACGGCCCCTAAGTTATGATTGGAAGTATTAATTGTTTGACAAGCTTTATTTTAGTCTCCTGGGGAGTAAAAACAGAGGACTGACGGAGATTTCGTAGAACAAAATATATTTTGCTCACCACACTATTAATATGATCAACGGCATTAAAACATGAGTTAATGTAAAAGCCTAAGCTTTTTACTTTTCGCACAAGTTCGAGTTTATTTTTAGCAATATATATAGGTTGAATATCAGAATTATTTACTGAAAATTTTGAAATAGGCAATACTTTAGATTTGGTAGGATTAAGCTGTAGATGATTTGCCTTTGCCCAAGTGTTTATAAATTCTAAATCTTCATTTAAACAGCAGCATAAATCTTCCATGAGACCACTTCTTCGTGAGATGTACAGCTGTATATCATCAGCATATGCATGCACTTCTGAATGTTTGCAGACTAAAAACAAATCATTTATGAACATAGCAAAGAGTAGAGGTCCAAGTACAGAACCTTGCGGTACCCCAGACGTCACCAAACTAAAACTTGAAAAATGTTTACCTACTTTCACTCTTTGCAGCCTACCACCCAAGTAGCTTTTAATAAGATTGATGTCAGAGATTCCAAATCCAAACGATTTTAGTTTTCTACATAAAATACTGTGACTAATACTGTCAAATGCCTTTGTAAAGTCTAATAGGCACAGAAGAGTTATCTTATTTTGATCAAAACTGATGCGAACATCGTCTAAAACTTTCATCATTGCCGTTGTGCAACTATGTGCTTTGCGAAAACCAGATTGCAGAGGGTGTAAAAGATTTTTATCATTGAGATGCTGAGTAATTTGATCAGCAATTAAGCTTTCACAAACTTTTGACAGGGCAGAGAGTACACTAATAGGCCTAAAATCCTGAGGAGTAGACGCATTTTTGTTTTTGGGCACAGGTGTTACGGTGGCAAGTTTCCAAAGGTTGGGAAAAGACGATGTGGTGAAACAATGGTTAATTATATGTGTAAGGGGTCTAACTATGTATGGCAAAATAATTTTTATAAATTTTATTGGTATCCCATCTTCACCCACTGCATCAGATCTAATTTGACAAACCTTGAGATACACGTCCATTTCAGTAACTGGTGAGAAATGGAACTGGCACGAATCATGTAGACTGCATGATGAAGGATCATCATCTGCGGAATGTGTGATCATACTTGTTTGGTTGAAATAACTGTTTAGAGCATTGGGATCGATATTGCAAATCTGGTTCTTATCACAATAAACATTAAGTTTTTTTAAATTATGCCATAACCGCTTTGGAGGTAAAGATACATCTAATTGTTTAAGACAAAAATACTTTTTAGATTCACGTGTTATTTTAATAGCATCATTCCTAGGTCGTTTATATTTTGCAAAATTTTCTTCAGATTGGTTACGTTTCCATGCAGTATAACATTTTGATCGGTATTTTAGAGCTTGTTTTACGCGAGGGGTATACCAAGGACAGGCAGGGTTTTCTACTTGATAGGTTCTAAGAGGTAAATGCTTATCCATTAATTTTTTGATAAAATCCGTAAATACATTTAATTTTTCATTCACACAGCAGCAAAAGAGACATTCATCCCAATTAATTAATAAGGCATCATTATATAATGCTGAATAGTTTATATTTCTATAATCATAAAATGAACGCATTTCCGGAGACGGACAGTCATGCTGTATATCCAAATTACAGAAAATTAAATCATGGTCGGATATAAAACCAAGTTGATCAAAAATTAAAACATTGGAAAGATCAGATACTATAAAATAGTCCAATAAACTAGGATTAGCGTTTTTTCCAAACCGGGTAGGCATAACGCTATTAACAATTGAAAGACCAGAAGTATCTACAAGATTCTGCATATCAATGGTAGCCTTTTCAGTACTTAAAATGTTAACATTCAAATCACCACAAATAATTACGTTGTCAAAGTTTACAATGTAATTAGCAATGTCATCGAAAAAAGGTTGCAGGCTGGACTCTCTACTAGGATTGTAGACACAAGATATAAAAGTTTTAGTTAGCTTACATTTTATTTCAACATTTAGAAATTCTACTTGACTATTTTCAGACTTATTTAAAACATTAACAGTTAAAAACTTTTTATAATATATTGCTACACCTCCACCTTTTTTGTCTACTCTGTCATTTCTTAGCAAGTTGTATTCATTTAAATTAAAAATGGAGTCGCACAAATCACTGTGCAGCCAAGTTTCAGTTACACAAATTAAATCAACTGATGATTTGTCAAACACATATTTAATGTAATCTAGTTTTGCTAAATTCAAGCTCCTAGCATTAAAATGAACCACTGTTAGTCCACTATATTGCTTACAAAGAATATTCAAAAGGATCTTAGTTTTGTCATCAACACCATCATCCATACTATCATCCAACACCATACAAACAACAATTCAATATCAGAGCAATTTTAGAAGTAACAGTCTTATAATACGACTTATTATATAAATAAAAATAACACAAGTATATAATTGTAGAGCTAAGTTTGAGAGAGGGGAAAGAAAACTATATTTAAAAATAATAATAAATACTATAAATATATATGTTAAAATAATAAAATCCCATATCCATTATCCCATATCTGGGATATCAAATAAATTTTTGTAAGAAAGAAAAAGCATACGAACAGAACCTAATGCGCTTGGAGAATGCGAGAGTGAATAGCATACATTTGCTATCTTAATAGCATGTGATGTCCTCTTCATAATTTATGATTCATAAAAGATTCATACCTTTAGAACGCGACTAATTTCGTTTGGATTAATTTTTCTTGTGCGCATCTTTAAATATACATAATTAATGTAATTTTTTCTTTTGCTGTTATGGAAAAGTATGCCACAAATTTACCAAGGTATAACTTGATAGGAAAATGATTTATTTTTTATTATAGGTTTCTAATAAAGTCGAAAGCAGAAGCCGCCAATTTAACCAAAGCTGGTACCAACATAGAAAAAGAATCTGTCCTTCAAATAGCTTCATGCAATAAATACATACTATAATAAATGAATTTCAACAAATACTGTTAACTTTTATTAATACTTTCTTACTATCATAGTATGAGCAGGTGTAAGTACAAATATATTAGTGTAGTACTACCCATTTTCACAAAGTAGTACCCAAAAATATTAAATTGAGCACTTAAATTTTTTTCGAAACGACAGCACTGGTACGGATACTGAACTCCTTTCGAGCCACCAAGAGCCAAACACGTACGCATGCGTGCAAATAAAATTAAATTGTGATTCCATGATAAAATTTTTAGACAACCTTCCTTTAAGGAAATTGTTCTTTGTACCCTACACCCAGCGCAGGCGTACTTATAGAATACGATTATCGAAATAAAAATTCCTTCAGAATTCGAATGGGGCAAAGCACACTACTTTAAATATTTGTTTTAGATGATCTTCATTTCTTTTATGATTTGGGAAGAATCTATAAAAGGACAAACAAACACGTATTATGCGTAGCAGAAAATTGTGTTTATTTATGTTTAAAAATGTTTATAGGGCACATACCATTTGTACCTTGCGTTCCGAAAATATTTATTTACACTCGGTGCATGGATCTTTCTGTTGTATTTTACGCGCCACAGTGTAACATTTGCGTGCAGTTTTCATCATCGAATTTGGATTTGTTTTTTTTTTATTTTTATTTTTGAAGTTTCTGATTCGATTGGCTAGTGCGTTACCATCGGAGTCACTTGCTTTTGTTTGCAGGTCAATAAATTGCATTCCACCATTCGTACTTTATAAGAGCGCACTTTTATATTGTTGGCTTCACATCAGATATGCTATGAGGATTATATCGCATTCTCTTATACAAAGTAATATTTTTCTAAAAATATTTGATGAGAGGATTCCCATGACCATATTTTACAAAATTAAATAAAGGACAACTTAATATTTCTTTGTTTGCAAATTTTTGTAGATTGAAAACAAAAAGAGAAATGATCAAAGCTGCGTACAATATCATTGCTCGCGTTTGCTTCCAAACAGAAGGGAAACCTACAGAGGCATTTTCCAAATACACAGAGGAAGTATCGCCTGTGATGCGATGTTCAAAAAAGAAGAAATAGAATAGGTTTGTTCCATTACTTGAAAATTCGTACAAATTTTTGATAATTTGTGCTATTTTTTACTATTTTTTGTTCCTGTACAAAAAAAAAGTCGCTGAAGAGAGTGAACATAATAATAATTCCAGTCCCTACTAAATGTTGCTATTTTCTGCTACATAAATTTCGTGTAGTAAAAATTTTCAAGCTCATGCTTTGGCAGTTTATGTGAAATTTGATCTGTCAATAAAATAAATAATAAAAAAAATATTGGTATCAAAACTAAAAAAAAATTGAATTTGAAAATTGAAGTTGAATATTGAAAAATTATAAATGTGTTTTTGACGTTTTCTTCAAAAGTTGCAACTTTTTACTAAAACGTATTCCCGTACTTTTTGGAATTTTTCACGCTCTGAGAAGATTTCATTGATAATTCTCACAAATTTTGGAACTTACGAATTTCTGCTTCAAAAGTTACGGAACAGACCTAATCTCTATGATATAAAAATGAATCGCAAAATGTGTTGGTAAGCGCATAACTCAACAACGCCTGGACCAATTTGGCCAAATCTTTTTTTAAAATGTTCGTTGAAGTTCAAGGATGGTTTTTACGGCGAGAAAAATTAGGGGGCATATTTAGGGTGGCCCTCAAACATAAATATTTTTGAAATAGCATTTTCACGAAGACCGATAAATCGATTCACATGGAATTTACACCACGTAGCTTTTATATTAAAAGACATGGTTTAGTCTATGAGACATTTATATTGGCTACATATTTAGGGTGGCCCTCATACAAAAATATTTTTAAAATAGCATTTTCCCAAAGACCACTGCATCGATTCACATGGAATTTACACCTCGTAGCTTTCATATTAAGGGACATGGTTTGGTCTATGAAACTTCTATTTAAGGCGCATACTTAGGGTGGCCCTCAAACAAAAATATTTTTAAAATAGCATTTTCACGAAGACCGATGAATCGATTCACACCGAATTTACACCACGTAGCTTTTATATTAAGAGGCATAGTTATGATTACAAAACTTTTATTTAGGCTGCATATTTAGGGTGGCCCTTACACAATGACCAGTCCATCGTTTAACATAGAGTTTAGACCACGTGCCTTTTATATTAAGAAACATAGTAAAGTTCATAAAACTTTTATTTTAGGTGCATATTTAGGGTGGCCTTCATGCAAAAATATTTTTAAAATATCATTTTCACAAAAACCACTACATCGATTCACATGGAATTTACACCACGTGTCTTTTATATTAAGAGACACTGTTTGGCCTATAAAATTTTTATTTAGGGTGGCCCTCATACAAATATATTTTAAAAAAAATCATTTTCACTATGACCGGTTAATCAATTCATACCGAATTTACACCACGTAACTTTTATGTTAAGATGCATAGTTAAGCCTACAAAACTTTTATTTAGAGTGGCCCTCATACAAAAATATTTTTGAAATAGCATTTTTACAAAGACCACTGCATCGATTCACATGGAAGTTACAACAAGTATCTTTTATATAAGGAGGCACAGCTAAGACCGTGCAGTACCACGCTTTCCATATAAGAAAATACCAAAATTGGTGATGCAGATGAATGAGTACAGGAAAAAAGAAGTTTCAATGAGAAAATTCGAATAAAACAACATTTTGTATATATCAGCAATTATTAGATGCAGATGATTGAGACTTGGTAATAATATAAAACGCAAAAACTATAATAAATTAAACTCATTGCACCACCTAGCAGTAAGGTACTTTATGTAAAAGAGTAGGGATAGAAGTTGATTTCGCTTTAAAAATGGGCTGATTCGCTTTAAAATTCCATAGCATGAGTTCATACAGCTTCGCGCCACCTACCGGTAAGGGCAGAACAACGTCTGCCGGGATAGCTAGTGTCTCTATAAAAATAGAATTTTCATAAATTTTTATGAAATATCGACACATTTCAATGGCAATATTTCTCAATATCTTATGACCTCGAATATCGCTACGAAACTTTATTTGCCTCATTAATTCAACTAATTCAGAATAAAAAAACGAAACGTAAAATCTGAAATGGAAAAACAAAAGTTGGCGATAGCAGACTCAAAAGGATCAGAAAGATTTCCGATATAATCTATATAAATAAAATGATAGCCGTTTTCGATGAACGGGATTCACGCAAAATCTACTGAATCAATTTTGATCAAATTTTTTTAGGTCTTAACATAGAATTAAAGTTATCACGTTAAAGTTATTCCTCTTAAATACGAAAATAATAAAGTCTTAAAATTGCAAAAAAAAATTAATTTCACACATAGAAAGAAGCATGTAAGCATAACAAATCGTTTAATGGCAAGTTAGTGGGTTAGTAAGGGTGTGTGCGTTTTATTTTTATATGGCAATGCAATGGAAGACAAAAAACGGAATTATACTCTCGCTCTCATTATCAATTTGTCAACACAACAACGCAGAGTTTTTGAACAATGAAGAATGAAAAAAAATTACAGTAGGTTCACACATAGAAAACACACATGCTGTCCTACATGGCTTGACAACATGTGTGACTGTCAATATTGCTTTGAGTTCACATTATCGAGCATGCCATCAAACATCAATTGCAGAACAATTTATGAGCGTCCACATCGAAGTAAAATGAAAAATGTTCACTAGGCTTGACAGTCAGTTCAAACAGATTGTATGGTTGGACAAGCCAGCAGGAAATCAACAATTTTTGAAATCCATCCAACAATTGTGTCTAGCGGTCGTTCCTAGAGTTCACATTATCGAACATTGATGCTGTCAAGCCATGTTGGACAGTATGTGTGATAATGTGAACTAGGCTAATTGAATGTGTTAGTTAGGCTTTGTTGTTTGTCTATCACATGGCAATGCAATGGTATATTTATGGAAGAGAAAACAACAACAACTCTAGATCTGTGAAGAACAATCCAAATTGACTGTAGTTCTATTTAAAAAAAATGAAATTGTTTGCCTTCGCAGAAAAACAGGCTACGCGTACAAAGCCGCGGGCATCATCTGCTAGTAATAATATAATAATCTACATTTAAATGCTTCGTCTTGAGCCTTGTTAATGCTCTTTCAGTAAAGTTTTAGGTTAGGTTAGAGTGGGTGCTAAGCGACCAGATTTGAAGCCATAAGTAACACTGATTGTGCCGATTTAGTATCACATTACGTGACCAGGCGAATTGATTGATGTTAAAATAGCTACATCCAGTTAGCTTTATTAAGGTAGTAGAGCAAATATACGATTTCAACATAAGCAAATTCGCTGAGATAGTTGAAGAAAGGTTTACCAAGACATTTTAGCCTGGTTCCTGCTAGGGCTGGACAACTGCAAAGAAAGTGCTTGTGTGATTTATTCTGGCTTGCAGTCAAGCAACTGCGGCAGGAGTAATTGAATGGGATATTGCAAAGTTTACTCCAGACATTATTCCCGATAAATTTACTAAAAACGTGGTAATTTTTTACAAATTGTTCAAATGTACTGAAAAAGTGCTGAACGTAGTGAATATACGCGAAATGTTCCGAATGTACTGAAAACTTAATGGAATATAAGGGTAAATGGTCAACGGATATACCTATCACTCATACAAATAAAGTGTCTATAACGATCAACTTACGATCAAACGTTATCAAGGATTGTTCGAATAAGCACTAGATTGGGCTCATTTTGACAAGAGGGCTTAGAACTCGTTTATAACCATACTTAAAATAGAGGTGAAATAGTACCTCTCTGTTAGAAGCCTCTGATTACTGCATCCTAGTCCTTCTATTTTTGAGATAATAATTCCTTTTTGACATTGTAAAATCAATTTATCATCAGTGTGTTGAGTCCGGCGTTTATTAATGTAGTGCTCATTGATTCAGGAACAATTTAGTTTAAGGATACGAGACAGAAAGCAAACGTATGCATTTTTTTATTATGAAGCTCTAATACTAGCCGTGTTTTATTCGCTTTGGTTAAACCATAATCTCATACAAATGCGTGAGCCAGCTCAATTTCTAGTTCAATTGATTGAACTTTTTTGACTTTGCTAAAGTTTGAAGCTCATTGAATTAGCTGTAGACACAAACCTAAAATAATCAAAAATATATGGCATTTTTGCTTGAATTTTGAAAAAGCGTTCTTTGGTCACGTGAGGCCTTACTGAGGCCCCGCAGTCAATCCTAGGCCAAAATATTAAAATAGCGACACTATATGAACAGTTTGAAATAATTTGATAGCAATAATAAACATAAAAAAAAATTATGTACTGATACGTGAGGCCCCTTACCACGCCAGTGCCCGTTAAGCCACACGACCATAAAGCCGGCTCTGATTTTAAAACAGAATTTCTGTCACTGTCATGCCACCTATTGGTCAAATGTAGATTTATAAAAGGTTAAGCTTATGCGTTTTATTCACTTTTAGGCTTAACCAGACCCGTGCGCAAGGAGAGAAATAAATGCCAATAAATCGTCAGAGCCCGAGTTTTTCATTTTCGACAAGATTTGCTTCGTGTTATGGCAACTTTACCTGTGACAACAGCAACAATTGAACGCTCCTTTTCAGCGCTACGTCGTCTTAAGACATACCTCAGATCAACTATGTTCGAAGATCGGATGAACGGCTTAGCCTCGTTATATATACATCGCGATATCGAAATCAATGTTAAAAGAGTTTTGGATGAGTTTTTCCATGTACCTCTCAGAATTAGCTACTTACGTAATGATAACTGACTATCGAATCATAACACCAACACTAGACATGTTGAAATAAGTGGCATGTTCTAGAATACTTCAGAACACTCGATTTTCGAAAATTTATTTATATTCGAAAATGTCCTCATTAAAAAAAATAAAAAAGTAAAGTAGTCCTAGGGTTCCTATCAGAGCTGCAAAATTTTCATTTTTCGGAATTTGGCCAAAAAATTAAGGAAGTTTTTTGTTATTTATAATATTGTTTTCAAATTTTCTTTCGATTTTCCTTATGTACGCATAAAGAAGTATCGAAAAAAAAATCGACCGCTATTTTTTAAGCCTATAAATAAGGAGGAAAACTGTGGTCTCTCCCCGAGTAGAGCTTTGGTATTACTTGTGTAACAGCTCAAATCCTTTGTTGTTTTCACTGCATTCACCTTAATACACTATAATTTGAAATTGTTAATGCCACTACATGAATTTCCATTAAAAAATAAATGAGAAAAAAATTGTTTTTCATTTTTGGTCCAAAAATTATCAAAATTAAATTTTTTTTAATATTTTTTTTTTAAACTGATCATGCATTGTTAGTTAGAGTGACTAGTTATTGAAGCAAAATATTGTAATTACTTGCTTGTAAAATACTTTTAAAATTTTTGGACGTTTTTTATGAACCTAATCTAACATAAAATGTCCGAGTTAAGCTCCCCCTTCCCCCCCATGGATGATTCCTGCGCACGGGCCTGAGTTTAACCAAAGTGAATAAAACACGGCTACTATCGTAAAAACTACTTTACATGAGACAGATTTTACAGATTTACACCTATGAGACAAGAGTTTTTTTACGTCAGTTAGCTTTATGAGTGTTTTCAGTAAAAACAAATAGAGAGTAATATGTCGGAATTCCGTTGCTTCGCCCCAAGACGAGGGAATGAAGCTTGACGCTATACACTCCCTATAAATCTTGGGATCCAAAAAGTTTATTTTTTTAACTTTTAAAATTAAATCTAATTTCAGATTTTGTCTTTTAATTCTATCTAATTTTTTTAAGGTCCAGAAGGGATGAAGAAAAACAAAACATAAAAAGTACTACTCAAGCAATACACAGAGAAGTATTAGGAAGTTTCATTCCTGGATTAATAGGTCCATGAATTTAATGATTTTCCTATCAGCTTAGTTTTCTTTCAAGTTGGTCGGCTCCTTTACTGACCTTACACCTTTAAATTTGCACGTTATTACTAATAAGTTAGAAAAATCTTTGTAAATGTTTGCTAACAATTCGTCCAAAGTGTCTTGGAACACCATCATGTTGGTTAAGTTAACTTGTTCGTGCAAGGAGAAAACTTCCAGCAGTCATGGCAATTCATGTAGAAAAAAACCAATTAAGCTTCACTCTTTGATTTTGCTTTACGTATCAGATTCTGTTAAAGAAAAAATGGAAAAAGCACTGGTAATATGGATGGAGGACAATATACAAAAATGGTTACCAGTTGATGGAAATACCATCAAGTAGAAAACATTGAGAATTTATGAGCATATATGTAAATGAGCTTGAACCATCTACATCATCTGAAACAAATCGCATTAAGATCTATATATTTTCTGCAAGTACAGGATGGTTAACAGGATTTCTCGAAAGGCATGCACTCCATAATATAAAGATCAAAGCAGAAATTGCTTCTGGAGATAAGAAGGATGTCCAAGAATTTTCACCAAAATAATTGCGGATGGTAGGTACAGTCCAAATCAGGTCTTTAGTGCGGATGATACTGGTCTCTTTTGGAAAAAAAATGCCAAGCCACACATACATATGTAGCAAAATCCCAAAAAGAGTGCCAGTGGTTTTAAGGCAGCAAAGGATCGGGTCACATTTTTATTTTGTAGCAAATAGGGAAGAGACCGTATGCTGAAGCCTCTTGTTTATCGCGTAATTAAAAAGGTATGGGTTAAAACTGCCATTTTCACTGAATGGTGCAATAAATGTTTCGTGCCAGAGGTCAGAAGATAAGTACATATATAAACGAAACAGGTCTGGTATTCAAAGCTGTTTAGATTGTAAACAACACTCCCGGCCATCCAGATTCAAGCACTTGACCAGAGAATCATCGCGACATTTAAGACTTACTACATCAAGTGAACTTTCCTGTATATTTTGAACAAAAAACGTAAACGCTTGGTGGAAAACAATTTAGCCAGATTATGTCAAAACCAAAAATTATTTGTTTGAAAATACTAATGAGTATTCCTCTATAATAACTTTAGCACACGCAGTTGGCGGAGAAGGCTTTGATGATATTGACGAACTGTTAAGTAAGAATGTTCTAAGTAAAGGCGAAATAATAGAAGTTGTCTTAGAGACTGTTGATTCGACAGAGAGCAGTGAAAGTGATGAACCGGTTCAACTAACTACAAGTTTAATTCTAGAGAGTCTTCAACTTGCTAATAAATTAGGAAACACATTCATCCGGAAGTGATCTTTTTTTGTTTTTTTTGTTAAATATCAAAATTTTTGGCCATTTTATTAAAATTTTGCAAAAAAAAAAAAAGACAAAAACTCCAAAAAATTACATTCGGACTCTAAAAACTACATTTGAAGTCTCGATTCAGTACATTTCCACAAATCCCAAATGCCATTACTGATGTACATTCTTCATGTCTTTTTTAACACAGTTTTGTATGGAACGTATCTACCGTGTAAAATCATAATTGGGTATATAAATCCTTCCTAAGACCTGCATAATTTTGTTAAATACACTTACGCAGTCCTTATCAATGCTAGATAAACGCTATTGCAGTATTGCTGACATTGTATTTCAAATGAAATAAAATTAGTATTTCGTGCTTTTACAATTAAAATTAAATTTGAGAAAATTTTCAGGTATGCTCAAATGAGATATCTCGAAGTATTTGGGTCAACATATGCGCTTTTTTATAACGCATTGCCACAAATAAGAACCTAACATTATTGATATCTTGTTAAACACCCGTATAACTTTGCGCGAATTTGTGTAACTGCAGCTTTAAATATTTAGTCAAAGATGTATACATGTTTAGCAGCATTGTTGCCAACATCATTCGTTGAATCTAAGAGCAAACAGTCGCAACAACGAACCCGGCCGATTGTAAACAGCAGCCAACAACCAACTGCGAACATGTTGCAAACGACTATGCTCATAAATAAGTAGACAACATGCGCAACCTCAAAATGAATCCGAACCCAGAGTCCGAAAGCATTCCAACTGGCATTTCTTACCTTAAACAGTCTTCGTTTCGCCGTTATCCGCGTTGGTCAAGTTGCTCGGATGCACAGGTGCGCGTGTATACGTTCGGAAAAGAAGAAGAATTTAATGTGCTAATCAAAAAATAAACAAAAAGCAAAAAAAAAAAATCAAAATAATTTGCATAAATATTTAATGAATAAAAAAAAAATAACACCAAAAATAAAGAAGTGCAAAATTGCCGTATAAAGAGAATAAGAAAAGTGAAAAATTTGGAAAAATAAAGAAATAGCGGTAAATGTCAAGTTCTTGCCAGTGAGCAAGAACTACCGACCAGCAAGCGGTCTGTCTGTCTGTCAATATTTTTGCAAAACTATTTATTCGGCTCATTCGGGCCATGTGACAGTGGGAATAAATTAAGATAATTAGCTGATGTTGTTGTGGCTATTTACACTTTCCACATCAACAACAACAAGCATTGAGACAATTTGCATTTGTTTACCTGACACAGTACGCAAGCCGACAACGGGCGACACACACAAGAATCTGTGACAAGTGGACACGCACCTGTGAGCGTGTTGTTTCAATGATCTCTCACCTCTTTCTTATGGGTTGACAGTTTGTGTGCATGGCTGTATTCGCGTTGAATGAACCTTAAGTACCGTTAGTTGTGTTTATAACTTTGACATTTCGCCGCGAAGGCAATTCCTATTTTGTTTCTGGTTTCTTACGCACTTAACATTTTTAGTCAGCGAAAGGATTATGATTGTTGTTTTTGTTTTATTCATTGTTTGTAGCAAATATCAAGCTATTGTTCATCTTTTTAACAGAGTATTTTCATAGAATTTCTGCAAAAAATCGATATCTGCTTCATTGCAGCCGACACATGTTCGCTTCGGCTTCTTGGTCCTTTTCCATCAGATTTATGTTCGCTACACTTCGCTATGTGTTGCCTACAGCTCAGCTCAGTTCAGCATTTTTTAATTTGTTTTTTTTTTTTAATATTTGTTGTGGTTACGTGCCCCGTTTTCTTGGTTTTGTTTTTGTGTTCTTTCACTTCATTTGTCAATCGATTTTTGTTGCCGCATGTCCTTTGCTTTAGTTGTTGCAAGTGTTGTTATTTTTTTTTTGCTATGCTGGAGCTAACGGTACTCATCAGCCTTGATGTCAAGTTGAGCGTTTGTGTCCTCATCACAACCGGCTTTGTGTGTTGCCAAGCGTGTAATTAATTTTGACACGATTTCTTTTTTTTTTTGTTGCTGCGTCGGCTTTTTAAAAAATTTGGAATTTAAGCCGCAGTATTGATGTTATGCATTCGTAGGCGTTTGATTTGGTATTGCAGAAACTTCGTTTAAGATTATGTTATTTATTACAGAGAAAAAAGTCATGAATTTCTTTGAACATTTTGTGAAGCTGCTTTTAGTAAGATGTTGATGGCTTAAAAAAATCAATTTAAAATGGATAATATAATTTGAAGAAACTGACTTATAACGTTTTAAGTTTTGCAAAAAGTGCACTAATTACTTCCGCTTCGAAAGGGAATTATCTCCATGCCAATAGGTCATTAGTAATACCACTAAAGTTCTCCCTTTCAAATAAATTTGAACTTATCAGGAGTGGATTCTATAAAAAGACTTGGTGGAGTGCGATACAAGATGAGTGTATTCGAATTCACACAATTGAGTGGCTGCATACCATGTATTACATATAGGTTATCATAGCATTCTCGCATCTTATATCTGCCCCCACATCTATCCAATGTTCGCGATCAACATTTCGATCATTTAATCATTTCAATACTAATTATACAAAGTTATGAGTCGTTGCTTCTTTTTTCAAAGATTGATAACTATTTAGTTCTCTTATTTCATTTTGTAAGTCCAAAAGTCCAACTACTATATATGTATGTGCAGAAGAAGAATACAATCATTCGCATAATGCACAAGACTCATATCAGAAAATTCTGCTTAGCATAGTGCTTAGTATCTTGATAATGAATAATAATAAATAAAACTTCCTCCCCACAGCATTTAGTGAGCATATTTTTACTGGCTTTACTTTTATAAGTAGCGCAATCAAGTAAGTGCTTGAACTTGATGATTTTTAATATTTGGATCTTCACTTTTCATGCGTAATCATAATAATTCTTCAAAATCAATACTGTCACCAATATAATCATTTTTTGTTAAAATTTTTTTTTTTGAGATGACATCTTGTAAATTTCAAAAAATTTTTTGAAATTTTTCAAAAATTGTTTTGCTATTTCTAAATTTTGGTTAAAAATACATTCAGCCATCGATATGTAAGATACACAGAACAGAAAGAGGCTTCATATCATTGCAATCTTACTGTCCACTTAAGATTTATCAATCTTTTTTGAGAGAAAATATATCCAAAAACGAGGTTCGCAACCTAAGTTTGTTACAGAATAAACAAATTTCTTGCCATATTGCCAGACTTTTAAAAAAAATTATGTCGCACGCCACCAAACTATAACATGGAACCTTTTTTTTTTATTAATAAGAAAAATTAGCCGGTATCTATGTATGTAACTTCTATAACAGCTCTTTTGTCAAACAGTCGTTTCATATTAATGTGGCTTTTTAAGCTTACTACGTTTGAATAGTTTTTGATTCCAAGCTTGTCCAAAAAATTAGGGTGGGTAAAATAACATGTTGTAATAAACATACATGTAGCTGGGAGCATAAAATGCATCGAAGGTTAAAACAGGACTTCGTAAACTATTCCTTTAAATTTTGCTGCATTGTAATTTTAGAATTTTTTATTTATTACTATGGTCCGTTCACTTCCTGAAGCAAGTGCTGTTGAAGCTTTCAAGGCTGTCGAATCTTTCCTTGAACCTGGCAAAGCCTCCCTGAAGTAGGGATGTTTCGTCATTTAAAAATGTAACCAATTATTTCATATGTGTTATACAAAATTAAATAATTTTTTTCGATATACATACATGTTAATACAAAATCATTTCGGGTAAGACCGTATTTTAAAATTTGACTCTTTCTGGGATGAATCTTATCTGTAATGGATATTCAGTTACAAAAGTTTTTCCTTTTGTGGTACCTTAAATTATGTTTTCAGTGTACCATAATGTTAAAGCGGTACATTCTTATTAAAATTAAGTTCAAAACGTAGCTGTTTTTTCCTTAGTTAAGCGTAAAAACCACATCGCAAACACCAACTTACGACAGAAAGTTAAATTAAATTTATCCAACGAACCGATAATTTAAATTTTAAGAAAAGCTCTTATCTCTAAATTTTTACTTCTTTTTCTATTATAAAGTAATAAAAGTACTTTTGTACTTTAATAAACAGAAGATAAGCTTTTCATAATCGCACATTCATAGTTGTATGTATGTACAACAATATCAACTTCCGCTAGAAAAATGATATCCCTAAGAATAAATGTAACTAAATTTCAATATTAAATAATAATTATCATGTTGTACTTGCATGCAGTATGTAAGACAATAGAAAAAAATACGATATTTATGTTTATTTACGTTACGTGTAAAAACACTAAAGTCTATTTAATGATTTTTGAGTGCGCTGGTGTTATAATATTGAAATTGTTTGTTGTTGTACATAGCCACTGTATCTTGTTGCGCTTGCTGTTGTTGTGTTGTACACAGTGGCGCCCGGAGTAATCAGCTAATTTGTCGTCCCCGACCAACAGAAAATATTGAATATTAGATGAAATTATAAAAATTTTGTTTACTTAAAAAAGCGTCCTCACTTTTGTTTCTCGAAAACCCTAGCAACATCACATATATTTTACATTGGATTAGAAAATCACCTACATATTCTCTAAGATTATTTCCATTTACTAAAAAAAAAGATCCACAACATTCAAAAAATTTCGTAGTTATACTAAAAAAACAAACAGCAAAATTTTAATTTCACACTACGAGGACCATTTTGCTGTACCACCCTCCCCCCCTAGGTACGCAACTGGTTGCACAAGTATCTCAAAATCGCTGATACAAATACCCCATGCAAATCTGTTTATTAACAAAACAGCGGGTTGAGTTGAATTTGAGAGAATTTGTTTACTGCTAGTAGGTTCATCTACATATTTAAGAAGTGTGTGCAGTAAAAAATAAAAAAAAAAAAAAATTACAAAATAATTAAAATGGCAAGAGTTAACCAAATAAAATAAGAAAAAAGAGTTTACATTTGAAATGTTTTTCATTTTCTTACAGTGCGACTGTGTATATTAGAAATTTGAGAAAAAAGAAAATATAAAGTGAAAAGTGTAAAAAAATTGTTTAAACAAAATACATAATAATTGCTATCTATTAATAAAAGTGTTACTGAAGCGTTTATCCGTTCCACCACCGTTCGAATAGCTGTTTCTGTGTTCGTATCGACAAGATAATTTCTAAAACATCAAGATCAATAACATCAAAAATTTAGTGCTAACTGCTCCAGGCATATTAATTATTAACTAAGAGAAAAAAAGACCATCAAGTTTTAAATACAAGTTATTTTGGATAATTTTGTGGATTATTATAAACCGGATCTTTTTTTTTTGGAAACAATATTTTCACTTTCTACAAATTGCATACGAAAGTTTTACAGCTGTGCTTAGATATACAGGTATGTTATGGAATATTAAAAATTTAATTTATTTAAATTAATAAATTTTACTTTTTTTGGAGTTTATAAACGAAACTCTATGTTTAAGCTTTTGAGTATCTGAGAAGATAAAACAGAAACAAATGGGCAAAGATTAAAGCATGAGAAATATTTTTTTTTTCAAACCACTTCCTTATGTCTGTTTTACTGTTAAAGAATAAAATCTTTCGAATTATCGAAGAATTAGATTCGAATGATATTCACACACCCCTAACAAGTAATTTAAAAAAAGCAAACGAAATATTCATGAGAGACTTATAATTATAAATCGTTAACTTCTAACAAGTAAATTAAACAAAGCTTTTCAAGTTTTGTTAAAATTATCAATTAATAAATGATTTAAACTGAGTATTATATTTATAAAACTCTTTATGAATTCCATTCGACTTGTTATTATAAATGACGGTAATACTGTTATAAATATAAGTTTCTAGAATGAAAACATTTAAACTGATAAATTTTATGTGGTCAATCTTCGAAATATTTATTAAGGACATTATAAAACCATATTCCCAATTTAAAAGTTATAAAAGTAGTAAACATATTTTTAGCATTTTAATTTGGGAGCAGTTTATACATAGATAACGTAACTCTGTCTTTCGACGTTTTTGACTTCTCGTCACCTGTTTCGAAACTTGTCAGATAAGCCCTCCCCCCTCTCACATCACAATGGTATATTTGACTTTCAGCCTGATAACTTAGTATGGAAAATATGGGAATTTCGTGCAATATATCAATACAGATTTAAAATTATAAAAGGTAAACGATATTAAGTTGACATTTATTAATGACATTTAATCTCAAAAACCTGAAATATGGCTTATAAAAATAGACATAATCTTTCGAGAAATGTCTTATTCACTTGTTTAACAATAGCATAATAAGCTAGACACTTGAAAAAGATTTGAATTAAAAAGTATGACAATAAGATTCATTAAGATAATAATAACAGCTATTTATTAAAAGAGTATCTACACAGTGTTCGATTTCAGCTATGAAAACACAAATGGCATTCTGGCACAAACTGTCACATTTGCCAAATGCCTCTCCCCCCTTCTTCCTCCTTATGAGCGTTATGAAATGTTTGATCAGCCCCATAACTGATATCATTATGTTATTCGATCTCAATGTGTGACCCATTCCACTATATTTTCGCTTCAATATATCGTTTTCGAATATGATTAGGATTGGTTAAAAGTTTTCGGTGGTAACACGCTATAGTCTTCAAGTCATACAAGCATTTTTTTTTATAAAAAAGCTAACACTTTTGGGGGATAACCCCTTGACACATGGTGTGTTAGCTTCAAAAGGGGAGATACAAGAGTAGGAATGAGGCTAACCTATTGAGCAATGATTTTTTTTTTTTTAATTATTCTGGCTGAACAATATGTGAAAGTAATCTGAAGCAAGTGTTATGCATTTGAACTTCATTTCACTTCAGTTGTTGATGCTTTGTCGATATAATGTACTTTTCTTATCACAGGTGAAAAGCTCAAGGTGGTGCTAATTTCGTTAGAGCTCGAAAAAACCTCTAGAAAATTAAGGAGGTAGAAGGAAATAATTGGAAAGAAAGGAAAATTAGGAAATATGGAAAGTGTATTACCATGCATGAACCGGGATTCGAACCTGGGCCCTTTGAGTTCTGGGCGCAGTACACTGCCACTGCGCCACAGGGCTGTCAAGCATAGAGTAAATATAACCTGTCAAGCTCTGCTGCTATTCTTATCACCGTCAAAACCGAGACAATATAGATCTTAGAACTTGTGGGGTTTAACTGATATGCAATTCAAAATTTTCCTAGTACAAGTCGCGATATTTGAAACAAATATATTTTTTTGCAAAGAAAGGGACAAAGTAAATTAAAAAAGATTTCATTTCAATATGATCGACAACATTTATGTGTTTTGAAAATCATATCAGCCAAATGCTCATCGCATTTAGGAATTATTGGAATAATTACTCATCTATTCCGCGTTTATGCATTATTATCTTGTTCCTTAGATCTTGAATTGATAAGCTGAAATAAAATGGTCCAATGGTGTCAAATACCTGCATCTCTGTGGCCAAATACATCGCTTTTTTGCCAGATAATATGACCCGAAAGCTTGTCATGCTATAAGTCAATTGTTGCATTGGCTGTGTTGCATGTGGTGCTATCCTTTTTAAACCACATATCGACCACACATATATCATATTAACGTATCCACTGAGATGAAAATGAGCCTCGGCACTGAAGATGTTTTTTTTTTTTTTTTGAAAAATCGTCATCAAGTTGAATTACGTCGTTCATTCAACCAACGAAAGCACGGTTCTTCAAATGGTCTGGAAGTTTAATTTTTTGCGGTATTCATTTCGTTTTAAACGGCCATTTACACGATAGGTTTCGATAATTTTAAGGCTTTGTGCAGCTGAGTATCAAGCCATGACTAAAATTGTTAATGACTGTAAATGACTTTCTCTGCCATGTGAAATACCCATTGGGCCACCCTTTAAATGAAAATTCATTACTTTAGACAGAAATTCGACTTACTTGCATTTAAAATGCAAATGCAAAATACCTATTACTATTTTGCATTTAAATACTTTTTCGAAAAAAAGCATTTTGTAAAATAAGTTTTTTTACATTTCTTTAATCAAAGGATATGAGGAACTCAAATCTCAACAAGCAAAGAAGATTCAGATGGTGGTATAGCAAGCATATCATAAAAATGGTACAAATAACTCTGTTGACTTCCTTAACAATGTCTATTAACTTAGACAAGTTGATAGTAAATTTTGTGATTGATACAAAGTTACCGATAGATGAAGACAACCATAATGATAATGATGATGATAATGATGACGATGGAGTATTACTATTGAAAAAGTTTCCTAGATCTGAAAAATTTGATAACATGTAGCAACTACCTAACCTTGAAAAATGTGCCACCCATATGTCATGCAGTTTGTAATTTGTGTTCCAGGTCGCCTAAAGCGTGTGAGATGGATTTGGAATCTACAGGAAAATCTCCAACAAGTCCATGCCCAACACGATGGAACTCATATTATAACTGTACGAGTATTATGGATATTTTAATGGTTCAGGAGACTATAAATGAAACTTTGAGAAAACTGGGCTTATCAGTCTGTAAGGAGATTGAGCTACAGTTCCTAATTGAATATACCAACTGCTCAAGGCCCATAGCTGATATCAAGATGCCTTCGGATGCCTTCTACCTGAATAATAAATGCGAACGAAAGGAGTACTACGCTCATTAAAAATGTATATTCCAGCATTTTGTGGTGTGCTTATAGATGTAATCAAGAAGAGTATAGAAAATCTTGAAATTTTACTCATTCGAGGACCTTAGTGCTAAAGAAAGTGAGTTGGCGCCTGTATCATATCCCTTTTTCAAACTGAAATGGGTGCCGAAAGGAAGTAGTGAATTTGTGAAAGAATTGTTCGTTGCAGAAGTAAGAAAGATGAAAAATTAAAACATAAAAGAACCTAATAAGTATTAAAAAATAAGAGAAAAAATAACGAGTGTTACCACATATTTTTAGAGGATTCCGAATAATCCGGAGCAAGTGACGCGGTATTGAAATACAATACGAAGAAACTATATTGTATTTGTATTTGAAATAAAACATAAAAACATTTTTGAATTTTGTGCTTAAATACTTTAATCAAACAATTTTGCCCATCTCTGACTTTAGAGCATTTAATGTTCAGAAAATGCCGCAATTTAAGTCGACCATAGAATTTCAGGCGTGACAGTCGCGATAATTTTTTTTTTTGTTTTAAAAGCGTGCTAAAAGCAATTTAAGCGTATTAAAGTCACCCCTGGCTTCATCTACTGAAAATAGCTCAACTCTAAAGCAGTTTAGTTGTGTTAAGAATTAAATCAAAAATGCCGCATGCTTCATTCACATGTGTACTTAGTGTGCCGAAATAAATTACTATATTTTTACTCCCAATAATTTGGTACTTCGACGTTCAATGATCCCGTACAGAAAATGAAAGATTGAATTTAAAAAACAACCAATATATTGTTATTATGCAAATCGGTGCACTAAAGTGCACTCAGTTGCCTTTACAAATCAGTGGTATGTCATGCAAAAGTTTGTTATTCGTTGACAGATGCGTTGCGCTGCAATGTGGTTACCAAAAAAAAAATACGCTTACTACATCATAATCCACTACAGCGAAATTCCTGTCACGCAATTTACATGCCTAATTAGAGAGAAACAATTGACGTGGTAGGGAAAGGAAACGAAAGAATATCGTAATGAAAATGCAATAAAAAGTTATTTTAAATTCAATCAAGACAATAAAGAAAATTAAAATCAAAATGAGAAAAGACTGGCGGACAAACACTCTTAGACACTACTTTTTATCATTAGATTACCAGTAGCTTTTGCAATCTGTGAATAGAATTGTAAAACTACCAAAAATGTAAAAAAAAACATATAGATTTTCACCACTTAAGGTCAATCAGAGCCTACAATCCTTCAGTTGAGATCTTTATGACGACTCTGAGTTGGAGATGTTTCAGTTGAAGGCTTATCCCTCATTATTTTAGTCGACAGGCTTTGAATTTTATTTTTTTTTTCTCCGTTTGTTCCAGAACTGGACAAAACTTAAAGTTGAGGCAGAGGATCGTCAGGAAGCCTGTGCGTGCTGCAAACTTTCTGATTCTCCTAAGGTAACTTAAAGTGATTAGTATCGGCATTTTAATTTGAAGAGGAGAGTAATTTATATTGAAAATTGAAGATTACATTGTACTGTATTTCCTAAAGACCGCTCAAGACCATTCTTATATTTATTTGAATTATTTCTGTGCTGTAGAAGCTAGGTCGAAATGCTAATAACTTTTCGGAATGGTGCTTTGGGACTGTATAGGCTTTTAGTTCTCGGCTTACAACTATGGCATAATATTTGACGTGATGAAATAGGAATACTGTTCCTTTCTTAATGATTCGAAGCGCTCTCTACACTGGGCATAAGGTATTTATGGGTCTTGTTGATTGCTATTTAATGTGTCTTGTCCATGTGCTCAGTTTTTCCGGACATCGTTGAATTTCTCTTAGAGTTCTTTGGTTGGATTTTTTCTTATTCCCTTGCTAGTTAAAAATACTTAAGCAGACGAAGTGTTCTCGTCATAGGCAACCATTTGAATTTTCTTCTTCTAATCTACATATCGCTGTTGTTTGTTGTATTCCATAGCACTTCTTTGGTTACGTTGTTCGAATGGTTGAAACATTTAGTGGTCAGAAGTAAAAATTGTGATATATCTCCTTCAGGTCCTTAGTCAGGTGCAAAAAAAAAACCGTTCTTAGGTCATATTGAGCGTGATTCTCAAAAAACGAACTGCCGCTCACTTAATTATTGCCTTCCAAATATACTCGTGTTGCAAATTAGCAAGCTTAGGTGCTTTTTCAACTTATATTTTCTTACATAATATTAAAGAGTATTAAGCATTGAAAATGCTTTTGTTGTGTCTGTATACATTGCTTAAAGGCTGCCTATCTAGGCTGCCGTGCTGCTTAAATCAAGTTCACAAGACGCTTAACCAATCTTTTCGTTATTTAAAATAAAAATTCCAAACAGAGTTATGAAGTCAATGATAGGTTGGTGGATTAGTTGGTTTCTTAGACAGCGAAAAAAAGATACAAATCACTATATTGATTGATTAAGTGATTAAAGAGCACATTGCGGGGCGTTTCTTGCTGTCGGAAGTTGGAATGTTCAAAGCAAAATACGCAAAAAAAAAAATAAAAGCTTCAAAAAACAAAAGTGCGTAATTTTATGGAACAACAGAAAACAAAAACTGCCTGCGAAACGGATTCTGATCTGTAAGATAAAACGTATTTAAAATTAGAACCCACCAGCTGTTGTTATTACAAAAAACATATTATGAAACAATAGTTAATAAATGTTAAGAAAAATTTTAATAAAATAATTACATATGTAAATCGGTCATTCTTTATATAACTTTTTTTTTATTTATTTTAACCTTATTTTGAAACGAAATATCTCTTAAACTATAGGGAATGTAATAAAAAACCCAAAACCTTTATTGCTTAAAATGCATTAATTTTATGAAAAACAAAAAAATTTTAAATAATTTAACTTAAACATTAATTTATTTTATAAAAAACTTTTTATTTGTAAAGATTTTTTCTTAAAATATCTTCGATACAACATACATATGTATATTTTTTTGATTTTTTTATGTTATTCTTCAATTCCATTCTAGGAGTGTTTCTGTTTTCAAATACAAATTCCTGACATAACTTTGGTATACATCAATCAACTAGAATGCTGAGCGTCTTCAATATAAATTTATATTTTCCAAAGTTATGTGAAGAATATCGATTTGAAACATATAATGAACTAGCATTACCCTGTGCGCATCGCTTCACTTCAACCGTGCTGTATATTCCATGTGCAGTCTGTGTGAAAATTCTATTTAGAAAATACTTTTGTATGAGGACCACCCTTAGTATGCACCCAAAATAAAATTTTTACAACCTAAGCAGTGCCTCTTAATATAAAAACCACATGATGTAAATTCCTTGAGAATCGATTTAAGCGTTCTTCGAGAAAATGATATTTAAAATATTTTTTTGTGTGAGGGCCACCCTAAATAAAAGTTTTGTATCCTTAGCTATGCCTCTTAACATAAGAGCTACGTTGTGTAAATCGTTTAACCTGTTATCGTGAAAATGACATTTTAAAAAATTTTGTATGAGGGCCACCCTAAGTTTGAACTTGAAATAAAATTTTTACGATCTTATCTGTGATTCTTTATATAAAAGCCATATGGTGTAAATTCCATGAGAATCGATTTTGCGGTCTTTGAGAAAATGATATAAAAAAAATTGTTGTATAAGGGCCACCCTAAATAAAAGTGTTGAAGCCTTATATATGACTCTTAATATAAGAGCTACGTGGTGTTAATTCGGTGTGAATCGATTAACCTGTCTTCGTGAAAATGATATTTAAAAATTTTTGTGTATGAGGGCCACCCTAATTTTGCACTTTAAATAAAATTGTTACAATCCAATCTCTGCCTCTTAATATAAAAACCATTATTGTAAATTCCAAGAGAATCGATTAAGCAGTCTTTGAGAAAATGCTATTTTTAAAATATTTGTGTATGAGGGCCACCCTAAATAAAAGTTTTGTGGCCTAAACTATGCTTCTTAACATTAGAGGTACGTAGTGTAAATTCGGTGTGAATCGATTTATTTGTCTTCGTGAAAATGATATTTAAAAATATATTTGTATGAGGACCACCCTAAGTATGCACCCTAAATAAAATTTTTACCATCAAATCTGTACCCCTTAACATAAAAGCCATACTGTGTAAATTTCATGAGAATCGATTTGCCTGTCTTTGAGAAATCGCTATTTTGAAAATATTTGTGTATGAGGGCCACCCTAAATATGCACCCTAAATAAAAGTTTTATAGCCTATGACACCCGCCCGATCGATACTAACATACTGTAAAAATTTCATCAAAATCGGCTGGATAGTTTCCGCGTGCATAAGAGACAGACAGACAGACAGACAGACAGACAGACAGACGGACAAAAAATGAATTTTATATAATAGATAATATATAAAAAATTAAAAAATTTTTAATATCGAAGAAACATTTGTTTAAATTAAAAAATTAATCTTTAAGCAAATTTATTCAAAGTGAACGATATTTTTTTTTTCTTTAAAGTTGAAGTATTTTAAACAAAACAGATTTTAAGTTTGAAACTGAGCCAAAAAAAAAAAAAAATCGGCCAAACTCGTCAAAAACTAAATGGGTAACATTAACATTAACATAAAATGGTTTCATATCGAGAACACTTTTCGAGGACACTTTATCGAATTAGAAGGGGTATGGTATCCGAACTTGAATACTTCTCTGCATCCTATAACTTCAATCTACATCCACTTACAAAGCAGTTTACAAAAGTTTTCAATCTGTCAACATGGACTTATGGTAGCAATTGACATTATTATGGCTAAAAGCTAACTTCCCATGCAGACTCGACTGTTGCAACTATAATAGCCGCTTAAAAGAACTAAAATCAAAATCTTCCAAGTCAAATAATAAGCAATAAATTAGTATCAATTATATAAAACAACAAAATACTAAACTAATTGAAGAATAGAAACATCAACAAAGACGATAAATGTTGTTTATTTTACACTCCAGAGGCACCAGCAGCAATTGCTGCAGCGCCACATCAATGTTTTTCTAATAATCTGGCTTATTGACTCTATAGCAGAACAACGACAACAGGTAAACAAAAAATCAATATTAATGTCGTCTTCTATATTGATTATAGCTCCAATATTTAAGGTGAAGGTAGCAATGATTTACTACATCAAAAATTTATTGCACCAAAGAAATATTAAAATTACTTAAAATTAAAACTTTTTTGTAACGGAAGAATCGCTCTTAATTGAGTGTACTCTTTATTTGTGCGTACTCTTTTCTTGTGTGTAATCTTTTTTTGTGCGCACTCTTGACTTTTACACACTAGATATTTTTGAGTAGGATCAAATTCATTAGTAACCTATGAACATTTTCCTAACTCGATAAGTCTTATCGTCTTGACGCATACCACTCCCGGAGCTATCATAAAGTATTTCGTCATGGAGCCGTCTAAAGCAGAGATATGTGAAGATGAATCATGATACTTTTTACTGACTGCCTAAATTCATATTGCTTGAAGTTTAGTGTTTTGAAAACAGCTTATAATGCCGATAAAAGCCAAACCATGATTTTTTTTCAGGTTTTTTATTGTAAGGATTGGTTAAAAATTTATAACTGTAAGGCAAAACACGTGAGTGATTGATAATGATACACTCGCAACAGAACACATGCTCTGCATAATTTTATTTATCTTAAGTTAATTAATTAATAAGCTCTTACCTGAAGCTGAATAGCTAAAAAGTCTAACAGCAGTAGTAGCTTAGCTCTATTGTTATTTTTTTTCACCTTTAATTTCCACCACAATTTCAAAAGCAGCATCCTTCATCAACTTTAGAACTATTTTTGTTTTATGCCTAACAATTTGTTTGATTGGAAACATTTTCTTCAACAAATTCTATAGTTTTTCCTTCTTTTAGCAACTTTTGTTGCTGTTTTGTTGAACAACATTTCATCTTGTTGCTTTTGGAGTTTCTTCGTGAATCACGACAATCGCCAACAACATGACATTCTTGTTGTTATTGTTGTTCTTGGAGAACCTGAAATACATTGCAAGTAGATTAGCAAGATTAGTTGCATCTTCCAGTGCTGTTACTGTTGCTGCCATCAATATTGCTTTGCTAAGCAACAAATGTTCTATTCGTTGTAGTTGTTGTTGCTGTTGTTGTCATACTACACGTATATGCAAATTTCTTTCATTTTGGCATCCATTTGGTTCAGCATTTGCATCCGCATTTCATGCAGGTCTTGTTGTCGTTTTTCTGTTTGCTCCTGCAACTATAATGTTGTTCTGAAGTTGCAATTCTGAAGTGCATTTTCTATTGCAAAGGTAATTCCATGAGATAGTTTAGTTCAAACTGAAGAATGTGCTTTGATGGGGCACTTCGCAGAGCCAAACACGATCCTCTCTCCTCAGAACAGGGTTCCCGATCTATCACTGATGATAAGTTAAATTTATTCATTCGGGAGAAAATGAAGAAATTAAATAAAAAGTATCATTCCTTCAGCAAAGGTGTTTTGTTTTTGCAAGACAACACGCCTAGACCATTTCGTTAAGTGCAAGTAAGATCCACATTAGTTGAAGCGAGAACTTAAGTTGAATAGCTGCGGTTTTTCCTGCAATTTTCTGAGATGATTTTATTTGGGCATTTATAAGTCACTACTCTGATGCTCTATTTAAAAATATGTACAAGATAAAGAGATTATTTATAACTTCTACTGAGTTGATAACGCTACCGGACAGTGCCATAATAAAAAGAATAAATGGTTGTTACAGCATGATATTTATGATAACGTGGACAAATGGTAAATTTAAACTTAATTCGTGTTTGTAGGTAGGCGTTTAAAAGAAGCTCCGTAATGGGTAGATCAATGTTCGGGCAATTTAGCTTATTGAGCAAAAGAATAAATCAAAGCGCAAACATTTTTATTACTTAAAATTTTTTAAGATTTCCTTCCTTCAAATGCAATACCTTCATTATTATACACTCTAATGCTATCTCAACATTGTACATTAATATTATAAAATTTAATATATGTGTATGTAAATTAATCAACTATTAATAATCAGAATCAATAAAAACCAGTGATTAATTACGTAAAAAACTGAAAAATTACTACGCACAGTCAAAGGCTCGACTTAATTAATTTTTTTGGCTGGAATTTTCATCAACTTATTATTGAAAAGATACAAAAAATAATGACAATATAAATAAATATGAGATAATTTTTCGTTTAGCATAGAATAATTTTTAGATTAGATTAGGAAACAATTAGGTAATTACTCGCTTTTATTGTGATCACGTCCTTGAGTGCATACAGAAAAAACATAATTTAGGAAAATCTTTAGACTTTGTCATGAAAGCACATTGATTTTCCTAGATTTTTAGACTGCGTTTATTGACATGACCACCCCATTAGACGTTTAGTTCGCATACCTGCTGATTGGAAAACCTAATTAAGCTATAACTATGCCTTACCTTAGCCTTGAGTCATTGTTTCCTATTTAGTACCGAACGTATATATCTTTGGGAAAGTTTTAGATTAATTTCTAATCGGGTTTCTCTTCAATAACTTAAAGAAAGACTTAAGAGGAAAAGGAAAGCGATTTGTTGGTGATGAAGAAAGTAAGGCGGCAGTAGAGAAGATGATATGGAGAATGGAGAATATTTGTTTAATTCGATTAAAACTGTGACCGTCTTGTATTGGTTTTTTATGGGCTTACCGCAGGCTTAGAACTTTTCAGCCACTTCTCGTACATAAATGTGAATATATCCGGATTAAACTTTTGTTGCTGCGTTTTGTCCAGTAAAAATCCTCCATTATTATTGTAAGAAAGAGGTTAGCGTCTTTAAAAAAGCAACAAAAAAGAGTATAAAACTTTTTATAACATAAAATTTTTGTTTCTTAAATTTTCTCATTGTTTATTACCCAATTCTCGTCGCATTATTTATTATCAATTATTCAGTAAGTCACATGTAAACTTGCCCATTACTTTTCGTTAGCTGTTTTTGTTTTGATTTTTTTACGAGGTTTTTCTCATCGACTCATATTCTCGTTTATGTTTCCTGTTCTTTACTCAGATTTTTTTTTTTTTTTTTTGAATTCTTGTTCCTGTTTATTTATTTCTTTTGGTTATGTTATGTTTATGGCACCTTATCTCGGAAAAAGAAAAGAAAGCCAGCCTTTACTGCGCTCTTGTCGCATTCGTCTGTCAGTCCGTCCGTCCATTCGTTTCGTCTGTCATTTTGTCTGTCCGTATCTTTATATGTCGTTTTTAGCGTACGTTCAGTTCTTTTGGGCCATAAGCGAGTTCATTGAATTCTCGCTATTCCCATAAATAATTCCCAAAACAGGTTATTTTCTTTGAGGCAATTTGGGATTAAAACTGCACATGGAATGCGGCAGCGCTACAGCAGCAGCGGCAGAAACTGCGTACGACCTCATCGTCAAGTGTGCCATGGTTTCGATATTTGATTTGGTCTGTTTTTTGATTTGTATTTTCTAGTTTTGGTAGCTAGTGGGATTTTTCTTTATTTTTTTTTGTAAGGTTAGAGACCGTGTGTATTATGTTTGCATGAATGCCTTGCAGCGGAATTGAAATTGGATTTTCTTATCGTGTTTGATTGTGTGACTTTGGCTCACTTTAGCAAAAATATGCACTGAGGAAAATAAATTCGAGTACATATTAGTAAAAGCTTAAAAAATTCTAATTTTTCTTTATAATCCAGATAGAATAGTTGGCATCTGACAAACTTGAAATGTGTACTTTATAAAGGGTGTTTTTAAGAGGCTTAAATTGGCAACACTGTTGTTTGTCAGCTGACAGATGACTTGTGCTCAGAATGACATGCATAGACTTAGGCCATTTTGCAAAAAATGGAAATTTACTAAATTGTCTAAAACTTCAACTTTTAATTCACTCAAAATTCATATGCCACTGAATTATTTGTGAAAATGTGTGTAGAGTCAAGTTTGTGCTGATAAACCAGCAATACTTTGGCATTGTTAACAACTTTTTTTTTTGTCAGGATTATTGAAGTTAACTCGTTTAATTAAATTTGTTCACAAAAATATCGTCAAATTCTCGGCTATTTTAGAGATTTTTGAATTCTTACCAGGCCCACGGCTTTGCGATGAAATTTCCGATCAGGCCAATCAATCCCGGTCACTCGATAACTCTGATCGTAACATTTGTTCGTAACAAAGATATGGTGTGATTTTCCAAAAACATACATAATGTGTTTAATTGAAAAACTAAATCCAGCGTTTTTATTCGAACACCTTTTTTTTACCATATAGGAAACGGATAGTAAAAAGTCAGACAAGTTATGTTTCCTCTTCAGTGACCTTGAGTTGATTCAGTAAAGAGTTTTCAATCCCGCTTTATTTTCACTTCTGCATGAGCAAGAAATAAATTTGGATTGTCCTTAATCCATGAAGAAAACATCACTGTAAGGTTTCAGCAGCAGAAAATAAAACTATAGTCTGACCAGTCATTGCTATTTTGGGTTGATTTATTCTGTATTTTTGTCGTATGTCATACATGCTGTACAGAGCATAGATTTTTTTCTAGTCCAATAAAACACAATAGATGAATTAATCTATCAATTTTCCATACTCATAATCTATTATTCACTACCATATATGTACTCGTATACTCACAAATAACTTTACTTAATGATTTGTATTAATTTATAAAGCAGAAGTTTTTGGTATGTGCCTTTAAGAGCAATTGGACCACCCTTCCGTAACTATGGCGAAAATCCCATTTCGACAAGCGCTCGAACGATTAGCAGACAAGCCATATTAAATGATTTCAGCCCTCGAAAACGAGAATCATCTCATTGCATTCTGCAAATTTTGTTCTGATACCACAACCCGATTAATTTATAAATTTGAAGTTGAAATGTAGGAAATGAAAGTTTCACGCAGAAGTTAATTTTTTGCTTCTTAATTACCAATATTTCTTTAAGTTTTCCAGTTTAATATTATCTCTAGAATAGCTGTCATATACATATATTTTATTTGAAAGTTTACCTGTGATTTAGCTGAGAATTTTTATTGATTTAGTAAATATTTTTCTGTGTTATACGAAACGCGAAATTGCGCTTACAATACATCTCCACACGACTTTTACATAATTTGAGTAAACATTTTCGCTCCATGCAATAAGCGCAACTACGACAACAGCAACAACAATAAAAAAACTTTAGACATAGGGAGGGATTCCAGGTGATGCCAGTGACTTTGTAGGTTTTCACTATTTGTGTTTTGTCTTGCATTCTACTTGGCTGTCTGTTTGTTTCTTCGTTGGACGACTCTGCTTAAGATAGCGAATGACATTTGAGAAATGTTGTTACAAGCGAGTGATAGAACATGGATAGATATGGAAAAAGCTGAAATTTAATAAAAAAATAAAAAAACAAAAAAAAAAAGAAACCATTTAGATACGAATAGAGAGATAGGTACATCTGTAGAGAGTTATATTGCCATTGCGTTCTAAGTTCAAGACAGCAACTTTATTTCTTTTTAGCATCTTCTCCTTTTTTGGTTCGTTGCATATCAAATTGACTCTGTGGGAAAATCAAATTTATTGATTTATCAATTTGGTATTTTATTTTGTTAGCTTACTTTTTTTTGTGCGATACTTACTTCTTTTTCTTCTTCTTTTTGCGTAATAATAATTTTGATTTAATTTTGTGTAAAAAACTTTAGAACTTCCTGCTAACAATAGGGCAACGTGTTTGTTTTTATTTGACCATCAATTTTAAGTTTTACTACAAAAATCCGATTCACAATTTTATGGAAAAAATTTTTTATGTTAATGGTTGTTAATGATTTTATCTTTACTTAAGATCAGCTGAATTAAAGCCTTAACGAACCATTAAACGAATGCTACTTAGCAAACCATAAGTGTTGCCTTTAAAATGCTATAAGATAATTTTCAATTGAACTTAAGTCTTTTATTACTACATTGGTAGAAGAAGATAGGAAGGAGCATTTTAAGTCATTAAAAGTCAGAAATGCCAAACGTATTTTTATGCTGCATTGAGTCTTTACTGTCGCAATGAATACTCAACATGTTGTAAATGGCGTAGTTACCAAATGGCTGTTAATGACATTCAGCTAAAAATACCTAAAATGTTCCCAATATCCCATAAATTTGAAAAAAAATAATTCAGAAGTCCTACACGATTTTCTCCATCATTTTATTTTGCTATGTTTCGTATAATAAGGAGTGGGTCATAAAAACGAAACATTTATATTTTTTAACTTTTTTGACTTTCACATATTATACACTTTAAAATCCTTAAATAACATAAACCCTCATATATGAGCTGTCAGATTGTTGAATTAATGAAAAAAGCATCGAAACGAGACATTTTCAATTTCAAAAAAACTTTTCAGAAAACATTACAACTAAAAATTTCCAAAAAGGTCCATCAAAATGCAAAATTTCCATTTATATCTTATAATTTTAATAAAATAAATACAATAAAGTTTCAACAACGTCAGGATTTTGTGGAATTTTAACATAAAATTATAGAAATTAACTAAACAAAGAAAATAGAAAAAATTGTACTCCACTCTTCTCATAGGAAGGTAATAATATTAAGTGTGGTGCATTATCTTATATATATTTTGTATATGCTTAATGTTTGTGGGCATGATTCGTATCTGTTTCATACTGATCTAAAAACTTATGGATATAGTGGAGTGGTATCATTGCCATAGAGGGTTAGCGTGAAATCATCTACCTTGGCGACCGCTCTGTATCTGTACCCCTATAGTAATTTAAGAAATTCAGTTAGGAATAGATTCCAAATAAGTAGTTGACGACCCTACGCTGTACCCTTGCAAACACTAACCTACTTACACAGGAGTCGTCAAGTTCCGCTGTGATAGCTTTACAATCAGTAATCATACTGCTGTCAAAAATGCGCCTGGGGTCAACGTTCTAGTTCTAAGAATAATGCCAATGGCTGTTTGAAAATAAATTTTTATTTTATAGATCAAAATTACATAAAAAGGTTTTGATTTTTTTACAAAACGAAAGTGAAAGGACTCATATGTTGTTATCAGTAGCTAATCAAGGATTTGACTATAGTATTTGTGTATAGTAGTGACAAACTGAATTCGGAAATCAAGCCACAAACAACTTAATTTTTTCTGGCGCAATTTCCACTTCACTCTTTCAAAAATTTTGGCGTATTTGAGTGTTTTCCCCGAAAAAAATATTTGCAATATCTTTTTTGAAAGTATTTGTAAAAATAATGATATATTTATATTTTATTTATGGTTTTCAAGACAAAGCTTTGAGATTTTAAAGAATAAGCACCTCTTTAGGTATCACAATTCGTCTCGTTTCGCCTGCAATTTTCAAGCCTAAAAACATGCTATTATAATTTAAATTAAAACAAAAATATATAAATGAAAAAGCCGCTTTTATTAATTATTATTTATTTTTTGAAAAGGCTTATTGGTGACAAAAAAGTTTTTAATAATAAAAAATAATTAAAAAAATAAAAATTTTTGAGTTTTAATTTTTACTTCGCCAACGTTCCGCAGTTTAATGAATAATTAATTACAAACATTAGAAATGCACTAGCATGTTTTTAGGCATGCAAATTAGAGACGAAACGAGACAAATCGATAGGAATAGTAATAGCGATTTGAATTCGGGCACAATTCTTTATTTTTCGATTAATGGATTATATTTTTACAACTTTTTTGATGCCAAAAATTTAATAATTTAATACGTTAAAAAGATCAAAAGTAATAAAAGGCAAAAAATAATTGTAGATGCATAAAATAAGGAGAAACTGTAAACATCACTAGAAAGTGAAATTTTAGTCTGAAGTTTTCGCCAAATTTAAAATGTAATGAAAATTGCATAAGAAAATACAGTGGCTCACAGCTAATTTCAACCAGCACCTTTTTAAAACTTTAAATGATTATAACTTCTAAGCAACAAGTAATATCAACAAAATTTATGTGTAGTCTTGTAGATTTGTATATTAACTTTAAAATAACAAGTTAGATTATGTTCACAGACATGTTTTTTAATAACTTAAGATCTAATACTAAAAAAAGAGTAAAGCAGAATGTCACAGCTTATTTCAACCAGCTAACAAAACAAAGATTTTATCAACATAATTTTACAATTTCAATACTTAGTATGGCCTCCTTTTTTGTCTGCAACAACCTTCAGTCTTTTTGGCATCGACTAAACCAACTTCCGAGTTGTTTGGGGGGTGATTTTTGCCCATTCTGCAATTAAAGCTTTCTTCAGGTCATCTTTGGATGAAATTTTGTGTTTGCGGATATTTTGGTCCAAAATCGACCAAAAGTTTTCTATAACATTAAGGTCAGGTGACTGGGCCGGCGGTTGCATAAGGTGTGGGCAATTCCAAATGAGCCACGACTGAACAATGCCTGACTTGTGTTTCGGGTCATTATCTTGATAATATCGAAAATGGGGCCGTATGCCAAGTTTGTTGGCACTTTGGAGTAAGTTTTTTTGCAGTATGTTAAGACACATTGTTTTGTCCATTGTACCTTCTATAAATTCCAAATTCCCAGTGCCGGCAGCTGACATACAGCCCCAAACCATGACGCTGCTACCACCATGTTTGACTGTTGGCTTGATGTTTTTATTTTGCAGTTCTGTATTCGGCTTGCGCCAGATATACGACTGCCCATCAGAGCCGAAAATATTAAATTTTGACTCATCCACGAATATGACGCTCTCCCAAAAGCTGAAGTCCCTTGAAACATGCTCTTTAGCGAAAGCGAAACGGCTATGCTGATTTTTTTGACTTATAAAGGGCTTCTTGCGAGCTACTCTGCCGTTAAAGTCATGCTCCCGAAGAACTCGACAGATAGTTTCTGCACTGCAAGACTTACCCAACTCATGGTAAACCTCAGTAGCCAATTTTGGAGCCGATAGCTTCGGATTGTCCCTGATTTTCCGCACTATATAGCGCTCATCAGTTGCGTTGAAAATTTTGTTTGGTGCGGTTCTTCCTTTATTATGCACTCTGTTTTCGTGTACAAATCGCGATATTATGCTTTGAACTGTCGAGTCACTTAAATTAACCATTTCTGCTATTTTTCGGCGTGATAGGCCTTTTTTAAAATGATTGAGGACTAACTCCCGCTGCTCAATGCTTGTGCGTCGTCTCATTTTTAAAACTTACTTGCGTTTTCAAATCAACCAGCGAAATTATACTAAAAATATGTAGCTTACACCTATTGCTGACATGAGGAAAAAAGCGTAGAACACGCGATCTCAAATATTCTCAGAACTCACTGGTTGAAATAAGCTGTGAGGTAAATTTTTGTTGCTAGATTCTTTTTCCGTCCGCTGACGGACAATTAGGATTATTCTTGTGAATTTTCTTTTACACATTTCATTTGAGCATCTTTATATACAAATCTGCTTATAAATTTTGTTGATATTTTCTTTTGCTTAGATGTTATATTCACTTAAAGTTTTAAAAAGGTGCTGGTTGAAATAAGCTGTGAGCCACTGTATATTTACAGCCCTTAGTACATACAAAATAATCTTTTTTTAACATTTACAAATTGGTGTTTATTGGACGATTATTATTGATATCTTCAAAGTTAGTTTTTTTTTACTCCGACTTGTAACACTTTTGAGTTGAAAGCTAAAGAAGATGGTTTTAATGGATTTTATTACCATAATTACCGGAAATTTCTACTTCATTTTAAAAACCATTTTTTTACTGAATTGGAAAGGATAGATTTGCAAATCCCTACAATAAATAGTATCCATAGCAATAATGGCCCCCAAAACTAAAAATACCAGTACAGATGGCGACACGGAAGTTTCTCAATATAAAATTTTGCAGAAACTGAAATGAAAAAAAAAAAAACTTTGAAATAAACTTTTAAAGCAGCAACTTTTACGAGTAGAGACGTTTTTTTTTTTTTTTTTTTGAATAAAAAGATGATTGAAAAGTCATGCATTACTTGCTTGATTTCATTAGAACTCGTAGAGTAGAAAATTTAAATTTATTTTTTTAATGACACCTGTTCACAAAAATCCAAATAAAATGACGACGTTGCTAAAAAAAAAACGGTTGTAGATATAAGTTTTTATTTGAACTTTTTTTGGTACGCGCATAATCAAGTTTTTTTATTAAAGCCAATCTTTTTCGTCGTATGACCTTTAGGAAAACATCAGCTTTTTTGTTTAATAAATTCGGAAAAAAAAACTGTTCGCCAGTTGCTTTTTGTCTTGTGCTGTTTAAATGTTGCAATGACATTTCACACAAAATGCATTTAAGCAGAAAGCCACTAGCTTCTTGGCCCAAACTGCTAGCCACACAGTCAGTCGCTCGGTCATGCATTAAAATAAACAAATAATCAACTAAACAAAATTGATGAATATTTTTAACTTAAGTTGTTTTTGTTGTTTTCCCATCCGCTGCTCATCTTCAACACCATAATTATGACCTTCATTAATAATAATTTTTTATTGGTTTTAATTGCGAAAGCGTTGCGGCTTCGTTTAACAACTTGGCTTAGCCACGGGCAGTAAGCGAGCGAGCGAACGAACAAACGAGTGAGCAAGCGTCTTAAAGCCAAAGCTGCTACCAATGCTGTTGCCAAGTTGGGCTCTTCGTTAGGTGACTGAGCAAAGTTGCAATTGCTGCCGCGCTGTTGGTGTTTCTTTTATTTTATCTTTTAATTTTAGTTTCTTTTGTCTTAGTGTTAGTCATCGTAGTAAATTGATTGAATTTCGTTTAAGAAAACAACAACTTGAATACAAGAAAACTGCATCTCTAAGTTGCATAAATTGTTGAAATGACATCAGATAAAAAAAATGCATCTGTGTGGCTTGAATTTCGTTTGGTTTTTGTACATCGTGTGCATAGAAATATAAAAAGTTTCCATAAGATTTATTGTTTTTAAGTTAATAAATTGTTACGACAACAACAAACTGTTAATTTAAGTTGACTTTTAAAAGAGAAATTAAAAAAAAAAAAATAATTAAAATGTTGAAAATCATTAAAATAAAAAAAAAATTTGCTTTAAGCAAAATTTGCAAAAAAAGCTAATACATAGTGAGTAAAGATACATATGTATGTATGTACATATATTTAAGATAAAAGGAGAAAAAAGTTATTGTTAATTGATACTTTTTTCTATCCTTTATTGTCTCATATAAAACTATCTTTTAGGCAAAATCATAATAAAATTTTTTTTCTATGTATAGTCATGTGCAAAACATTTGCAACTGGAAATAAATCAACGATTTTTGTCCACTTAAAAAAATGCAAATAAAAAACTTTATATGAGGTTTTATGCCATATACATACAGCCTTTGAAAAATACTTAAGAACGGTGTTTATTTTTCATTGTAATAGCTTGTGTTCATTAAAATTATCTGAATTTCTTAAAAATTATGCTTAATTTTATGAAATAAAGATATTTCAATAATATTTAAACGAAAAAATTAAATATTTTGCTTCAATTACAAAAAAAAAATCTACTTAAAAATACTTAAGAACGATCCAAACAATGATTGGAAAGTATCAAAAATCAATTAAAAAATATTGAAAAAATGATCAATACTTTGTTGGAAAGTATTTTTGCTTTATCACAGCCGCACAACACCGTTGCATCGATTTAATTAAGGCCACATCGTTCCACAGCAATGGCCTCCCAGGCTTCCTTTGTTCTTTCGAATAACTGGTCAAAATTCGTAATATTTTGCGTATTGAGTGCATTTTCAGGTCATTGCAAAGATGGTCGATTGGATTTAAGTCCACGCTTGCGGATGCCCAATCCAAAACCGGTCTTGAAAAACATTTTAAGCAACTCGAGACGTGTGTTTAGGGTCATTGTCTTTTTGAAATTTCCATATGACCGTCGAATTCTCTTCGGCTCATGGTAACATTACGTTCTGGAGTATCTCATCATATTGAATTGCATCCATAGTACCTTCAATTCAGTGCGTAGGCCCGACTCCACTCCTCGAAAAGTATTCCCAGATCATTATTGATCCGCCACCGCGCTTGACTTCTATCGAAGCATACCCGCAAGAAACCTTTAGTCACAGCGTAGCAACGAACACAACGAGTTGAATTTGCTCGGAATCACATCTCTTGGACTCAAAGGAAGTGGCACCATTATATTTTTAGTGATGAAACAAAGATGAATAGATCAGGACCAGATGGTAGAAAGAAGTGGCATTTGATCCAAATTACGTTTCAGCAGTCAAGCGCGGTTGCGGATCAATAATGATCTGGGAATGCTTTTTGTGGAGTGGAGTCGGGCCTATGCACTGAATTGAAGGTACTAAGGATGCAATTCAATATGATGAGATACTCCAGAACGTAATGTTACCATGAGCCGAAGAAAATTCGACGGTCATATGGAAATTTTAAAAAGACAATGACCCTAAACACACGTCTCGAGTTGCTTAAAATGTTTTTCAAGACCGGTTTTGGATTGGGCATCCGCAAGCGTGGATCTTAAATCATCAATAATACAAATAAAAATTTAAATTTAGTATAATAATGTTTCGTAGTTGACTGTGCAAAACATTTGCAACTATTCTCTTAAAATCCGAATGAATAACAAATAACATCAATATTTGATCGAACAACCTCTGATTTTTATTACAGCTGCGCATTTTCTTGGCATGGACTCGATTAAATTATCTAAAAAATGTATTTGGAATTTCCTTCCACTGTTTTTTGACTTCTTTAGAAAGTTCATCCGGTTTTTTTTAAATTTTGGTTCCCTATCCTTCGCTTTACAATCTTCCAAAGATTCTCGATTGGATTAAGGTCCGGGGACTGCGTCGGCCATTGTAGAACATCAATGTTTTGCTGTTTGATACAATCTTTTATTAGTTTCGACGTGTTTGTCGTTATCATGCTGGAACCTTCATTTAAGTGGGATTTTCCAAGTTGCATACGTTAAAGTATGAATTTATAATCAAGAGACTTCGTCGAATTGGACCGATTCCTTTTGCAGAGAAGTAGCCCCAGACTATGACGCTGCCCCGTCCATGCTTGACAGTCCCTTTGATATATTTCGGGTTCACCCTTCCTCCATTTGGTCTTCTACCAGACTTTTTCCATCAGATCCACTTAAATTAAATTTATACTCGTCGGAAAAAAGATCTTTTTTCCATTGGCTAGATGTCCACTTTAAATGGTTTCGTGCAAAATTGAAACGAACTAAGCGATGTTTAGGTGAAACAAATGGTTTTTTGACTTATTTGTAACGACGAAGATTCTTCTATGGCTCTACGTCTGATGGTAGAAGTGTCCACATTTAACTTTTAAGTAATTTTTTATATCTTTTGAAGAAGCTTATTATTATTTCTTTGTCTTCTAGATCGCTTGTCTCACGAATTCTTCAACCTTTATGGCACGAGTCAACAATTCCACTTTTGATTATGCGCGAAATAGTTGCCTTATGTATCGAGTACTTTTCTGAAATTTCTTTCTGAGTCATATTATTTTTATAATCTTTTAAAACACTTGATTTAGTAAAAAAAGTTGTATTTATTTCCACCCATTTTGTTAAAAAAATGTTAATAAACTTTCCTCACTCACGAAGATTTGATCTCTATAACAAAGAGCAGTCGGTTGAAATCGAAAAAGTTACAAATCAATTGCGAAGAAACAAAATGTTATAAAAAAAACACATTTCCTGTTATAAAAATGTCAAATTTTGCATTTCTCAGAAAAAAAACGTCAGCTAGTTGCAAGTGTTTCGCACAGCCGACTACGATACATTTTTACATTGAGTTTACATTTACTTTTTGTTTACGTGTTGAATGCACTTTTTGTTTTTTAAATATCAATATGTATGACATGAAACCTCATATAAAGTTTTATATTTGCATTTTTTTCTTGTGACCAAAAATCGTTTCAGGTGTTTTCAATTGCAAATGTTTTGCGCAGCTCTGTATACATCGCTTAGTCCAACCAAAAGGTATTTTATTCGCATTTAAGTTAAAAAACAATAAGTAATTCGCGTTTGCTTTCAAAAGGGTACACACTTTATTTGCGTTCAAATGTTCAAAAAGCTACCTTCTTCGATGAGGTACTTTCTTAGATCAGTCGAAATACCATTTTTTTTTTGTTAAATTTCAATATAAATCAAGTTGCTAAGAGTTTTATGTATGTATGTATATTGGTCTCAAGTTTAGTACATCCGGGTCCTTATTATAATTTCAGCACATACATATATATACAATATGCTCATTCCGACTATTTTTAATAATTATCTACCTATTTTTTAGTAAATTTTGAAGAAATATTCGTAAAGGGAAAAACAACTATTTTTTTTTTCAGTAAATTTTTATTCTTTTATATGAAATCTTCAACATTTTCTGGATATATGATCATGTTTTTATCAATTACATTTCTAAACATCATTTAGAAAATCAAATAAAAATGGTAGGATAAAGAAATGGTGGTTTATTAGGATCTATCATTAGAAATGGACAGCGTAAAAATTCTGATTTCATAAATACTTAATAGAGACTTTGTAATGAATTCCTCAGCCAAATGGCGGTAATGAAAAATTGTCGCTTTTGCTACAATCTAAAAAACGTTTCGTAAGCCTTTCAGAAACTATTCACACGAAATCTAACAACGTTCAGAAATTTTTCACATCCATTTCAGAAAGAGTTCTGAAGATTTCCGCCGTTTGACTTCATTTGAAACGTTTCCGAACGTTAGATAAATGTAAAATTAAGATTTAGTTAGTTATTCTTGAGATTTAGTTAGAAAAATTCAGTAAACATTATTTATGGAACCTTTCATAAACATTTCAGAATTTTTACACATGAAACATTTCGCTTGTAACGTGTCAGAAAGATTTCATTTGAAAGGTTCAAGAGACTTTAAATCTGAAATTTTTCATAAAACACAATGACTATATGTGAAACATTACATTTGAAATAAATAAGAAAGATTTCTGTAACGTTCCGTTTGCACTATGTCTAAGACTTTCTGAAACGTAACTTGCTGCGTGGGAACATATGTACGTCAATTAAAAAGTCAAATTGAGTACTTTAACTTCTGTACCTTATTTCTTACATGTAGATTTTTCAATGCTGAATCCAAATCCAAGCCAAATTCGGTAGAATATTTTGAGCATGACAGAAATTTGAGGTGCTTGAGGTCACCAGTGAGAAAAATGCACACATGGAAATTTTGTTAGATATGGCTAAAATATTTCAAAATCGATAAGTGAAAAGTAGTTATATGTCCTGACTGAAATTTACCACACCCAAATACATATGTAATACTTTTCATATTTTACATTAGAATGTCGAAAAAGTCGGTAAAGGCTTTAAATTTAATACTAGCACTAGCGTTGTGTGAACGTCACCGTTACTTATTACCAATTCACTCTAGTATAGATTTTCTTTCATACTCGCCAGTAAAGAACTAAATACGTCCAGGTAGAAACTAAATAGCCTTATAGACGTACCACCCAAGAATTCTGTTTATTTTAATTATTTACTTGTAAGAGTATCATTGGTAAATGAGAAAATTCAGATAAAATCTTTATTTCACTAGATTTTCGGTACGAACGATCGCCTCATTTACTAGAGGCTTATTCTATGAATATGTATGAAAAAATGTTATAGATACTTAGGCAACATTGTCTTAAGTACAGGTTGAGGCAAACATACCTTATAGTGTGAATGCTTTATACTATTTTTTTTAGAGTTTTATTGACCTAATCGATAAAGTCTGGTGAATTTCCGATTTATGCAATTCATTTTATATGACTTTTTGCAGAATATCAGGTTCAGGCTTCATTGCAAATATTAGTTGCTAGTGGAAATATGATCGTTGGTTTATTGATGTACACTCGTTGTTTCAAATAGATCCAAAGAAAATAGTGGAGAGCGGGTAAGTCCGCGAATGTGGAGACCTATAGAAATCAGTGCAGCGCTCGTTTACGATATTCCCTAACAGAGCCATTGTGTCTTTGGCTCTGAGCTCTATCCTGTATGAACTAAAGTTGCGAATAGTTTTGTACAGCTGCCTGAAAAAACATTTCAGCTTCGTCCGATATTCATGTAACTGCAACAATGATTTCAAATAGTACATTTAAGCTTCCTCTAATGTTCGCCGTAGCCAAAAAAAGCTGTGCAGCAAAATAATTGTTTGGCAGTGATGTCATTTTCGGTGTTCAGTATATTCGACAAGTTTTCAGTACATTCGGTACATTTGGCCTATTTTCAGTACACTTGGCGCATTTTAGTACATTTTCGGTATATTTTCAGCACATTTGGGCAATTTCTAAAAAACTTTTAAACTTTGCTGATCTCATTCCATCACTGATTTCGGGTGTGGTCTGAAAATTAAAATATCGACGATGTGCAAACTGCGTCAATGTAATTGAACGTTAGTTTTCAAAGTAAAACTAAAATTGAATTCAAACCCTAAACTTAATTTTGCACCACCCTGTACAAGTAATATAAAATATACGAGATACCAATAAGTTACCAAGCAACTGTGGACATAAACAAAAAGAAGAGAAGGAAGAAACATACATACTAAGATAGGCGACAAAAATGACATGAAGTTAAACTAAGGAATGACGCCAGGTACAACGCACTTTCAACATCATTATTATGTCATTAAAGCGTTGACAAGAAAACTGAGGCCAGGTTCGTTAGCAGTGAATTGTTAAATGATAAAATTCTCGGTTTAACAATGAAATGAAATTAAAAACAAAGTTGTGAAGATAACAAAACAGAGGAATGGAGAGAAAAAAAAAACAACTGCATAATTCTTCTGATAAAAATTTCATGTTTGTCTGTATCGCATACCTAACAGATAAAAAATTTAATTTATTCAAAAGTTTTATTTTCTTTTCATTATCAAAAGGATCTAAGACAGTGATGGCATTTTCGGTACACTTGTACTTTTTTCAGTACATTTGCGTCGTGAAAAATCGTCGTCAGTACATGCGACAATTTTTAGTACATTTGGCTTACTTACAATACAATCGACGCATTTTTAGTACATTTTCAGTACATTTCGACTGTTTCTAAAAATTACCATATGTTTAGTAAAGTTGCCGCGAAATATGCCTGGAGTAAATTTTAACACCGAAAGAAAATTTATACATAAAAAAAAAAACTGATATAAAAAAATTTTTTTTCTCGGCTTATGTAATTAATGTTTTTTTTTGGATGGTCTTGAGGCGAGTTGGATTTCCTTAAAACAATGTATGATCCGTGCCTCACTAAATCTTCAAATCGAGAACACTCCTTTCGTTTATTGTAATAAAAAACAAAATTTATTCGTTTTTTAATGTTTTTTAATGAAATGAAAAAGATTATTTTTACAAATTAAAAATGGCGTTTTTACGCTGTGCTTCAGTGCTTGTTTTTTTCTTAGTATCTATATTTTAGAGAAGTACATTTTTTGGTTTTATAACTATTTTTTAGAGATGCACATTTTTTATCGACTTATTTGTTTTGTAAACAAAATTGTAAAAGGTGGTCGCCACAGTCTTAAAAATATATTATTTTTTTTTCGGTTTTTTTTTTTCTTGTGTTTAAATTTTGCTGAATTTTAGTATTTTTAAGTAACTTTTGTCATGTTCATATCGAAAAAGTACATTCGGCATCTAAAAAGTACACTTCAAGTCTCCATTCAGTACATTTACAAAAAACCCAAATGCCGTCACTAATGTAAGATACCAGAATTGAAGTGCGTAATGTTGGCTTGATTGCTGCAGTTATAATTTTAAGGAAAAACATAAAAAAAAATATTAAACTCTTGGTAGGCACTGATTGACAAGTTTCTCTAGTCTCTCTTTTCACACGGCCTATCAATAGCCAGCGGGTTTTCATAATCTCAGTTGAGATAGGAATAAGGTTGGCAGCCAAATGAAGTTCGATATTCGAGACCGTACGCATGAGTTAACTCTGATTTAAATATTCGATGTTAGTTCATATGTGGTTTGATTTCCATATTTTATGGAAAACCTCTTGTTTTGCTGCAATGTCTTCCGAGGTGGCTCCTTTATAAGTGGAAATACTTGTCTTCTTGATATTACTTCTGTTTTCGTAGTGTTATAACAAAGTGCAAAAGTAGCTGTCTGATCGATAAATCAGGATCCCATGGTTCCTAGTAAGAGTATATCGTTTCCTTAATATAGAAAGGCCCTAACAAGCTTTTTTTTCAAAATCGAGATTTTTGTAGATTTTGGTAGGGCCATCCACTGATACACCATTGATACGAAAATGTGTATGCTGTGATTGAAAATGACACAATTACAAGCAAACAAAAAAAGCCATAACTCACAAAACTTTAATTTTTATTAAGTTTTTTCGTTTTCCTGTATATTAAAAAAAAAAAGCTAGATAGGGCCTTTCTATATTAAGGTAACGATATGAAGCAACCCTGCTTGATCCTAGTGAATGGTTTGATTCGAGGTGAGAGATTATTGTTGTGAACGATGCGGTATTTGAATTTTCGTAGTGCTCTTTAATAGTAACAATAAATTTGATAGAAACATTCCTTGTATCCAGTGGTTCCAAATTAATATTGTATGGTATGTGCACGCAATTGTATGTGCATGTTCGGCACTTGACTAGGATCATTTTAGAGTAGTATCATAGACATAAGCTTACCCAGAAAGAATAGATGCATAGAAGACATAAAAACTTTTATAAAGTTCAAAGGAGCTTAATGAAACTCGTTTCACGATCATAAATTGAATCAATCGGAGTCCGAATGAGAAATGTGGAGATTTGGATAAGTGTACCATTCGAGCGAAAAATGGTTTGACTCAGAAATGTGAAAGTGATGTCGCCTATCCGTAAGCCTACATAAATATTGAAGTTATCTAAGGTAATTTTAAGTAACTGTAAAGGAAGATATGAGATGAATATGATGCTGACATGGTTAGCAGAGAAATAAAAATCGGCACTTTTAACCCCATATAACTAGAAAGTAGACTCTCTCTTCTTACAAACGTAATTTGATTAAGATTATTATTTTTAGCCATAGATATTAAAATTGTGTTATATATTTGGGGAGCTCGGCACCAAAAGGTTAGATTAATGTCAGTCCCTCAAAATTGCTTACGTTCAACTATTTTGCTTTTAACAGAAGTTATTTTATCATAAGAATGCAAATTCTACAAATTCAAAAAGAATCAAATAAAAGTCCTATAAGTTATTTTAATTTCTACATACAACATTATGCAAAGTTAAGGTGTTGTACATTCGCAGTTTACCTTAGGTCATGGAAACTTCGTTAATGACATCATACTATAATCTTCCGACGAATATACTTGCAATGCTATTTTAAACGCTCTTCTAAAAATAACTAAATTTTGTTCATAGAAACTTTTTGCCCAGTATTCGTGTGACTACAAATAGCTTGGCCCTTAAGATACAGCAGCCAAAGTGACTTTGCCCGCCTTGTGCTACAAAATTAATGGCTAAAGTCAGAAATTAAAATGAAGCCCTCAGAGCATAATTGAGAAATCAGTTAAAGCTCGTTAATTACTATGCAGAATGGCCATGGAGTCCTTAACCAATTCAACAGCCAGCTGGCGAGCGGGCGCATGAGAAATTCCTTCCTTGCGTTCCAATGCGAGTGTGTGCAGCATTTAACCTACTGCCTCAGATACGTAGCAGCTTTTAGCTCCCGACGATTATCGCAATTTTTGACATTGTTTCACCGCGCGCTAATTACGAGTAGGCCGCATAAAATTGAGCCATGCTAGCTAGCTAGCTACACGCTATGGGTGGCTGTGGTGGGCAAACCTATGTTGTCATGGCCGCTACACCAACAGAAGCGCGCACGTGATGCTTCATAGCATTTTTGGGTTTTGTATTTTTTTTTTTTTTTCTTAATTTTGTTTTGTTTCATTTTGGTTTTTATTGTTTTATTTTCGCCTACTCTTTGTTGCGCTGACATTTGTGGCGCTTAAAATTAAAAACGGAATTAAACGAAGCGTGTCGCCTTTTGCGGGTTTTTTTTTTTTTAATTTCTATGCGAAAATATTTTTTTTTCTTTTAGAATAAATTCCGAGAGACACGATTTGCCCTGACATTTATAACAATGACAGCATTGGATAAGGTGGTTTTAATTGCAGTTTTTCTTTTTCATTTTAATGGTGTTGTTTACATGGAGACGATTTTGTCTACCGCTATTGAGTAGAGTTCCTTAACCTCGTTACTTTTTTCACGTTGCGTTTTGTTCATGTGATCGCGTTTTTTGTAAATCGTTTTTATGTTATTTACTCTTTATATTCAATTAGTATCAACATTTGGGTAGACACTGAACAATTTGCTTAACATCAGCACTTAAAGCTCTTGAAAACCCACAGATGCATCAACTGACATGGTGGCCTAAAGCGAAATGATATCGAGATAAGCAAATCAAGCGAAATTTTTGTATTTTGATACCAAAAAATTGTTGGACTGTAGCTATGTATAGATATACGAATCTGGCAAAAGACGGTCACGTCTTTAGTTTTAAATAAGTAAACAAATTGATTCAGAAAAAATAATGCAAAACAGGTGAATAAACTCATTGTATTATTTGAATAGAGTTGTGATTTAGTTGAGGAGACAGTGTTGCCAGAATGATTTGTTAACAAAATAGAGATGTTATGCATAATGAACATTATCACACACGAGCACATTTGTGGTATTTGTTAAAATTTATATGATCATTAACTGCAATCTGATCGAAAAGTTGGGTAATAACTCTCTACAGAACAAAGTCTATAGAAGAGAACTTAAAGAAAGCTGAGTATCATACATACATATATCCAAAATATTAAATAACAGTCCACTTCAAACCTCTAAAGCGCCATCCACAGGCTCATGCTTTACTGCATGTATCTGTTGGATACCGCGCAATTTCATTGCATTTTGAAAAATTTGAATTTTGCTCATTCGATTTGTACGGTAAAATACGATCGCTTGCGTGGTACACAAGCTACATCTTCAGACTTTTGTTTCCATTTGTGACAGCAAAAACTCTACACAAGGCGACCCGATTTTAATGAAAGCAAAAAATTAGCTGAAGTTCTTACTTGCATCATATAGACATTCAAGAGTGTTCCGTATAGTTTGCACTAAACTTGGGCAAAATATATCTATATATTATCGATATTTGAAATATTTGTTTCAATAATAATCGGTGATATATTTTATTTTGATATCGAAATTTGATTTTATTTTTCGATTATCGAATTTCGATATTCTTGCACTCGTGTGGTCCTAGCCTAGCAAGGTAATTATCTTGTTAAACTCAAATAAATGGAAAAAAAAATAAATGGAAAAAAAAATTATCCAACTGCAGAAAATTTGCATTTGAATTTTTTTAGCAAAAAATATCATTATTCGATTATCGATGTATCCGATATTTTTTTCTCGATATGTTTTGCTACTGTCTTGAAATATCAATCATCGATATTCAAAGAAAATTTATTTTCCAGAAATGTAGTAATAGATCTGCACTTCTTGCAGCAAACAAGCTTTTTAAGGTAGAGATTTCCATCATAAGTATTAGATTTCATGCCATGCCGTCCTTAATTGCCACTAGACAGGCTTAAAATATGATATTATATTTATTTTGGAGGTTGAGAGATCCTTATAGGAATCATTGAATAAATTCAATAAATATCTTGAAGTACTCAATATTGGCCGAGTAATTGAATCAGTCCGTTCTGTATCAACGTGTCTGAGCAAATCTCTGAACCAGTTATCCGTTTTTGAACCATTGATGAAGCTTAAACATTCGTAGTTATCGATGATGACGCCAGGAGTTTTCTTATTCAAAGCTCTGATAACGGAGGTGTACTTGATGTAGTATTAAGGCATCTCCATTCATGTAACTTATAAATATCGGATTGCGTGAATGGGTTTTATTTTCCTCACGCGTCTATCCCAAAATACCCATATACCGAATGAGTAAGCCATCCTTTCTACCTTTCCATATCTCCATGCACGGGGAACTGACTGAAGGCATTTTATTTTCGCCTACAGTCTACGGAGGCCCCGACCGATCCACTCTCAAACATGTCATTGCTGAAAGACCACAATTTCAGTAAATTGGGGATTTTAGCATTGAGGTGTTAAATATCGTGATTAATTTTTTGATAAAAATTTTTCAATAAAAAGTACAGAAACAGAATTATTACATATATTAATAAAATTATTTAATCATTTCAAAATATATATCCAAAGAAATGGGAATTTCTTTGAGCTTATCACATTTTGTCATATATGATTTACATGCCCAAATGGGCATTTCCACGAAAACGGAAGTTTTTGTCCCGTGCGACACCTTGGTTTTTTGCAATTATCTTGAAAATGAAAAATTGCCCAAACTCAACCTTAGCACCAATTATAATGCTATAATAAAAATCCATTATATTTTGACTTTTTTCTTACTTTAAATGTGTTCGACGGTCGAACGGGACCCATGGAAATGCCCATATGTATGTACAATGTACATGCAGTGCTGGTTTTAACATAGCCAGCGCCCTGGTCAAGACTTCTACGGCGCCCCCTATCTGTTATCCAATACCATTAGATATCGAAAGGAAAGAAGGGAAAGAAAGAAATAATTACCATTTATTTCCAAAAAAACTGATTATTAAGACACTGAAGCCTTTGTAAACTGCAATTTTATTTTCGATTGACAAAGTTGCCGAGTTTATCAATCAAGATTGAGATAATGTCGATCGCGGAAAGGTTTTTATCAGCTTAAAAGCTTTGAAAAACTTTTTTCTTCACTAGCAACCGCTACAATTCTTGTGTGTTCCGATCTTTATTGAAATTTAATATATAAACAGGAGTCACAGCATCATCTTGATCAGGTAAAAACGATTTCAGGGTTATCAGTTCATCACACAACATGCAACCATCTACATCTGGTTGCGAGCTTACAGTTAATATTAATTGCAGCTCACCATCGAGTTTGAGAAGGTATGGTTTTCTGAAATCTTTTTTGTATTATGTAAAAAAGACCAGGATTCGGAGTACTCATTTAAGTAGTGTCCAATAGACAGTTAAAAAGTTCAACTAAATATCTTTTCTGGAGAAGCTCTAAGCTCATCGCGGGAAGTTTCTACAGCTTGGCGTTTAGTACGTCGAATTAATGATCTGGCTTTAAATACAACTTCTTTGCTGTTAAAATGGCGCTTTAAAAACCCGTCTTTCTATACTCTTCCAACATTTTTTCAAAGTTTCTGTGCATTTACCGATTTTCATGTATATCGATTGCAAGAGGGTTACTAACGGTATTAAACTGAAAAACTATCTCATAGCGAACAATTCATGTATGAAGCTGAAACCTTTTAACTGTACGCTAGAGTAGTGGATTCGTGAGAGACTTGAACATCAGTTATTTCAGTTCGGATATCCAAAAAATAATCAAAACTTTTTTCACAATCTTTAGCTTGTATTTTTTTCCGTGTCTACTTTAGATTTCGAGAAAAATCATGTACGCTGGGGCACATATTTCTTTTCCGCTCCCCTATCTATGGTTACTATTCTTCACCACATTCATTAAGAAACGTTTAATGTTAAGTCTATTTCAGCACCATTGGAGCGTACTATACTGCCGTACTAAGCAAAAAGGGCGTATCTCAAAAAAAAAAAAAAAGTATCCGAGATTCTTATGAAATACTCCAAACGTCGGCATCGTAGCTCAATCATATAAAAAATTCACTAAGAAAATTTCCTCTATCTCAATTTTACAGGTATTTCAACAAATTGACATAAACATAACATCAATTATCTCGAAATGAATTTTTTTGAGATACGCCCTTTTCGTTTAGTACGGCAGTATAGTCAATTGATGACTCTTAAGGGTTACCGGGCACTCGGCACCCCTTCATGTCCTGGTCCTACCATTAACGCCGCTTTTGTGTACATGTTTAGTATACATTGTCCCTGCGCCAATTTACTTGTTTTATTTTTTTAAAGATTTTTTGGGTCAAAATATGTAGACATACTACTACCGTTTTCTGGAGTCAACTGCATATCTGCTATCATAAAAATCCTCCTCATCTGAGAGATAACACTGTTGCAAAAGCTAAGGCAAAATTCATTCCATTATTTACTTTTATGCCCTTGGTCATTCATTAGCACTTTATGAACATGAGTCAGTTTTTAATAAAAATTTTTTATCGCTTTAATTTCCAATAAATCATCTGGTAACATTGTTGCTTTATTGTTGCAGCTCATTTGCGTTTTATGCTTCTTCCTTTAATGTTGTTTTGCTTGGCTCTGTCTATGACATCTTCGTGTTAACTTTTTCTCTTTTCATTTTGTGCTGTAATGTTGGTATGTCTTGTGAAATGTCAGCGGCGCACCCGGTTGCCTTTTTCGACTATCGAACAATTCAATTTTTCTTTTTTTTTTCTTATTAACTATTTGTAAGCCATCTTTTAGCGCAACCATTTTTACACTCACATTTTTGGTTGTGCAAACTCAATGCTGTAAAGTGATGAAGATGGTACGTGCACCAACATGAAGAAAAAAAAAACTCATTTACAGTAACTTTACGGTTTGACATTTAATTTTCTTGGGACTTATACCATTGGTTGCATAGCACTAAAGATGCTTTAAAATATTTGTTAAAGTGCAAAGGTTCATCGTTAAATAACGACAGTAAGTTAAGGAGCATATGACGGAAATATTAAGGGGTTTCTTTCATCATTTTTAAATTAAATGCAAACAAGGAACTAAGTTGGCATACTGTGAATCTAATAAATTTCTGCGCACCAGCTATATGTGTGGAAGTTCAGAGTTACAGATAAATTACGTTTCTTCTAAGGGCCATAAAACGAATCTTTTAACCTAAAAATATTTAGTTTTATTTATAAATTAGTTATTCTTAAAAAAAAAAAATCTAGAATTTTCTGTGAACTATCCCGCAGATTGTTTTAATATACTATATATAAAAATTATTTATTTTTTTGTTTTCATTGGAAGGCACAGTCTAAAATAGCTACTCTACTAAGAATAAGCTTAATACCAGATGATAGAGTTATGTGGCGTGAGAACTGGAGATGTTGTTTCTATTTCAATTTACTTATTCTACGTCAACATCTTCTGCAACATGTTGCTAAGTATGTAAAGTTTTCAAAAGTAGCACTTCGCACATTCACAATCTCTGCTAATATATGTATACGTTTTTACTCAAACTTTCTGTTTACATGGGATACAACGGAAATTAATAAAATTTAATACGACTCAGAACCATTTTTTAGTGGTATCGAATTTATCCATCAATAATGTATCTTAGAACCAAATGTAATGATTTTGTCCGGATTTCGAAAGCTGTGGTTGCATACTATGCATCTTCGGTGGAATGAAGAATTCGCAGACATAGACCTAGGAAGAGTTTTCATATTCAATTTAATTCACTAAAGACTTGGTGGAATTTATTCCAACGATCAAACGTAATCAAACATTTCTTGGACGACTGGTCTGTTTAAATCCTTGAGTTCCATATTTTATTTTCTATCCTGCAGCGGTAGTCTTGACAAAAGTTGAGTAAATATTCACTTAGTAGAAGCGGAAAACAAATTGGCTTGGGTGATTAGAACTAATCTATGAGATTTGCTGCAAAGAAGCACATTTTGATTATCCCCATTCTCAAAGAGAAGTTCAAAAATAGCCATAGATTTAAATACATTTGAGGAGCTAAAGAGATAAGAATGGTTTTCAACGATACAACAGCATGGGGGGTCATCAGATTGTGAAATTTCAGACCAATGAATCTATCCTCATTCATTCAAAAGGCATTTAAATTTTAATTCAAACGATTCCCATACATATGACGAATATGTGGTTAAACTTTCATAAGGATCGACACAGAAATTTCGGAGAAAAGACTGGCACCGTTTGAAAAAAATGAGTACAAGAGAAACGTGCTTAAAGTATTTTTTTATTGAGCCGGAAAGCCAGAGAGCACGCTCAGATAAAGTTGATAAAATATACTTAGAGAGCTCGGATCTTTATGAAATTTTAACACGATATTTTTGAAGTGGTCTACTTTCGAAAAAAAATCCAGTTGACAAACTAGATTGGCCACTTAAAATTTCAATACACCTCAATAGCAGATCCATGGAAATAGCTCTCTGATTAGTACGTGAAAATCGGAACAACGTTAAAACTGAATATATTTCAGAAGTCTTATTCAAGCTTGGAGTAGAGAGATATTTTTATAACAGGATAATCACTATGCTGTGCAGCAGGTTTATAATGCTGATTTAGGTTACTACCGCAATAAAAGTCTGTCAGAAAAAGAAAATCCCCAGATAAATATTTTATATCCACTGCTACGGTTGACTTCCTACGTTTATTTGGTAATTTGAATCAAATGATGGCATGCGCCTTTTAAAAGGACTACTTAAAATAAATTACCGGTATATTGTTTACAAATAAGAGATAAGCATTCAAAGCTAATTTGAAAACCTCTGACTCTTTCCAAATTTGGTAAAATTCTTAGGTATTGTTCTCGATTCTAACCTTAATAGAGGCTCTACTTTTCGTTGGGTTTGTATTCAAATATGGTTCATAGCGCACAGCCATTAAACGTCCCATTTACTTCGATATATACGTAGTGTGGTGGACATGAATTTAAATGATAAATGTTGCTGTCATCCACGATAAAGTTGTTGTTCAATGGGTCATCCATAAAAATCAATATTAACTTCTGTCACAACAAGCGAAGATGTAACAACGCTATTCGTACTTAGTTTTCATACGAGAAAGTTGACACACTCAATGAAATGCTTTAAAAATATCAACAACAACGTTCGTACTTTCACCGTAAAGATGTACACATTGGTTCTATTTTTTGGTCAGGAGCGCTAATAAAACTCCGGTAAAAACAGAAATACAGAAAACACTTTAGCGATCACTACGAAATTTATTGCGCTCCATATAATTCGTATGGCAGAAGATTATTTTGCTCTTGATAACTGTGGAGAGCGCCACATTCAACATTTTCAACCTTCCAACGTGATGTGAAAATTTAATTGGTGTAGGATATATAAAAAAAGATAATGTTATAGCACTTGGGCTGATGTGCCATCCAGCCTTGAGGCGTTAATAACATTCGACAGAAAAAAATTTTGCTATCGAATATTTATTCTCAATGTAGGGCAGTGGTTTATTGCTTTCTGGGAGGGTTAAGTTTATTGAATTATAGTCGCAAATTTAAGAGCACTCTAAGTTAAGACCTGGTTTTTACTCAAAATCGAAAGTACAGAGTGACCCCATAAAAAAAAAGGAAAACTTGTATTAAATTATGAGAATATTTTAAAGAAAAGATTAACCTGCGTTATTGACACAAAATATTGTAGATACAGTGAACAAAAGGAATAATAAAAAGATCGAATATATGAGGCAGCGTGGCGAAGTGGTTAGGACTGTGAACTCATAGCTCACAGTGCGTTTGTTCAATACTCGTAAATGTACATGTTTTTTTTTTTATTGGTATCAATGAAAATAAATGTTACTTTAAAATCTGGTTGTAAATGTGCTTATAGAAAAATAGCATCTTTTCTGACGAGAATCGAACCAAAGTACAAACTTATATGAAATAATTTGAAAAAAAGATATCGATATAACTCCAAGTGTGTTTTGAAGAAGAAGAGCAGTTCTTTCGAAACTTATTATTGGTTTCTTAAAAAAAGTTACATTTCTATGTAAACTTGCCTCAAATATTTCAAAAACTGCAATATTTGCACTTTTAGGTTAGAACATCTCTAAAGCAGTAGCATTCGAGAAATTCTGAGCTTGGATTCGAGTTCAGCGCGTCATAAACCTTCGAAAAGTATATTAGAGCCATAGCAACATAAATTTAACCAAATCTTGTCGACCTATGTTATTTGAGTCAGCAAAGAGCTCAGTGTAACGACGTTCGAGCGAAATGACGCAACCGATAGGAATTACGAACATTGAAATCTCCAACAACGACTACACCGTTCGGATATAACATTCGGCATGTTGAACAATTTATTTCCCATCAATATATAAATTTGCGCTTAAGTAATCCTAGCGGTAAATGTAATTTTTGGTCTGAGAGTTGTAAATATATTTCTGAGCTATTCCTAGTCCTTTCGTTGGTCCGCCCATTATTAATTTTTGGTCTGAGAGTTGTAAATATATTTCTGAGCTATTCCTAGTCCTTTCGTTGGTCCGCTCCATAGTGTTGAATAGAGTTAAGTTTCTTTTAAGAGCCAATTAGATTTATAATGTAAAGTATAGCATACATTGAGTAATCCGCATATTAAATCTTTAGAAAAAATAGTAAAAATAACTAATGTCTTTATTTCTAAATTTCGTAGATATGTCCTTATTGTAAGCTTTTGCATTAAGGGACTGATTATTTTTATATCAAAATCATTGAATTATATTGACATATGTATGTAGCTTCTAGAGTGTTAACTTCATAGTTTGGGTCTCGACGACCCATGACTCTACATTATAAGAAAATCAAATTAATATTAATGGTGACTTTGATTTATGTCGGAAAAACTAACGTGTGAGTATTTTTGTGGTATTTCCCTCCCAAGAAAATGACAGCGCAAACACAACACTTTTGATTTCGTTTAACTGAATCATGCCGCCTCCCTTTTTCTGTGCATATCTTTCTTTCGCCGCTTGTACTTAATAAATGTGCGCGTGACATTGCATTAATTCAGCAGCCACATTGAAAATTTTATTAAATAATATTTACAATAAGCAAAATGTATTACAATTTACTCTTCACCCTCTTCGTTCACACTTGGGTTCAATTCACAATCAGCGTATTTTATTTGCTTTTTTTTTGAATTTTGTACACTGTAAATAAAAATAAATTCATTATTAATTTCTTCATAATTTGCTTGTCATTGGTATCCAGCGGATGCTGTAGACTTTCACTATCAGTAACAATATCTGGGCATTATGTTGTATCTGACGCTGAGCTGTTGTTGCCAATGATGCTGCTGATGATGATGACAACCGCTGTTGTTGCAATAAAAGATTTGATTGCGAGCAAATTTCATTGAATTTTTTTTTTCGGAGTTTTAAGTTTTTTATTTTTTGTTGATATTTGTAATTTCTGCATGCACAATCTGTAGTTTTTTCATTTATTTATTGTATTACAGACATTTTTTTATTTAATTGTTTTTTTTACGTAATTTTTTTTTTTTCTTCTTTGGAGTTTGTTAATGAAAAAAATGTATTTATTTTCTTTTTAAGCTGATTTTGCATTTTTTGCCTGTGTGATTCGCTTGTGCTTCGTTAAGCCAGGCTTACACGTTCTCGGCCATGTAGGTAAAATAAGGAAAGTTTTTTTTTTTGTCATTGTTATCGGTTCCGGCAATGTTGCAAAAATGGTAAATTTTTCATCTGGATTTTGCATTATTTATTTATTCATTTTTATTTTTTTCCTCTTGGATTTTTGAAGTTGTACGCTTAAAGTCAGGTCAGTGAACCTTTTTTTTTTGTTGAACGAAATTAAATGCTTAATTGAAAATTATGAATTTGTTTACAGGCATATTAATTGTTGATAAATGGTGTTATGTTAACTTAACTATGTGAAATAAATATCATTTTTTTTTTGTTCAAATGCATTTATCATGTCTGATGTTATTTTCAATTAATCAAACTCTTGCCGATTTAAAATGAATTTCGGTGTAGGAAATAAATTAATTTTTGTTGTACTAAACTAAAATAATCCGAAAGAGAGATCAATTGAATTGAACAATTAGGATCTTATTAATAATACTATTTCAGCGTAACTTCTCATATGGAGCGTAGGGCTGAATTTTCCTCGGTGGACAGATCATGTGTTCGGTGTGCCGAAAGAAGCGGCCAAGTGAATAGATTTTTTAAAACGGTGTAAGAAATACTTCACTCTTTTGACCTTCGAACTGTTTATTTCACCTATGTCAGACCTAAGCTGGAGTTTAATTCGCACTTATGAGCCGGGACTCCCAAAACTACTTTGGTGCTGCTAGATAGAGCTCTGTGAATGCGATAGAGTTAATAGGGGATGTGAATATTGCCTCCTCTGTTGATTCTCTCGAGCACCGTCGTAACGTAGGGTGTTTAACCCTATTTTATAGATATTTTAATGGGATGTGCTCTAGAGAGATTTCTGAGCTGGTCCCCACAGTACGGGTATTCTCTCGTAACACTGAGGCATATCATTAGGCCCATCTCTTTTGCGTCACGACAGTGCTGAATAGAACGTCCCACTATAGTGATAATTTGTTTTTTGGTCGCACCATTAGATTGTGGAATAATCTCTCTGAGAGTGTCTTTCCTGACCGCTCTGACATTATCAAATTAAAAAAAAAAAAAAAATCCACAGACACTACTCCTCTCATTCCCCTTCCTACTAATCTATTTCAGTGATGGCATTTGGGTTTTGTGGAAATGTACTGAAAAGAGACTTAAAATGTACTTTTTAAAGGCTGAATGTACTGTTTTGGAATTTTTGTCTTTTGTTTCTGCCAAATTTTAATAAAATGTGTAACAATTTTGATATTTCACTAAAAAAAAAAGATCATCACTTCTGGGTGAATACTCACTCACCTGTGTAATTTCTATATTTTACTAAAAAGCCAAAGGTCATTACTTTTGGGTATGTAATGGGCAGTACCTCATACCATAACTTAATCACAAAAAAAAAAACAGACCTTCTACATTAATTCAACTCTATTTATTCATTATTTCCTTATAAGTTAGTAAGTAACATAAATATGTTATGATTCAATCGAACAATACCTCTTCAGTATCACAATGAAACTTCACTCTTAAGATTAGTCTTCATCCGTAATATCTACATACTACATTCAAATTTAATTCGGAAATGTTCCAATATTTATTTCAAGTTATTCCGAAGTGTTGCCAGCTACTGCAATGTTGAGGTTTCATTCAGTTGACTAAAAAATAAAATGGTCGTACAACTTTTGATCACATATTTTAGCAAAACTTACTAGAAAAAGGTAATTTTTATAAATTGTCCAAATGTACCGAAAAAGTACTGAAAATGTATTGAAAATTCTCTAAATATACTGAAAATTACCCAAATGTATTGAAAACTTGTCAAATGTACTGAAGATGATTTTTCAGGACGCAAAAGTACCGAAAAAAGTACAAATGTACCGAAAATGCCATCACTGATCTACTTATCTCCGTTTCATACAAATCAACACGATGTATTGCAGTTATAAGAGCTGTCCCCTGAGCGTTGGCTTAAGATAAAAAAAAAAAAAACTCAGGACTCTCAAACAAGTCCTGAGAAAAAAAAAAATAGATTAACAAATCTTTTTTTTTTTGAAAAAAGTTACGGCTGAATAACCATCCATTTTCAACTTATTTCCATATGCGAAAATTGACAAAAACTGCAATACTCGGCAAATATTTGTTCGTTATGAGAAAAATTTCACATTATTATTTTGTTTCAATGATGGTAATCAAAATTGTCTATTAAGAAAAAAAAAAAGTTTATAAGTTTCTCCAGTTTTAATTTTCAATCAAATATTTTTTTTTTACATTTTTAATTAGCTCGCAAGAATTTTTGAACTCCTTTATATCGGTTCCATATACGCCACAACAAGAAACTCTTCTCAGAATAAAAGGTAGGACTTAACGATCTTGAAACCAACGTTAAGACAATTTTTTCCCATTTAGTGGAAGTTTTTGAGTAATTTTCCTTCACTGTAATATGACAAGTATAATTTGTTGCTAGTTGCCCACTCCTGTTCATTGTTTATGCGACTGGTGGTTGTATAAAAAGCTGTCGGTGCACTAAGTTTCATTTTATTCGAATTGAAAGTTTGCTTACTATGACGAAATGAGTTTTTTCGCCTTAATATAAATTGTAATGCCCACTTTTATGTTCCTGCTCAATTTTTTGTCAATAAAAGCTTCCTACAAAGTAAAAAAGTATGTATGTTGAAAGAGAAAAAAAGAAAAAAATGCCACACTCATTAAAAAATTTAGGTAGTACTTTTTATTTTAAGTCCTTCGACCAAACACGTTTTACTTTTTATTTCAATTAAACAAAACGACTTTTTCAATAAAAGAATATCAATAGAATTATTTCTTATGCAGCTTATTCTGTAGCAAATACGGGTCTTAAAAGTTCTAATTTCCAGTTGTAAGAACCATTTCTTTTCTGAAAACTTCCATTCTATGTATTAAAATTTCGAAAACAATACACAAGAAGGCTGCAGTAATTGAAAACATGGTAAACCTGTCGTTCAAAGGCGATTGTGTAAAATACAATTGGAAGTATTATCATGGCTAAAAAAAAAAAAACAATTTTCCCATGTAGGTATAGACAAAGATATACCTGTAGCTTCTCTTACAAAGATTTTTGAACATTAACAATATACAATTACGATTACAGTCGATAAAAACTTCAAACAAAATTTTTTTCATCCAGCAGCAATATATGTACCTATAATTCGTTCATAAGCTATTTGCAAGTAAATAGTTATTCTAGTAGTTCATCCTAACTCGCTTCGGATAAATTAGTTTGGCCTAGGAAAAACTAGTTAATCCTAAAAACTAGTTTGGCCGTTAACATACATATCATGATTCATGAATAAGGACTAAACAAAATCAATTCAAATATAATGTCATGGCGGTTTCATTTACAATTAATATTTTAAAGTTGTATTAACATATTATATGTATATATAAATGAAATAAATACTGCGTTTAGAATGTATAGGAATTCCAAATTATTTACAAAAACTTTGCTTAGAGCGCTTAGTACTGACTAAAACGTATCAAATAATAACAGGGTGGCGTATAAGTCACAACTTTGAAGCTTGCAAATAAATTTAATATATTTTTTCGGCCCTTCTAGCAGTAAATGTAGAAGTTGTTACATAAGATGTGGAAAATTATGTCTTTCAAATGATCTCCGTTTTTGGTATTACAAAGAGGGGCTCATTAGAGAGTATTTTGCATTATATTTTTAAGATTGGATACTCATTAAGCATCTGCCAAAAATTTTCCTCAAAATGGATGTATCTTGTTTCTACGGCAATATGTTGTGCTAGAGCAATAGCTCTAGATTGCCTTCAACAATCTAAAGAATCATTTGAAGTTACTTCCGGGAGTAGTTCGTCTTCTGAGTGGTTTGTCTTCGAGTTGATGTTTCGCTGTTTTCAACAATGCTTGTGCCGTACGTGGTCTGCTTAACAAATAAAGCTCAATGACTGAATCGTACTGCCACCAACGTGCTACGAGACAAATAAAAGTGGTCTGCCCTTAAAATGCCGACGGTAGGATTTTTGAGTCAAAGCAAAACTCAAGGAATTTTGGGTGCTGTATAGTACTGAAATATTCCATGATAAATTATTTAAAAGTTATTCCATTATAAGATTAAAAAATATTTTAAAATAAAAAAGTTAAGAATTTTTAAAGTATGCGTGCGCTGTGCACCACCCTGTATTCTACAGCGCAGGAATTAAAAATGACTACTACAATATCAATGAAACTATATTCTTTTAATTAAGATGTGGATCCTTGCTGCCGCATCTATACAATAGCAATATTCCATGATATTCCTAATAAACATCAACATAAGTAGCTAGCGAAATCTTATCGCGGAATAGATGAAATGCGTACAAACTAAATAACAAAATCAATGAAAAACAATTTAATCTGAGAAGCATTGTAGTTTTTGTTGTTTTATGGCGCATGTTCACCGCAACGAACCGAATTTTCCCCTGGATAAAATAAAGTGAAAATACAATTTCAGGTGCAATAAGTTTAATGGGGCGAAGAGAGTTGGTAAAAAGTAGCTTAGTGTTGCTTGACATAGCATGGATACATAGGTTGAGTATAAGGTTGCCAGCTAAAAATGTATATGTGAAAGCTAAACCTACTAAGTTTTTTGTACGTATATTATGGCCCATAGCTTAATTTCTAGTTTATTTCGATTAAAAGAAATTTTCCTCTCTTTCATTGAAGAAAATTTTGCATGCATTACTACTTATATGAACATTGTACTAGAGTATGTTTTGGAATAATTAATATTTTATGCACTTTTTTTTAAAAAAAATAATATACTGGAACGATTGTTCAAACACAATTTCAAAGACAATAGATCAGGTGACCATCCACTTTTGGGAAAACTCTGTTTTTTCATTCAAAAGTGCAATTTTGCTTGAAATTGTTATTTTTTAAATATTTTTTTTTGTTAAAGTACACTTTCAAGAACATAATTCTAAAGCAAATGCCTTGGGTGGTGCGAAAAATGATTCCGAAAATTACTTCAAAAAATGAGATGGAAAATAGCTAGATATGATCTTACTTTAATAGTTTAGGTATTTTTTCCTTAAAATAAAAAGTCACAATAATTTAGCTCGTATGCTGAATATAATGGCTTCATTATCATACATTTTTTGGAAACAAGCCATAAAATATTCCTTCCAAAAAACGTTTAAAAGTCGAATTTCAAAACAGGTATATTGTTATTAAGTAGTAGCAGTTGCAGGACTTAACCTTATCATAATTTTTCAATATTATTTATAAAATGTGTCCGGAGTCATTTCGCACATAAGTAGAAAGTTACAATTATTTCTCTTGTAAAATATAGTACCAGGAGACCGACCATTGTTCAGTTTTTCGTTTTGAGGTTGAAAAAGTCAAAACAATGTAATGCAATTGAATGAGAAGTCGGACATATTTAAAAAATATTGAATAGGGTTGAAAACCCAAAAACAAGCTAAAAAAATTTGAAAGAAGTTGATTATATATGAAAAATGTTGAAAAACATTGAGAGAGGTTGAAGCAGGTGAAAAAATTTGATAAACTCGATAGTATATTAAAGTTTTAAAAAAGTTGAAGGAGATTGAAAAGCTCGAAAAAAGTTGAAAGTCTCGGAAAAGTTGAATGAGGTTGAAAAATATTGAAAAAGTTGAAAGAGTTTGAGTAACTCGAAAAACGTTGAATAAGGTTGGAAAATTCGAAAAAATATGAAAAGTGTTGAAAAAAGTTGAAAATTTTTGAAAAAATTAAAGAGTTTGAATAATTCGGAAAAAGTTGAATAAGGTTGAAAAATTCGAAAAAATGTGGAAAATGTTGAAAAAAGTTGAAAGAGGTTGAATAACTCGAAAAAAGTTGAACAAGGTTGAAAAATTCGAAAAAATATGGAAAATGTTGAGACAAGTTGAGAGAGGTTGAAAAATGTTGAAACAGTTGAAAGAGGTTGAAAAACTCGAAAAAAGTTGAATGAGGTTGAAAAATTCGAACAAAACATGGAAAATATTGAGAAAATTTGAAAGAAGTTGAAAAACTCGAATAAAGTTGAATGAGGTTGAAAAACTCGAAAAAAGTTGAATGAGGTTGAAAAAGTCGAAAAAATTTGAAAAATGTTGAGAAAAGTTGAAAGAGGTTGAAAAATGTTGAAACACTTGAAAGAGGTTGAATAACTCGAAAAAAATTGAATGAGGTTGAAAAAGTCGAAAAAATTTTTAAAATGTTGAGAAAAGTTGAAAGAGGTAGAAAAATGTTGAAACAGTTGAAAGAGATTGAAAAACTCGAACTAAGTTTAATAAGACTGAATATATCGAAACCAAATTTTTTAAGGATCACTCCTATATTACGCTAAATATGGCATTTTACGCTTTAAGTTTGTACGGGAGGTACCACGCCCACTAATGAAATCCCATCAAAATTCATATGATTTCAAAGCCTATAGTAACCGACACCTCTACACCAAATTTAAAGAATATTACTCCAATAGCTCACTAAATATAACAATCAAAGTTTTTTGCTTGTATGGGAGGTGCCACACCCAGTGATGCAATCTCGTCGAAATCCATTTGGTTTCAAAGCACATGCTAACCGACATTTTAAACCAAATTTTAAAAAAATTACTCCCATAGCACACTAAATATAACACTTAACATTTTTGCATGTAGGGGTGGTGCCACGCCCACTGATGCAATCCCATCGAAATCCATTTAGATTCAAAGCTTATAGTAACCGACATCTCTATACCAAATTTAAAAAATATTACTCTCATTGAAAAATAAATGTAGCACTTAACTGATTTCGCTTGTATGGAAGGTGCCACGCCCACAGGTGTCGTTGCGCCCACTTTTGGTTACAAGATACCCAATAGGCAGTATATTTAACATGTTTGATTTTATAACGATTGCGTTGGTAGTTCTCTTAATATAACGTTTATAAATATTGTGGGCTGTGCCACGTAGATATCTGAAAACATCTTTTACCTGAAAATCGTTAATTATTTTCCATTATACAAAATATTTCCTATGAGCTAGTCGACTTCAGATTATTTTGAGCTTAAGTATCATATCAGAAATATTATATTAATTTTTGATAATTATTATTTTTCAATATATACATTAGCGATGCCAGTCCCGGGATCCCGGCCTTAGCCATATGTGCTCGTGGTATGGATCTATATAGGACATAGCATTAAATTTCATGCTAGATGAAATCAAGCAAAATAAATCTTTTAGTAATATTTTATTTAATAAAATTATAGAAAGAATCAAACAAAGAAGAACAGATTTATCTGACTTTTTTTATTTTTAATGCATCCTGATAATATTTATAAGCTTTAGTTTGACTTTTCCAAAGCCCCATCACCAAAAATTATAAAAAAACAGTTATATGATATTTTGTTCAAATTCGAAAACGAGACTTACTCCAATATCGATGATAACGATAAAAATTAGGTTTTGTTTTTAACAACACTTCGCAAAATTCCAATAATACGTAGGACAAGTTATTCCTTAGTTGATGCTCTAAGCCAGCGGTGGGCACAAAAATATAACAAAAGAGGAAAACAACATCAAGCAACAACAAACAAAATTTTAAAGTTTTTTTTACTTTCATTTCCAAAATTGCCATTTGCACAAAAAAAAAACAAATTACACTACAAACAGAAACAATTGCTACATTCGTCAAGACACAATGCGGCGCCGTCATTTATGCCTTTGTGTTTTGTTTTTGTTTTCATTTGAACTCAAGTCAACGCTGTGCCTCGATAGCGTTGAAATTCTGCGAATTTTGTGCCTCGATAGCGTTAAAATTCTGGGAATTTTTTTTCGCTTGGTTGTGCGTCGAATAACGGCTAGAGCAATGTGAGGAAATTGAGGCACTAAGTGCCCTTCACTGCTCTAAACAAAGGAATAGAATTGAAATAGAAAGAATATATTTTGTAATGGTGGGGACAAGGGCAAAAATATTTTAACTTCCTGGCAACAATTCAGCTGACAAGTGCTACAGCAGAAAGGTGCTTCTCATCCTCCACGTTTGGAGGATGATACACTGAATGCTTTAATATTTTTAAGGTCATATAAATATTTCCTCATTTTCCATATTTTGAAATGTTAATTTGTTATATTTTTACTGTTACGAAGAAGTTTTTAGTTTTTCTATTAATTGTTTTAATTAAATAATATTGCCACGCTATAAATAGTCAAATTATTTTAATTTTTTCCCACGAAAAGTTTAAGTTTTATTATTAATTCTCAGAATTTTGAAATCCCGGGACTGTCCCGGGATCCCGGGATCCCGGGATCGCATTTTCAAATCCCGAAAATCTCGGGATCAAAAAAATCCCGAAAATTGGCATCCCTAATATACATATATTTTACGTTGATTCTTAACCGGGGCTGCCCAGAGAACGAGCAGGCGCTCAAAGAGCATAAAAATGAGAAGGAGAAGCCGCTTAAAGAGCGTAAAATAGCGTGCACGTATACAGAGTTGTCAACACATGATTATCATTGCTTGTGGTAGCGGGCACCACTGTTCATAACAATTATGCATAAGAAATTGTTTATCCAATGCCAATAAGTATTAATTTGGAAAAAATATTTTTTTACGTTGTTTTGAAAAAATATTCAAAGAGTCTCGCATTTTTGTAAATTTTTTTGCACCAATCGATGTGGAGAGGTGTTTTCTATGACATCACCAGAGGTGGTCCTCGGTCCCAAAAAGTTCACGATTTTGATCCATTTCTGAATTTTTTCTTTTCATCAATCAATGAAAAAAGGTTTAAAATGGATTTTGGCCAGAGTACTAAAAGTGGTCGATTTTGGTCCATTTTGAAAAAATTTTTTTCTACTCAATTATATAAAGAGGCCGAAAATAGACTATTGGCATCACTAAAAGTGGTCCCTAGTTCAAAAAGTGCACGATTTTGGTCCATTTTCGAATTTTTTTTGCACCAATCGATTGAAAAAGGTCGACAATGGATTTCGGTCATCACCAGAGGTGGTCCCGAGTAAAAAAAGTGGTCAATTTTGATCCATTTTAAAAAACTTTTTTTTTATTCACCAATCGTTAGACAGAGGTCGAAAATGGATTTTGGTCATCTCCCGATTTTTGTCCATTTTCGATATTTTAGTTTACAATGCAATTTTGATTTGAAAATTAAGCTAACAGTTATTCATTAAACTTCACTTTGTGATTCTTTTTTCGAAGTTTTCACGTAATTCATTCAAGTTTTTTATTTGATTTTGGGTGTTTCCTCCAAAAATGTTTTGCATAGTTTTTTTTTTGGCATTTTTTTGTCAAAACACATTCTGTTGTAGTTTTCGCAAGCTAAGATAAAATTTAATATGAAATTTTTGTTATAAAACTTAACTAAACACATTAAAGAATATTCTAATTTTATATTTTTTTCATTCTCTTACAGGTAGGTGCAACCAATGCTTTCTTGGCTAATTTATAGTTTTCACTATGCAAAGAAAAAGTACGTAAGTAAGAAAGGCGGAATATCAATATAAATTTTGATTATCTGGCAACCTTAGATGAACAACATTGCAATCCAGCACAACGTGAGAAAATAATTTGATGGTGTAGCAAATTCAGCTGAAAGCGATTTTTCTGCTGCCTGCTTTTGATATAAAATCTTTTAGCAGACAAATCTTTTTTCAAACTAGAAGAACTGGTACATTTGATTTCAGTGATGTTTTTGAATTTAGCATATGATAAAATTGATTTTTTAATCCTCCTTCGTAAACAGAGGCTATTCAAATTATTGTACAGGCTCTGAATGTTCAAGTTAAATACCAGTGAAACTTCAACTTTATAATCACTATATTTTCGACATCTCGCGTTGCAGAACTTTGCTTGATCTCAAAAATTCAGTGTTAATAAGGACACAATCGCTATTTAATGGTATACGGTCTTAAAAAGAAATCAAATTTACTGACAACTTAATTTAGTAAAGAATATTCGATCGGGCAAAAGTTTTCCCAGCTTTCATTAAAATCATAAAAAACAATACACAGGAACAACATAACTCTTAATAACTTGATTATCGAAATTATTCCTTTTTTTTAGTTATCTTGAACACTAGTGGCATGATTTTGCTCTTCTCAAGATCCAATTATCATCGCTTAGTTTTCTAGGTTTTTTTTTTTATTTTGCCCTCCGCAAAGCTACGCTTATCCAATTTAATTTTTCGCTAGTAAATCATTAAAGAAGCTTCAATAAAAATATCTTACAAATTGGACTAAAATTTTGATGGCGCTCTTAGTCAGTCAGTCGTCCACTCTGGCTACTTCGTTGCCGACTTTCGCTTTAATATTTCATTTGTGTTTTAGTCTTGTAGCTTTATTTGCCTCTCAAGCGCAAATAAATCAAATGGGGCCAAAGAGGCAACCGTACTCCTGCCAGCCACTTCTTAAAATACCATTACGAAAAAAACGACAAAAATTGTGAAAAAGAAAAAAAAAATTTAATTTCCATTCGCAACTCCTTTTATGGGCCAAAAATACTGATGCGAGATGCGCTCAGCTGCCGCTGCCGAGTTTTGACATTTTGGCTGGGGAGTGTTGGCGGTGCACGCGGTAGTGCAAACAGCGTGGCGAACAAACGGATGCTCATATTTCAAAATGAAGTTGTAAACCGCCAATGGATACGCGCACGCCTTGTGGTCATAAATAAGTTGCTCTTTGCCGGGAACAACGACAGCGACAAGAGTAACAACAACAACAACAACAATAAGAACAACAACAAGAGCATCATCTTTGGTGCCCCCATCATCATCATCATCAACAACATCATTTTTGCAAGCGCCTTATGATATTTAAACTATGGTCAAAAGGCGCTCAGCCAACTGTTGAGGGATTGCGGGATAAGAAAACTGAAACGAAACGAGGGTGAGACGCGTTGCCCTCATTTATCATTTGCTCAGTTGCTGATGTTCAACGTCATAGTGCGTTCATATTCTTTTTACTTTGTGGGCTCTTGTCATTAATCAACCCACTAGGGAATGATTCGCAAGTGTCGCATATATAAAAAATAAAGAAGATAGCTCCCGGATAGAGGATTTTCAATAAATATTGTATGAACAACATAATCAGAATTGAATTTGCTGGTATTCTTCTTAATAACTAATGTTTTTTCCGGTTGGAATTTTGGAGATACCTGTTATGTTTTTGAAAAAGCAAATAAATTGATTTGTAATTTGGAAAATTTAAATAAAGAAATGCAATTATTTGCATCAAATTCAAAAAAGATTCATATTTTAAGCATTTGAGTATTACAATTATTGACAATTCGCTGGAAGAAAATATATAACCGAGGGTAAAGATATGGGTGGAGCGATCGGAAATAGTGTAAAAGCTTGTTTTGCTAATTTATAAGTACGCATTCCAATCAAAATTTGCGACTTGTGCCTTTTTTTATATCTCTTTTGGAAGCTTTCGGAGTTTTTTTGAAAATAAAAAAAGAATTGACATAATTTTTTCATAAGAATTTATTTATTTTCTCATTACATTCACTTATAGGTAGGGTGCATTATTTCTTATGTTAAAAATTTGTGTCAATTTTAAAACCATTCTTCTGTGTTAAGTTCAGTTGATATACATTTAATATGCAAAGTAGAGTCATTTCACTAGCTTCTGAAATATGTTTTAGAAATTTTGATGGGAAACACTTCAGTAAGCTGTAGTCTAAGTTTTCAAATGCAAAACCAATGAAAAAAACTTAGAATGCATTGGAACTAAAATTTTTTTTTTTGGATTTCGCTCACTCGATTAATCAAAAACTTTTAATTCTGCTGATAACACAACGCAACACTATTTTTGTTTCTGGGTTTTAGTAGTCAAAATTTGATTTCTTTTTCATAACTAATAAAAGAAAAAACAGTTTTATTAGTTGAAATTTGCTTTGGTATTAAACAGAACGACCAAAAAATGCGAAAATCATGGTTTTTTGACATACATATTTGTGGCAAAGTCACATCGAAAGATAACATTTTCTAACAAAACCATTAATGGGGTTCAAAGAAATACTCATTCTTCTCAAAACACTTTTTGATCTATATCGATATCTTTTATTTTTCTCCGAAATATCGTCAATTCAAATTTTTTGAGCAGGTTTTCATAAGTTTCAGTAAAGGAAATTTGTAATAAGTTTCAATTTACGACATTTCGGAGAGGTAAAAATTATATCAATAAAATTTAAAGTGGATTTTGAAGAAAACGAGTTGTTCTTTCGAACTCCGTTAATGGTCTTACTAAAAAAAATTGCCTTTCAATGTAACATAACTTCAAATATCTCGAAAAACAGTGATTTTCGCACTTATAGGTCAGAATATCTCGAAAATCAGAATCATAAGAGAAGTTCTGATGTAGGATGCTAACTCAGCGCATCAAGAACATTTGGAAAAGTATATTCGGGTTTCAGAGTTAGAGAAATGACCAAATAGAAGTATTCCATTAATCAAACAGTAAATTCGTCTATTTTCAAAAATTTTTTACACTATGAAAATAAATGATATCCGCAAAACAGTTAATATCATATTTTATTTTCATCTTTTAGCTATTCAAAAATAATATTTACCACCCCCCAGGTATTGAAAAATACCTTGCCGATAGACCTTTTTTGTAAATTATACTAATAATAAATTTTTTTAAAAAAAAAGAAATGATGAGGTCTTATACCCAAAAAATAAATCTTTCTTTTGCGATCAAAAAATCAACACCCTTGCAGCAATTGGATGGCTCATGCATAAGGTAAAGTCATTGTTCGATTAATCGAATTCTCTGAAGTCTCTGAGACTCCAGATCCAGTATCTACTTCCATTTCTTCTTCATCATCGGCCTACAGAAGGGACTCAGTGACAGATAACTTGGATTGTTTCTGGCTTTTTGGCTTCTATTTTTTCTCTTTTCACAGATGTTGACTCAATAATTTTGAACAGTGTAGTCGTATAGATCATCGCCGTCCATCCACTTGTTATAGCTGCGAAGCATAACAGGCTGATCAACGTTGACAAATGGGTCCTTTCTTAGAAGATTTAGTTGATTTTTTTTCCAACGCCGAATAGGGTGGAGTGGCAAAATCTGATCGTATTTTGAAGAAATAGTTACCTTATAATCTTGCCAGCGACAACGAGTGATCTGGCTCTTAAGTATATATTCATAATATATTCATATTAGTAGTACCAGCAGCTACACGATTACAGCGAACAGTTCCAGTGGCACAGAATCCCTTTTCTGATAGCAAACACAAGAGATGATAACATGTGAAGAAACTACGTGACGCATGGGGGCCTTGAATTTGCTGAGAAAACGGGAAACTACTTCAACTCCAAGATCAACTTCTGTGTTGAAAGGGATGAACAAGAACAAATAGCCGGTTGACGAATGGAGGCACTTAAGCTTATATCGGCTTTCCCTGAGTAAATATTTTGCACTATGACGGCCGAAATAAGCCACCATCTGCTCGTCTATGGACGAAACCTGCCCAAAACCAAAAAAATTTAAAGATAAGCACGTACAAAACACCTCTAATCCTTTGAAAACACAAAAGATATGGAGAGGCGCTGTCACTTGGAGGGAAGATTTTACATTTCGTAATTGTATGGGATCTTATGGTATGGGATAAGCGCCAACGTTTGATTAATCGAACACTTGATTTTTTAACACAACGGGAAAACGGATCAAGGTAAAATTTTTTTGATGACGGATTTGGAATCAGGGGGATGTAATTAATGTAGAAATATACTTTATATCAAAAAATTCAACAATTTTTGCAGCGCGGTAGAATATGGGTTAATGGCTTTTTTTGAGAATCTTTAGTTTTCTACTTTCTTTTTAAATTGCATTCTCGCCAAACTATCTTCACATGCTGCATTTCCAGCAGGGTTGTCGCTGCTGCTGTGGTAGTACCAACCAGCCTATGGTCTATCGTACTACCATTTGCTGATCATAATTGTCCCAATGCGCTTTCGAACACTGATGAATTATTGCAGTTGTGGCCAGCAGTAGACTTAAATTATTGTTTGCTATGCGTGGCAGCACTGGCTGCTGCTGAGCACTTGATTTGATTGTGGACTAGAGGACAACGACGACATGGCAATAGATTTACTCATTTGCTCACATATTTTAGCCATCGCCATCATTAAGAACACTATCATCCATACGTTGTTGATAGGAGACCCTTGGTCAGAAGAGTTTCGGAAAATCGAGTAAAAGTGCAACTCGCACCTTGTGCCATTGGCAAATTACTGCGTTGCATTTTTGAAAAACTTACACAATAATAAATTAAATTAATCAAAATAAATACTTAATATCTTATGCAATGTTGGTCTTCCAGTAAGTTGATAAAATTGATGGACCCAAAGGGTCCAATTTGTTATCAAATTGAAAATATGAGTCGTGAATTGTATTACCTCCAACTTATATATACTAGAATATTAGGGAATCAGTTTTGTGTGCTTTAATTATTGTTATTTTTAATTTTTTTAATATTATATTAATTTTTATTTCTTTTAAAAAATTTAAAGTTATGGCACTCACTCACATGGGGCATTTTTGATCACAATGCCTCATAAAAATCTTTATAGTTTGATAGCAATTTTTAATGAAATTCTACAAAATCCAACTAAAAAAATTCCATTACTTACCGTCTTAGCGATATAATGAAAACGTTTTTAACAAGTATGGTCATGGATTAATACTCAATTAGCTGTGATACATTGCGTATCAAATTATTATTGTCTCAACTGTCTAGGCGTAATTGAACAAAGGCTAAGAAAAATTTTGCCTTTTTGTTTTATTTCAAAAATTTAAGAAACTTGAGATTTTTTGCATATTATTGAAATAAAGTGCCCCTAATCTGCTATTTTACAATGTAGGTTTTTTGATTTTTTTTTGTTCTTATGGAAGTTGCTACGCCCACTTATACTTTCCAAGTCCATTTTTTTGTTGAATATCTATACTATTTATATAAAATTACTTAAATAAAAATGGTTTGTAACGCTTTGGCGCGAAGTTTACTGAACCGATTTTAATAATTTCTTTTTTAAAATAACATATTTGTGATAATGAAGGTTATTGCTTGCTTATTTTTTAATTTTTTTATGTTAAATATTCTTATTTTAGCATAAAGTTTTTGCAAAACCTCCCACAAAAATAGTCGTTGGACTTTTTGTAACCGTTTGTATTTGGCTTCGAAGTTGAAAGAGAAAACTCTCTTTCAACTATTTTTTTGATACTTTTGAAGAGCGAGTAATTTTACTATCAAAAAAAAAAAAAAAAAAAAGACGGGACGTGCGCGTCCAAAGCCGCGGGTATCACTAGTATTTTTATAAATAATGCTAACTAACCAAACTTTATTATGTTCTCTCCGTCGCACTATAGGTCAAATAGACAACTTTTCTGGCCAAAACTCAATTCTTACAAGTGTTGCGAATTAAATTTAGCTGTTTTAGTGTAACCGGAGAATACTTCAAAATAAACAAAAATGCATTTTGTTTTTGAAAAAAAAAAAAAAATTTACTGCTTTTCAGCGATGTGTCAAAGTTTATGCATTTGCATTCTATTGAGATAACGCAAACAAGTGGTGATATTAACTCTTTAATATTTAAATTTAAATAATTCGTTTTTTTTTCTAATTGTAAGAAAAAAACTAAATAAAGTTGATGATGGTATGTGTAATGAAATTTGGCTTAAAACATTTAAATATATTTTGGTTTCTTGTGAAAAAATCTAAAATCAAATGTGACCCTTTATATGGGAAATTTTTTTAAATTTCCAACTTTGTGTGAGCTTTTAAAATTTTGTTGATATTTGTTGGTTTTAGGAAACCCTAAATAATTTAGATGTAGCTATTGCAAATGTTATTTAGAAATTTAGAGAACCGACTTTGCACGTTTTTTTTTTAATGATTTTTTTTGTTAGGTAACTTATTCTTCCGCAATTCTGATTCGTTCGAAGTCTGGTTGCAAAAGACAGACAAAAGGAAAAAGAAGAGGCTGTGTTCAATTACCTATTAGAAAATACTCAGGATGTTACTAGGCTCCCAATTACAGCAACTTTACACAAAATTCTCATTCATTCAAAGGAAGTTATAGAGGGTTTAATTTTCATCGTTGGAAGTTTTGGAGCAGAATCAGCAAAATCTCGACACAAAAATCTGATAGATTACATCATGCACGCAAAAGTAGCTGCGTTGATACACTTTTAGACGTCTTTAGACGCTGTCTTTAAATAGACACATTCAAACTTCCGATAAGTGATCCAATTATTAAGGTGTAAGATCCCAGACGAAGAACTCAACTTAACAAGCTTTGTTAAAGCATGCGAGAATAAAGTAGATGATGATAATGTTGGAGAAATTGAAATTTTAAGTTCAATGAACTTAAACATTTTAAATAATCTATCTATAGAAAGTGAACATAGCCGTTATTAGTTTTGGCCAGAGCGTCGGTTTGCTTTACATTATTCATTACTGCTTTTGTTAGAACCATAGGTCTTAAGCAAAATTCTATAGCTACTTCGATTCCTGGGTTGTCATTTTATGCTGTGAGAGTTTTTTCCGATTTTCGATACTGGAATATGTTTGACTTTTATATCTTATGGAGTTGCGCAAGGACACAACTCACTTTGTTTATTTTTGTTGTCTGTGGTAACGCCTTATGTAGTGAGAGCGCTGCCAAGTTGAAATCTTTCTTCAATCCTCAATGATTTCTGTTTTCGGAGTGTTAATACGCAGTTAAGGAGTCACTTGATATAACAGGGCAATGTCAACGACATAAGCCAGTTCTTTCACATGACCCGAAAAGTTTCATTGATTCGCATGATTCCCTGTTAAAGTTCGACTAAGTACATCGTCAATCAAAATTATAAATAATATAAACCGCTATTTTTGAAACGATCGCTGGACAGAGGAAGAGAGATAGAATTCATAGTCAATTGCTTGTGTCTGCAAACCAAAACACAGTTTCACCCAATTTTATGAACCTATAGAATGGAATGTTTTTGACAAGATAGACAAAAATTACTTGTCAATACCAGGACGATTGCTCAATTGGTTCGAAATAGGATAAAAAGTTTTAGGAATTATTGCAATATGAAATTCGACATAAGCCGCCATTTCTTTAAACTATTTTTCTTATGTGGTTTTCAATTTTTAAAAAGAATATATCAAAAATAAATACCTTTCGGATCCAGTTTCCGAGATATACCCGTGCAATATTCCAGATAGGGCTTTTCGAAAAATCAATATAAGTTGAAAGTGTCTGAACTGATTTTAAAATATATTGACATAGCATGGAAGGAAATTTTACAGTCTATAAAATGAGTTTTGAAAAGTTTGATATCAGTTTCATATATTTTGAGATATGGAGGTTTTTTTTAAAAAATCTTAAAAAAGTTTTTCAAACAACCGCTATTTTCTCTTATAATTGCGTTATTAGTTTGTGATTTTATTAACATATTATGATAGCCCAATTAATTTTCTTTAATTCATTATGATATTTCTTACTAATTATTTTCTCTAAGCGTATTGTATACAAAAATAATGAACAAACTGATATCTTTTTTTATAAGGTATTTATTTCAATTAACTATTAACGATAAGATATTATTACTTAACGATATCAGAACTATTGGCTAATAAGGTAAAAATCATTTATTTCATTTTAATCATTTCCATAAGTGTTTCTATGCTTGCATTCATAAATTGTTTACGATATTTGTCAAGTAAAAGTGGCGGCTCAGACCAAATTTAATAATGAAACAGGGTCACTATGGGTTAGAGATAAAAATTTGGAAAAATTCGTAAATTTTTTTTCCCCAGTTAGAACCAATTAAGTGAGCGTCGCATTTGATTTTGACAGAAACTTCAAATAAGAACCACCCTAATATACATACTTATGTATGTACGATGGTGTACGGTGAATTTTTCTTCTAGTGCGGTCTAATGTACTTATGGGCATTTCCGCCAAAAGGTCAATCGGTAAAAACCAGTTCAAAACGATAAAACCACTTTTTCACAGCCATAGCACAACATAATCGCATAATTTTTTTTTATGTTGGAAAGGTTGTGAAGGAAAGAAGGGATATGTACACTTTTTTTTTCAATAGTAGGCGGTGCCACGCCCCTAACGGGAAAAAGCGTTTCCACGGCTAAGCTAATTGACCGATTTCAATGAAATTTGGTTAAGAGATAGAATGTTCCATAAAAAAGGTTAAAAGGGACTCTAAAACCTTTAAGTGGGCGTGGCATCGCTCCAAATGGGGAAAAACGGTATCACGGATGTGCCACTACACCGATTTTGGTGAAATTTAGTATATAGATAGATTGAAACTTCAGTAAAAATAGATTTTTTTTCCTCTTAAAGGAAATACGTTTTAACAGCTAAAAGACAAATCTTATATTCTTTTAAGAAAAATATCTACTTATTCCTCTTTTCTTTGTTAAAATTGATCTCACTAATTTATTTGATAAATATAAACATTAAATTTGTTTTATTAACTACTGTATATATCTTAAATAATATTATTTATATAAATATAAAAGTCGTTTTGAAAATTGCTCAAGTTAGCCAAAACGGAAAAGTTTGTCCCGTTCGAATGGAGTATTATGCATTGTAAGAAAAAATGTAAATTAGATATTTCAATCAAACGAAATCTCTTAAAAAGTTATATTATTCCATAACATTTTAAAATTAGTCGCATTAAAAAATGTTGCCAGGATTCGCTGACTTGTGCTTTTCTATAAATGGCTATGAAAAACACTTCCATTTTTTGTCCCGTTCGAATGGTTTTTTTTTTGCTTCAATCTTGGAACCAGTATTATGTCTGGCATCAACTTTACCACACAATATACATGGTGTTACCAAAGGGCTATTTCTTAAAGTAACAGAAAAAAATAAAAGTGTTTTACATTGATTTTTATTCCACTTTAAAAAAAACTTCCGTCCCGTTCAACATGAATGCCCATATCTATATGCAACTCATATATTTTTTGGTTAAATCTTTTTCTCTAATAAGCTTAAAAGCTCCCTCGATTAGATAACTTTACAATACCTTCTACTACACGCATACATACAGCAAATGAAAAAAAAAAGATTAAAATTTTCCCGTCTCATCATTAGCAGATGATAGTTATGTTAAATGTAATTATTTCCATTAAAATATACATAAATAAATTTTGATCTTTTTGTGCAAATTCAATTAAAAACTCAGCACAGTTGCGCTAACAAATAATTCGTATCCAACAATGTATGTAACATATATTGTACTTGCACATAAAATGTTGGCCATAATGGTCGATTCTACTAATTGTTGTTGTTGATAGTGGTCGACTCATTGCAACGCGGTCTGAAATGAAGTTACAAAAGCAGCTGTTAATTACACAGCACACAGTAGTGTAGCTCTACCTACTCATTCCCTACTGCACACCTTCATTTGGCTCCTGCCATTAGCATTTTACATAACGAATCTGCTGTGGATGTTGTGGTCGTCTCTCAAATTAAATGAAATATTTCGACTTAAATAACAAAACAACATTGCAAATGGCGTTTAACGTTGCGTTTTTGCATAATTCATAACCATAATTATGCACGAGTATACATTTTTGTTAACTTAATTTGTTTTTATACCTTGGAACTGTTCGATGCCTTTTTCATATTTGAGTTGCATGCATTTTAAGTTTCAATGATTGATTACAAAATGTAGATAATGCAAATTTATTGTATATATACTCATCATATTAAAGTCTCTAAACGACTATGAAAATTGTGGACGTTTAAGTCTAACATGATATATGCTAAAATATTAAACTAAAAATAATCCAATAATAGAAGATGCACAGTATTTATTTAAAATGGCAAATCATTGTCAATTCAGCATTATGTGCGCATGTTCGAGAGTACAATCTGTTGGTAACATTTCAATAAAAACTCAATTAATATCTGTTATATTGTTTGCAATTGAAGTCAAATGGGTATTTCCACAAAAAGGTCGACCGTGACCGAAAAATTATAAGTTATCAAGAAAACGTTATTATCTGGTATCACCTAAAAAAAACATTAAACCTTTATTGATTTAAACAATTTACACCTGAATTAATTAACCATGGTGAGCAAATCGACTGCGATATAGCACAGATTTCTCATTTTTGTAATTTTAGATAGTATTTTGACTTAAAAGGTTATCAGAGATTTCAAGTTCCTTAAGTGGGCATTAAACCGCTAATTATTGGGAAAAACGACTAAGTGGCTACACCAAATTTGTTATGGGGACAAACGGATTCCTGATAGGAGAAATTTGTTTTTAGTGGGGCGTGACACAGGAAAAGACGTTAAAACAGCAAAAAGAAAAGTTTGATATTCTTTTAAGACATATATTTAATTACGTTTTGTACTGTTTCGTATTTTCTTTCTTAAAATTAATCTCACCAATTTAATTCGACACTGATTAATATTAAACTTGTTTTTGAATTACTAATTGCAAGTAAATCTTAAATACACAAAATATATGAAAAAGTCTCCCAAGTGAACTATAATGGAAAATTACTTATGTCACGTTCGCAATACAATATACATTTTTTAAAAAAGCAAGATTTTTCAATTAAATGAAATCTGATAAAATAACAAGAAAAAAAATATGCTTTACTTTGAATTTATTCCACTTTAAATGTGTACGACGGTCCCGTTTGATATCTTGGAACCAAACCAATTTTGAATTTGAAAATATTTATTTTAATAGTTTTTATCGTTTTTGGTATCGATATTTTGACATTTGTGCCAATTAGAAAAACTTAGAGTTAGTTAGTGTAAAATTAATCAAAAATAAAAAAAAAATTATATAAAATTATTTTTCGCCTCTGTCTCTGATATATTGTGTTAAGGACATAGTATTACTTACTTACTTAGATGGCCATAACAACCCATTGTCAGGTTACGGCCGACCTCAGTAAACTCTCGCCATGCGCCTCTGCTTTGCGCGCGCCTTCTCCAATCGTTTATACCAAGCGCGGTTAGGGCTTCCTCAGCTTGGTTTATCCACCGGAGGCATGGTCTCTCTCTTCGTCGTTGACCGGGACCTTCCCTTCGAATACCTTTTTCGCTGGAGCTTCTTTATCCATACGATGGACATGACCCAGCCAGCGTAGTCGCTGTATTGTTATACGCTTAACTAAGTCAATGTCGGCGTAGAGCTCATACAACTCGTGGTTCATTCGAATGCGATAGTCGTCGCCAACTCGAACAGGACCAAAGATTTTGCGGAGAACTTTCCTCTCGAACACCTCAAGAGCGGCTGCATCTGTTGTCGAAACCACCCATGCCTCAGCGCAGTAAAGAAGCACAGGTAGAATGAGCTTCTTGTAGAGTGTTAGCTTTGTCGATTGAGAGAGAGCTCTGCAACTTAATTGCTTACTGAGCCTGTAGTAGAACCTATTAGCAATTGTTATTCTCCGCTTAATCTCCAGACTGACATCATTGTTGCTGATTACGGCAGTGCCAAGGTAAGTGAATTCCTTGACAACTTCTAATTTACAGTTGTTTGCTATAACATGAGACTCTGGATCCCGTACTCCCTTGTTATTGTTGGTAGACATCATGTATTTCGTCTTGCCCTCGTTTACCAGCAAACCCACTCGGCTGATTCATTTTCAATAGCAGCAAAAGCAGCAGCAACATCTCTCTTACTCTGACCGATAATATCAATATCATCGGCGTACGCAAAGAGCTGAAGACCTTTAAAGAAAATGGTGCCATTATGAGGCACACCGGCTTTTCGTACGATCCCCTCCATAATGAAATTGAAGAGATCGCACGAGAGCGGGTCGCCTTGTATTAAAGGTTTCGGAGAGGTCATTCCCTCACTTGACGGAGCTATACGTATTGCTCAACGTCATCTTGCAGTGCCTAATCAACTTTACAGGTATACCGAACTCAGACATTGTTGCGTATAGTCAATTCCGCACTGGACTATCGAACGCAGCTTTATAATCAACGATTATATCGATATGATATTCAGGGGTTTTCTCTAGGATTTGGCGAAATGTAAAAATTTGGTCTAAGGTGGACTTACCAGGTCTAAAGCCACACTGATAGGATCCGATCAGCGTTTCTGTATGCGGCTTCAATCTTTCACACAATACGCTCGAGAGGATCTTATATGCGATGGAAATAAGACTGATACCCCTGTAGTTGGCGCAGTTTAACGGGTCTCCTTTCTGTATTACAGGACAAAGCACGCTGGGATTCCAATTGTCGGGCATACTTTCACTTTATCAATTCATCGCCGCCAGCTTTAAAAAACTCAGCTGGCAGGCCGTCAGCACCTGCTGCTTTGTTGTTTTTGAGTCGCTGGATAGCAGCTCGAACCTCTTCATGCCTAGGTGATGGTACTTCCACTACGTCATCACCAATTGGTGGTATCGTACTGCATTCCTTCTGGGCGGAATTGGTGGAATCATCGCCCTTATAGATAACGAAAAATATTGTGCAGACGTTCACATTGCTGCATTTTTAATAACTTATGTAAAAAAAATCTATTAAATAATTTAATTTTATATCAAGAACTTCGTTGTCTGAGGTTGCGTATGTCAAAATAGTTTATGTTGGTCAACTTTGTATATATATTTTAGGAAAACCAAATTTTTTTGAATATATTTAATTATATAAGTAGTTGAAAAGCTTAAGTTTTTTTCTTCAAAACAAACTTTGAATTACATCTATTGATATCTTTTTTCTTTCCGGTAATATCGTAAATTTAAATTTTTCAGTTATCTTTCCGTACTGGAACTTATGTAGATCTGTAATAATATTAATGATAATAATAAATTTTAGTTTAAAATATTTCGGAGAAACATAAAAAAGTTATGGAGGCTAGTCTCAACCAGTACTAAAACAACCTGGTAAAGGATTGTCAAAAATTAAATTTTGTAGGCGACTTTTTTCTCTGATAATTTGCAATATAAGAGGCTTTTTTCTTGCCACGCGACCATTAATATTATCAGTTCTGCGTCCTCTTCGAACCGTCTCGTGCACACACGTGTGTGTATAGATGTCCTTAGTCACATTTTTTGGTGATGATATATGTGGGTTTTCCCTGTTTTCTTTAAGAATTTATCTTTCAACTGTTGATGACAGTTTATTGGTACGGCCTAAGCGGGCTTTATTGTCGAAAATCTCGTGTCCTTGTGAGCTTTGTATAACATTTTGCATAGTTCTGCGGCAAATATTGAACATTTCACAAATATATATTTTATTTTTTTACCATAAATGTGAAGTTATGAAATCATTTTTTCTCAGCACAAGTCTATGGGTTAGGCATTCCTGACTTTTATATGTAGCTCTGCTATTATTAAATAAATGACTGCAACTCTTACTTATTGCAATGGTAATGCGCATAACAAGAAGAAGTTTGGCAAAATGAATTGAAAGAAACAAAAAATTTTGAAATCAATGGAACTTTCCAAAAGAGCGAGATATTTCTGAGAGCTCGAATTTCGCAGCACAAAATACTCGTCTAGCTACAACTAGATAATAGAGTTAACATTTTTTTGAATCTGCATTCAGACTTATAATTTAGTTGTTTTTCGCAAATTCTGATTTTAAATTAATTAAATTTATGCTAAAAAAAATAATATGTAAAATATTATGTGGCATACTGTCAGCAAAAAAACCAGTCAGCCAGGGGGCAGACGCGATAAAATAATTTATTATTCAATTTTTTGCTTATATGTTTGTAATATTGCAATTTTTTAAGCGCAGCAATAACGACATGGCAGAACTTGTTTCTCTCGTTCCTTATGACATAATCATTATAATTATCGCAATCTGTCTGACGATAAAATCACTTTAGATTGTATATATGTATTACAAAATTAAAAAAAAAAAAATAATTCACTTACTCTTTTTTTGCAGCAACAAAAGCGTCTGCCTCTTGCATTTATCGGCTTAAAATGGCAGACATAATGAAATTGTTTGTTATACTTTTTTTTTACGTTTTTAAAGTCTTCCAAAATAAAATTATATTTATAAACGGATTCAACAGAATTGCAGCGATTGTTCGTATTATATACATACTTAGAAAATCATGATTTTTAACCGCAGCTGCTCGATAAACTCAGGTTTATCCTACTCCCTAACTGCTATGGCTCTATGGTTTTGGTCATTTTGGTTTTGTGGAAATGTACTGAATCGAGATCTATAATGTACTTTTTAGAGTACATTTCATTTAGTATTCATTTTTTGCAATGAACATTAAAATTTACTAAGACCTACAAATTTTTTCTAAAAATTTCTGAAAAAAATCATACGAGGTTATTATTGGAAATAGTCCAGTTATTTTGTCCAGTTTTTGTTCGAACCATTCATGGTATTTGTGTGAAATTTCATTGCATCACCTTAAATAACTCTCAGTATAGCACTTTAGTACCATTTCTTACCATTTCCGTCCACTTTTTGATGAGTCCATATCTGAACCATTCCTTGTTCAAGATTGAAATTTGGTTCCATTACAATTAATAATGCTATCAGTATAGCATTTTGTGGAGTGTTCGCTAGCATAAAGTGTGTCAAGCCGTCTTGTCAAAATCCTTCAAATTTGTGTTTAGCGCGTATATTCGACTCATTTCTAGTTTTTGTGTGAAGTTTAGTTGCATACCTTGAGGTGCCATGCCTTGTTTTCCCAATTTTTCCATTTTGCCCAAATCATGCTAAGTACTTGTGTGAGGTTTGGTTGCACTTGCTCAAGTAGAGCGCCTAACTTAGCATTTTTAAGCTTTTCTTTATAGAGCAGTGCGACTTCCCTTGAAAGTATCAAAACATTTTATAATTCTAACTACAAATCCTATGCTTTCCATTACCGGAGATAGAATTGTGTGGGCACTAGGCGTATTCTTGAAATTATTTTTCCTATTTGCAATCCCCTGACCTATGATTGATGAAGTATTATATGATTAATTAAGTCAGAACATTACGCTTCACCTTCCTTTCCATAGACAGACGAACATGGCTAACTTGAGATAACGTTGATCATTATCAAGAATATACGCACTTTTGTATATTAATAAAAGACTGACATTGCTAAAAGTTATATTGTATCAAGACAGAAAGGTGTCCACTAGACTGGTTTTAAAAATTAAAGTTTCTGCGATTTTCGAGTGCACATGATCCTTATCATCTAATAATTCCACAACTTCATGTACATAGATACCTTTTGCGCATGACACGTAATATATCTTGTTCGTGCCGAAGAAATGTTTCTCTTTTGCGAAAAAATCGATGTACATAAATATAAAAACTTTCACCATAGACCCTTTATACCCTTTTTTGTCAAAAGTTCTTTAAATTTTTCAGTTTTTATAAATTGCTGACTGGTTTGGTATGATACATCAAATATATCGTGATGATTATTTACAATAGCAACTTCATTTGTACTCGTACGAGCTTTTCTATTGATGAAACCATTTTTGGAATGTCTTTCCATATTCCTTGTCGTTTCAATGGCGAATAATTGCACTGATTACAATAGTTTACAAAATGATTTCTTTAGTTTGTTTCTTTGATGAGAGTTTACTTTTCTTACATAATTTTGCTGCTTCGAAAATTTTTTGAATGGTACAGTTTTCGAGATATTGTGGTTTTTTCCAATTTCCTTGTTCAAAGTGTCAAATTAAAGATAATAGAGTGACAAGCAAACATGTATAACTATAAATTTCATTGAATGAGCTGTTCAAAAGATATCGGTGAAAACAGTCCAGATTTTAGAACAAAACAAACGATCGATTTTCTTCTGGTTTGTCTTTATTTTTGCTTAAAAATATTGGCTTTAAGTGAATAGAGTATAATAATTTTTTTTTTTTTTGATTTCATCGATATCTTTTGAACAGCTCATTCAATGAAATTTACAGTTATACATGTTTGCCATTTGCCATATTATTATCTTTAATTTGACACTAAGAACGAGAATATTGGACATTTCTAGCTCAAGATATAGGTTTTAAAGGGAAAAGAGGTCGATAAAATTAAAAAAAAAAAACACAATATCTCGAAAAAAGTACCATTCAAAAAATTTTTATTTTCATTTTTGAACTCAGCAGAAAAAAGTACATAAGAAAAGTAACCTCCTATCAATGGAACATTTTAAGTGTAAACTAGTGTTATCATTGCGTGTTTGTACGTTAATTTGATGCCAGAAAATTAATGCCGCATCCACTGCTGACATTTGCTTTTATGATACACACATTATAAAAACTTAAAGACAAGTTCTTCCAATTATGGTTAGGAAAAGCGGATTGGATCTATTAAATGTGTTTCGAAATATAACATGATGCATGTTTAGACCAAAACAAAGCTTTTGACAACTGGAACAACTTTAGTTCTTTCTTAATATATATAACTATTGTGCAGCTACAACTAAGGTGTTATAAGCAGTTAATAACAAATAATAAATGAATAGTTATTTCCATACAAATCAGAACCAGTCTAAAGTTCGTTAAGTAAAATGTTTAGTTCGGTATCAAAAAGTAATTCCTTAGTTTTTTTTTTTTGTACAAATCGCAGAGTAACAGGATGACTTAAAAACCATGTGTCAGATGAGGTGAAGCTTCATATGTATGTCAAAAATGGTTAAAACAAAGATTTCAATAGCGTTTCACCTCGATTTTTTACGTTCCAGCAATGATTTCAGTTGAAAACCCGCCAAAAGTTTCCCAGCTCATTGCTAAGCTGTAATTTTTTTACTATGATATTTTTCCTTCTTTGTAAAAAAATAACTACCGAATTTCATTTTAATAAATAATAAAAGTTTTTTTTTTCAAAATCTTAACAAGGTTCGTCTATTCGGGAAACTACTTGACTCTAAAAAGTAGTAAATTTTGCGATATAAACAAGAACACAAATGTTAATTTAATCCAATAAATCTCATTTGAAAATTTTTCAAAAATAAGAAAAAATTCTATATTAAGATGCTGAAAGCACGATGACAACTCAGAAACTTCAGAGCACCACCCACAGCGCTACCATCATCATTAAAGTTAATTTCAAATCTAACACGCTAAATGCGATTATGTGAAGATCCGTAATAAATTTTAGGCTTACGCAGGTTCTTTTTTCATCTTCTTTTTGCCTTCATCTTGCTGTCGTTTTGTTAAATCCTCAAAAGCCATTTTAAGCCGTCCCGATGTGACTATCCATCCGTCTGGCTGTTTGCTGGCAACAACACAAAAGCTTCGATTTATGTATGATGACTTGTAGTTTTGTTTAGTGAAATTAAAACATTAATAAACAAATAACGATGGAAAAAAGCAAAATATTCGATGCGAATCGTAACAAAAAAAATCGAAAAGTTAAAAATGCGTAATCACCTTGGAAAAGTAAATATCAAAAAAATAAAAATCTAAAACTTTACGCGCGCCAAAAAAATACGCAACCATTAATTAAAGTGCTCTTAATGGCAGCCAATCGACTACCTTTGGTCAGCACAATTTGTAGGAAACCTGCCGCCCTCAACTTCAGCGGTCAGAGCTAAAAGTGAAGAACACTTGACCGAACTTCAGTATTCCAATACCTTAACCATTGTAGTTGATGCGGGTGTTTCTCTAGGCCTCAGTAGATATTTCTTGTTTGTTACCAAATTTTATTTGTGAACTTGGCCAGCTGTTGATAGGTTTGATTGTGTTTACTAATTAGAGATTTGTTAGGTTTTCTTACAAATTCTTAAAATGCTTTTCAATCTTGTTGTAGTCAAAGTTAATTATAAGTTTACGCAATAAATTTCAAATTTGTATTATTCATAAACATTTTATAACAGCGTTATATCTATGTAGCAGCATGAGGAATAAAACGCGATCTAAATTTCTTTTTATGCCTGAGCCTAAGCGTGCGCAATACGTTCTTCATTATAAATTGTTTTGAATATTCCAATTAATAAAAGGATCTTGCTATACAGACGCTTAAGCTCACAAGATCCAAATCCAGATTTTTATCGCATAAAATATCACTACACATTTTGAAACATTGATATTTCTGTTAATATTCAAGCAATGACATTATTTTCTAAAAATGAAATGGTGTGATCTCTGAACTTTGACGTCACGTGACGTTTAGGGTGAAATTCTACAAAATACATCACTTAATTTATCACATTTGCATCGAATTTAAAATTAGCTTTTGGATATACACATTCTCAATAGGCTTTTGGAGATATTCTTAACAAACTTGAATTCACCCAATTTTACCCTCTAAAAAACCCATGCTTCAAACAAGGGGTATTTTCCAGGATATGCTTAGAACAGTGAAGGGCACTAAGTGGCTCTATTTGCTCACATTGCTCTAACCGTTATTCGACGCACAAGCAAGCGAAAAAAAATTCGCAGAATTTCAACGCTATCGAGGCACAGCGTTGACTTGAGTTCAAATGAAAACAAAAACAAAACACAAAGGCATAAATGACGGCGCCGCTTTGTCTTGACGAATGTAGCAATTGTTTTTGTTTGTAGTGTAATTTGGTTTTTTTGTGCTATTGGCAATTTTGGAAATGAAATTAAAAAAATTTTTAAAATTTCGTTTGTTGTTGCTTGATGTTGTTGTTTTGCTCTTTTGTTAGATTTTTGTGCCCACCGCTGGCTTAGAACATCAAATAAAGGTTTATATAAATTCAGCATGGTCGAAATTTTTGCCATCTCGATATCTAATTTCATTGAACTATTTAGGCTTAAATGAAAATGATTTGACATTATGTTTAGATAATCGTAGAAGATAAAATTGTGTCGATTTCTGTGTACGAGTATGTCGTCAAACGTTCGACCTTGGGCATATGGCGTTTTCCTTAATTTTGAATCAAGTAGTACAAAATGCGGGTTTTTAAAAAAAACCATTAAAACGCATTTCTCAGCAAACGTCTTTCTAGTTTATTTGCATTACTCGAAGAAATATGCAATATATAGAAAATATTATAAAGTTGTAGTCAAAAAACGACCGCATCGGCTCTAACAATTTCATACTTCATGAGATTGTGTACAATAGTGTGTTATCACTATTTGTAAGGCCAAGGTGTCTTTTTGTATTGCGATTGGACTATGTCTCATTAAAATGGAATTTTCGTTTTACTTAATTTCAAACCAGGAATGGAATATGAAAATTTCACATTGTACCTAGTTATCCAAAACAAGTGGACTTAAATAAGCTTCAAAGTACCTCAAATAGAATTATAGAGGCATAGATTGAAACGTATCGAGACTTTTCTCAACTAAGATACGGGTTGCTCATATTCGAAGCGCCCATTTTATTTTTGGGCCCATTCCAATCGACGTGGCTTATCCGCAGGCAACAATTTTTGTGTCAATTGAATCTTGTACGGAAACAATTGCAAATCAACACGTAAAATGCGTTCTAAAGTGGATCGGGGAATGCCGAGCTGCTGAGAGCGGCGTTTTTGGGATGTTGTTGGTGACTGCTCAACACTGGCTCGTACGGCTGCAATCTCATCCGATCGCTTTGGTCGCATCACCAGTTGTAAATCTTTTATACAAACGATAAATTGTTTTCTTGGAAGGCGCACTTTTCACTGTATTTTATTTCTAAAAGCACGTTGAGTTTTCACTATTGACTTGTTTTGTTGAATGTAAATTTCAACAATTTTAGAGCGTTCGCGTTGCGTGTACTGTTTCATGGTAAAAATCTGCTTAGAATGACGATTCAAAACGCGGTATGTCATTAGTCGATTTGCCATCGCTGTCAAAAGTTATAGTGTTGCCTGATTGGAGCTTCGAATATGGGGGCCCCAGTATTGTGTCGATATTGCGACAATTTATTCGATATCTTTCTACTTTCTCGATAGCAAAGTTTGTATTCACACATCGTTTTTGTTATGCTACTGATTTTAATGAAGTAAAAACATATGGCATTGTTTGCTAATTAATATATTTTTTCATTACGAGCTGCTACATATTAATACTCAATTATAAAAGTACATTAAATAAAGTGCTTCTGTTAATTATTATATTAAAAAAACAAAAACAGTCAGCACTAAGCAATTTTTCCCGGAAAAATCTTTTGCCAAAAACCGTTACTCTAACACAACGTTCAGTTTTTTTTTGCAATGGTGCATGATCCCGGATTCTCCCAAGAAAATTTTCCAGAAAATAAATATTTTAAGTAGAGCAAAATAATTATTACTTTTATTTGTCACAACATTGCATTGTGAGCATAGTCGAAAAAGTTCAGGATTTTTCGTATTTTTATTTGTGGCTCAATCTTATCGGAGTAAATTTTTCAGCAGATTGTAATATGCCGTTCAGTGCCAAAAACTCCTACACTGTATCCATTCTATTTTAATTCAAAATTCTCACTGAAGACTGTGCTAGGGTCGATTTGAAACACTAAGGCAAACGCAATTTTATTGTTTGTTGCCGATACGGTTCTCTACTAGAATATGGCAAAGTCTCAAATTTCACTTCTGCTATATAGCAAATTTTACCCAATTTATTGGTCACAATTAGATAAACAGAGGTATCGATTTGAAACTTTGTCCAGATGATTGTTAGATGATGGGAATGCTCTGACACTGAATTGGTTTTACCACTCCCACTTTTTTTTTATAAAGCCAAGGTATGAAGCACCGTAAATTTTTTCTGATATATCGATGATAGTCTTGCATTTTTTGAAAGCTTGTGAAAATTCGCAGAGAAAAATGAAGTGAAATGACCCATAATTAAATGCCATAAGCAGTTCTATTAATATTTTATCAAACAATGTCTTAGAAGTCTAAATAAAGTAACACTTTAAGATTACACAACTTGAATTTAAGGTCACTATCGGAGAAGTTTCCTATAGTGCTCTGTTAAGATAAATACCTAAAAGCTTTTCAAAAATCGTATCAAATTTGGAAATAGAAATTTGTATGAGAGGAAACTTTAAAATGATAATAACTGGGGCCCAGCGATTTTGGAAATATCATTCTTTTTATACATTGTATCTCTTTTGAAAGTTCAAACAGAACAGTCTTTAAGAGGAAAAATCATAGCGATAACGTGAAGTACACAATTTGGCAGCAAGATCTTCATTAAAACAAATCATTTGATTGACTTAAGTTTTGAGCGCTCCTACTCACTGTGCATAGTTTGAAAACGTTGAACGTTGATTCAAATTTTCGTTTGAAATTTTATTTTTTTAATTCCTTTTGAGCTTTCCTTAGAAGAACATTAAATGTTCTTTAATTAAACCTTAAAGTACAGTGAATTGACAGCAAAAATTTAAGTTAGGTGGGTCGTAAGCCGCATTGCTCTGCTGAGGAATCGAGACTGACTTTAAACTTGAAAAAAGGGAAGAAAATCTCTTCAATGAATTGGCAGGATGCTGAATTAATCTCACAATTTCGTGGGAAATGTATTTAAAAAATAAACAGTAAAAAAAAGCTCGTCTCAGACCACCAAAAACCGCTCAACTTCATATAGAAAATAGACACATTTAGGCCTTCAAAGGCAATTTTAGCAGTAATTGGGAACGTGGTTAGTGCTCAAACAATTTGATAAATTTTATAACGTTTACTAAAGGCTAACATACCTGGGCGCTTCATCGTTAGAGGCGTGGCACCACCTACTATTGAAAAAAAAGTATACACTGTACTCTCTCTCTTCACAGCCTTCCTACAAAATAAAAAATTAAGCTATTATCATTATGGCTGTTTACCAACTGCCTATTATAGATATCTATATGTAGGCGCCGTTTTATGGTCGCCACTTCCTTAAAAAAAAAAAATCGAAGACACCCATTCTCATATGAAAGTTCTTGAGCACACGAACATTTTGACACCTTAAAAGCGTTTTAACGCTGCGCTCAATTTTGGGCAGACCACTGTCCCAGTTGACATGGAACATCCCACATACATACTTTTTTTAACAAACTTTGCTAAATTGTCATATAGGACATGGCAACAAACAAAGCTTGATTTTTCAAAATCGGCTGAGTCAATTCGCAGATGAACTGTCCGTCATTTGAAATAGTGTCATTTCGAGAAAAACGCTTTTAGATTTATGCGTTAAGTCCTTTTTTTTGTGGGCTCGAAGTTTTTAGAACCTTTTCTATAACCAAGTGTCATTTCTCAAAATCTTTTTGAAAGCTGGTTTTCAAAGGTATAAGGAATCGAATAAAAAATAAACGAATTTTTTGAAAATTCCTAAACTTAGTAGTATCCTTAATGCATTTATGTCGAAAGAATTCTGAAGTAAAATCTCACAAACACTGAACTAATAGTGGAATTGTGAACACGTTACTTAAAGTTCACTAGCTATAAAAAACGTATCAACAAATATGACTGATAAAGTAGTAAACCTTGACTATTTTTATTAATTCCTGTCTTTTATTTTTTTATATAAAAATGTGTTATGTTAAAAAAAACGAGTTTATAATTTAAAGTTGGATACTTAAACTGACGTTTATGTAAATGAGCAAAAAATAAAACAAAAATTATTTTGTACATAAACTTACCAATGCCAATCATAACAGAAACAACGTGCGTAGCAGTTTTGGTAGATGACATCTTTAATTTAAGCGATATCTGAAATTTCTTATCAAAGTTTTTTTTTTATAAAACTTTGTTTTAATTACATATTAAAAATTGATTGAAACCAGTTACTTTGTTCCCCATATTTGAAGTACTATATGAGTAGGAGAAATTTGTAAAAAAAGCAAGGAACGCAGCTGTGTGGAATAGTTATAAAAAAATATACATTATTTGACAAGACTTATAATTTATATCACAACTTTATTTTTGATTTTGTAAATTTTGTTTTATGTTAAATTACTCCATTGATGAGCAAATTCACATTTTTTTTTTGATGTTTCAAATTGATAGTAACAGAGTTATGCGCTTTTAAATTATGTAAGTTCCCATTATTTCTAAAAAATTTAAGCTTGTTACTATTATTTATTTAAGGACTTATTTTTAATTAAATTTAATAATCTATTTCTTTTTAAAAGAAAATTACGGGTATAAATAAGTTAGCCTTTACATGAGTTTAAAGCAGCGTACCTCTGTATAATAAAATTAAATTTATCTACTACGACATCAGCTGTTGATGACTTTCAAAACTTTTTTGATTGCTGGTAAAAGGTGAGATGAGGTAAAAGTAAGTTTTGCAAAATTTGTGAAAATTTAAACTTTTGCAATGCAAACTATTCAAAAGCGCATAACTTTTAATATAAATAATTAAATAGCAATTTGAAAAATCCAAAAAAGTTTGTATGTGGCATAGAATGAATATTGAATTCAAGTTTCGACTTTTAAGGAATGCACCCCACTTTTTTGCACATACATACATAGATGGGACGGTCTTTTACAAACCGAACATTTTTCGGACAACACATTTTTGATTGGGCTGAAAATTTTTTTATGGGTTTTGTATCAAAAAAGAAGATAAACGTGTTCGAGGATTTTTTTGAAAAAATTTTTTTTTACAAAATAGAGCGAATTTCAATTTTGAGAATTTCAAAAATTAATAACTTCGGTTCTGTTAAAGCTAGAAAGTTAATTTTATTTTCATTTTAAAGTTAAAAAAACAAACTTTAAAATAAAAATTATTTATTAAAAAATTATTAACAAATTAATATTGTTATTGCGGCACGTCTTATTTGCACGCGTATTATACACTAATTTACAAATTTGGGGTTTATCTCGAGATCTGGTTTCTCATAGACTTTCTTCTATGTATTTTGTGGCGTAGATTCCAAAAATGGTAACCATTTTTTTTTTTTTTCTCAAGAATCGTTTTCGAAATATCCCCAAAAACCCCTTTTTTGCACTTTTTTCATTTATTTGGCCATATCTCGTTGAATATTTTCGACGCAAAAACGCTTTTCAGTATTTACTGTTATTTCGAATAATTTCTACACTTTTTGTTAGATTTCCGCAAAATTATACTTAAAATATTTGCAAAAGAATAGTCTTTAATTTTTAATCTTAAAAATGTGAAAAAGAAAGATTTCTTCATTCAAATGGAGCAATTGAATTTTAGTGATTTTTAAAAAAGATCAAAAAAGTCAGTTTTATTGGACTTTGAGCGCTTGTAACTCCATCTAATCTTATCCGGTTCAGACAAACAGTATAATGTTAGAAAGGGAACACAAATATCCTCGAACACGTATCACTGCTTTTTCGATACAGAACCCATAAAAAAATGTTCAGCCAAATCAAAAATGTGTCGGTCAATTTTCGTCAAAATTCGTTGGGTTTGTAAGAGAACGTCCCAGATACATAACTTATTGTTAATTGCGAAACTCTGAAACATTTTAATGAAAAACTTTGTTATTAAAACGTACCTGATCACAAAAGTTTTGGGAAATGCCATAAATGTTTTTTTTTTAAGCAACGAAATGTTTCAAATTATTTATTTATTTATTCAATTCAATTTTTCAATTATCTAAATGCCCATGCAAGGGCCTTATATTGATAGGAGCTTAAAACGCTTTATAAATTTCAAAATTTAAAACAAACCAAATTTCAAGTCTGATCTACAAACACTTGTATCTTAAGATCCATCCTAAGTTATTCGGTTCCATCCTAAGTTATTCGGTTCTGAAGTAACGGATATGAATCTATTGGTACAAGTTTTCATTTTTTTCTCCATTTCTCGATCTCTCGAAAAATGGTGCTCCCTAAGTTCTTAAGCGCACAATAATTTTGTAAGCTTATATTAATATCCTTTCAAATTAGCTTTTATAAAACCCAAGTACCAGGAGACCAACCGTAGTTCGGTCTTTCGTTTTGTGGTTGAAAATGTCAAGAAAATATTAAAAATGTTGAAAAAAGAAGAATGAGGCTTAAATGATTATTTAAAAATTTGAAATAGGTTGAAAAAATCGAAAAAGTTGAAAACTGTAAAAAAAAAATGGAAAATGTTGAAAAACGTCGAAAGAGGTTACAAAAAATCAAAATGGTATGGAAAATGTTGAAAAAGGTTGAAAAGACGAAAAATGTAGAAAAAGTCGGCTTTTCAGAGAGGCTTTGTCGATAAAATATAGAAAATGTTAAAATGGTAAACTCGAAAAAAGTTGAAAGAAATTGAAAAATTCAAAAAAAGTTGAATGAGGTTGAAATAGTCGAAATAAATTGAAAGGGGTTGAAAATATCGAAAAAATATGGGAAATTAAAAAAATAAAATTGAAAAATGTTGAAAACGTTGAAAAAGATTGAAAACTCTATAAAAATTTAATGATATTGAAAAATGTTGAATGAGGTTGAAAAAGTCGAAATAAATTGATAGAGTTTGAAAAAGTCAAAAAATATGAGAAATGTTAAATCAAGTTGAAAGAGATTGAAAAATGTTAAACAGTTAGAAAACAGTTGGTAAACTCGAAAAATACGAAAATACGGAACATGGTTAAAAAAAGGTTGAAATAGATTGAAACAGTTGAAAAAGGCTAATAAAATCGATTAAATTTGGAAAATGGTGAAAAAATAATAGATAAAAACATGGAAAATGACGAAAAAAGTTGAAACGGGTTGAAAAGGTCGAGTTGAAATGTTGAAAAATCTAGGTAAATTCAATAAAATTGAAAAACGCTGAACAAGTCGAAAATAGCCACAAGATATTTTAAAAAAGTCAACCTTTTTTTTACAACATTTTGTTGGGTTGAGAGGTGCCACGCCCACTGATTCAATCTCGTCGAATTTCATTCAATTTCAAAGTTTATGGTAGCCGTCATCTCTACATCAAATTTTATTGGGATTACTCATATAGTATTCTTAATTTAACATTGAACGTTTTTTGATTCTATGGAAGGTGCCGCTCCCAGTGATGCAATCCCGTCGAAACCCATATAGTTTCAAAGCATATAGTAACCGACATCTCTAACTATGTCAACTTATATTAGGATCACTCATACAGTACACAAGATATAACACTAAAAGTTGTATTGGAGATGCCACGCCCACTAATGCAATGCCGTCGGTATCAATTTTATTTTAAAGACTATAGTATCCGACATCTCTACACCAGAGGTATGCATGAGACCACTCGAAACGAACATTATACCTATAAACTTCCGAATGCAATAAACTTTGCACTCACCTCTGCTGCTCTGTGTTTCGATTTGTTTTGATTGGGGGTTTTTTTTCGTGCACAAGGACTCGATGGACTCGCAACGTAGCGAGTGGCTTGATGTTCATGTAGACCTCTAATGCTATTACGTTCAGGACTACATTATGGCCAATCAGAAAGAGTCACTGAATTGTCTGCAAACCACTTTTTGGGGACATGTGTCGTATGTTTTGGATCAATGTCCTGTTAAAATATCTTTATTATAAGTAAAATATTAACAGCATATGGCAAAAGAGTGTCATTAAGTATGGAAACATAGATAAAATATTATAGAGTAAGAGCCCAGAGCCGCCAGACGTTACTTATTTTCTGAGTAACAAAATGTGTGGGATAGTGTAGTACTAGTATGTACTGTGAACGTATGCATACCCGTTAGCTTGGGCCGACGGCCAATTTACAGGTACCAGGTGCTAAAGGTACGTAAAATCATTACTTACTTTTCTTAAATTCTGAGTGCTGATTTTTGTATATGTATTGTAGAATAATGTTAAAAATTAATAATCAGCACTGCCAGACACTTCCCTTCGGCGCTAATTTCTACCAGACGCTTTAAAGCTCGCAAAAAAATAACCGAACTTTACTTATATTCTGAGTCTTGATTTTTTTATATGATACTCAGGGATGTATTTCAATCCTTTTTAAACAGCCAGACCAATCGTAGGGGCCAAAAATTCCCCAGACACAATTACCTCTCCAAAAATTGTATTAATTATAATCAATATATTCACTAATCCTCTGTAACAATTTCCACTGAATACTGTCATATTTTTTTATAACTAGGCATAAAAATGTTATTTATAGCAACAACATAATTGTGTCTGGGGGATGTTTGGCCCCTAAGATTGGTCTGGCTGTCTACAAAAGGCATTAAAATACTTCCCTGAGTATCATATAAAAAAATCAAGACTCATAATATAAGTAAAGTTATGCTATTTTTTGCGAGCTTTAATGCGTCTGGTAGAAATTACAGCTGACGGGAAGTGTCTGGCAGTGCTGATTATTAATTTTTAACATTGTTCTACAATGCATATACAAAAATCAACACTCAGAATTTAAGAAAAGTAAGTAATGATTTTACGTACCTTTAGCACCTGGTACCTGTAAATTGGCCGTCGGCCCAAGCTAACGGGTATGCATACGTTCACAGTACATACTAGTACTACACTATCCCACACATTTTGTTACTCAGAAAATAAGTAACGTCTGGCGGCTCTGGGCTCTTGGACTATTAGGAAATATCGGTTAATCTAATATGCAAATAAATATTTGAAAGTATGCATACACTTGTCCGCCTTTGTATTAGTTAATAAAAGATAAGCAAAAAATAATGAAGATAATAAAAATAATGTTGTCATTTTTATTTATTACAGATAATAGAAACCATTAAGTCGCACAAAACTTACATTGAGTAACAAGGTGAGTATCCCCCACAAACACATTTTCAAAGTATGTAATTCCCGTAACTTTAATAAAAAAAAACTAGGGTAAAAAAGACATAACATTGTAATAAGCAACGCACAACCCCCCCCAAAGTTGCCCATTAAATGCGAACCAAAACAGTCGCATACAACAAATCAAAGATTAAAAGCTTTCACGGCCACTTCAACTATCATTTGGAGCACAAGCAACCTAAAGCAAATATTTGGGCAACTTCTTGCACCTACCGCCGGCACAGTTAGTGGCCATAAAACTGCGAGCGATATGATACAACGTAATGTTCCAATACCCTGCTAAATGGTGATTAGCACTTCTATTCAGACAGTCACCATTCACTCACTCAATGGGACACACAAATATTTTTGTTGCGGTTCTTTACTTTTTGTGTATTTTTGCGTTTGGACATTTTGTTATCCGTCCAAATCCAATTCCCACTGGTGTAGGCTCCATTTTCATTTTGAATAGAAAACTACTTTTAATAAATGTGAATGTACAGATTTGTTGTGAACATACATATACCCATTGGAATGGGGAAAAAGTTTTATATTTACTTTTTATGTTGCTTTGGAACAACCAATAACATCAGCTCATTTTATATATATATTTTTTTTTGGGTTTATACTTTTAAACCTTGTTAAACTCTTGAAATCTTCATAAGAAATTCATTTTTGTTTCAAATTCCATTATTTTAAATGAGACACACCTTTGATTTGTATTAACACAATTTATGTGATTTTTTTTTAAATTCATTTTATCTGCCTCTGTTATTCCAATCTATGGCTTTCCTAGTAAAGATATTTTGTCCAGGCTATTGAATTTATCAAATTTTTAAACACAGATTATGAAATTGAAATAACGGTTTACCAAATTTAATTTATGCTTCTGAGATAAAGCATGTAAAAAGTTAACGCATTACTGCAACTTCAAAGACCCTGAGCGTCCTGGGCTTTGAACTTAATACAAAACAAGCTAAGCATTCACATCCTTGTTGAAAACTTCCGTTGATTTAAGGAAGGGAGGCACTTGCATAATAAGCCCTTTGCTTTTGTCCCTTTTTCCAAGCTATACACCCTGCACGATTCTTATGCTCCAGAGTTACTTTTTCACTCTGAAGCTTGCATTCAAGTAGCTTGTGATTATTCGGATATAATTCCTGTTAAGATTCAGCTATTGGATTGGCCTTATCTCTGGCAAGAATGAATGTGTCGGTAGCCTTCAATTTCTATCAAGTCTTGTGTGGATTAAAAGACTTCTTTAAACTATTTGTAAGGAAGTTTTAAATAAACAAAGGAGAACCTACGCTGCTCTACAGTCTTCGGAAAGTATATTATTTTTGCAGTTGTTGCAGTTACTGTCTGTAAGCTAATCTTTGTCTTGAAAATATTTAGAATGACTTACTAACACTTATGTGTCGTATAAAAATATAGCGATTTCTCATATGCCTTGCGTGATTCAATTTCAATTTGCGCCATTTCTGTATTGAAACTCTTAGTAGTTATGTGAAAATGATTGGCGAAATCAAAAATACCTTATTCTAAATCTGCTTTTCAATATTTTGATTATTTTCTCGATACCTGGAAATTATCGCACATAATTTCTTTACATCGTATAGGTCTCTAGTACTAACTTGTGCCAAGACTTTTTTTTGGTCGGCTTTTGTACAAATATTACATTGATTTTTGAAAGGATTTCATTTTTGCTTTTTCAAACATACGCTCTTCGAGTTTTGTCATTTGAGTAGTGTTCAAAATTGATTATTCTAAGAGGACTGATTCGTATATAAATATATAAGATCAGCGTTCTTAACTGAGTCAATAGAAATAGCTATGTCCGTCTGTCAGTAAAATTTATAATACCAAATTAAGGAATCAAGCAAAAACTGCTGAGAGAGTTGCTTGAGGTATATCACGCAAATATCTCACAAATACTAGAATTGGTTCATACAAACTCTTTGCGAAACCGCGGAGAATTTCTGGCTGACCTTCGTTTTCAAGGTTCTGATGACTTTTTTCTTAAAACCTCCTCCCGAAAGAGCACGAATTGATTCGCTTTTTTCAAACCGATCCATTATATTTCGAATAATTGAGTCATTTCAATATCAAAGAAAGAATATAAAACTCTTGAAATCGAACAAGTTGTGGTTTTTTCAAAACTTTAAGTTTGAGTCCGTCAGCCACTATTCCCACTTATGCCAGGCAAAAGTTGTTTATTATACCGATTAAGTTAAATGTGATTTCCGAAGTATATTAATGAAGTATATAAAAAAAAACAGTTGTCGTAATAATTTTGTAGAAAATCACATAATTTACAAGCTTTCCCTAACATAATTTAATGTCTGAAGAATAGGTATTAATAACAACCGTTTTTAACTTTTGACCTTTAATATGAAAACGCTTTAGATTTTGTGACCAATGCACCTATCCTTCTCTATCACAAATATCCAATCTATAACTGAGTTTTGTGGATATTGACCGGTATGTTCAAAGCAACGCTTACTAGCAAGCTTTGATGTATTTAATTCTATCACTCTGAAAATTTCATCTATGAACCTTTTGAACTCCTCTTTTCTACTACCGATCTATAAATAATTCCTTATAAAAAAATTATGCACTTGCTCTACTGTGCACCCTCATTAACTCTTGTCCACCGATATAGAAATTCTAAACGAAGCCCAAACAGCGTTGCCATATCATTTGCTTTTAAATGTCGTTTTTTTTTTCATGTCTGTTAAAATGTGTCCGTCCGTGCGTTTTGTCATTCTGTCTAAATATAAAAATAAATATGGCATGTAAGCTTTTGTAGCATTTCAAAACTTCAAATGCGAAATGTGAATGAAATAACAACGCCAACAACAACTATCATAACAATAACAAAGGCAGCAAAAATAGAAACAACAACTACAACAACAAATGTAAATAGAAGTTACGCAGATTTAGGTCAGAGTCGGAATGTGCCGCTTTTAGTTGTGTGTTTTAATGCAAGCAACATAGTGCTATTTTTTATTTCAATATTCATTTTGTTGTTGTTGTTGTTTTCTAGCCTTTGTGGTTTTAGGGAGTGACACAAGGACTATTTTTTGTTCTACTCCGTCTCGAATGAATATGTGCGCCTTATATGCCTATGATTAGGTAGTGTTTGCAAGCATTACTTTGAATTCATTGCATAACCGGGTATTTTCGTGTTCAATAGACATTTTAAAGAATGTAGTAAGTATCCCTCTCTAACGGAGATAAAAAATACCGTACAATCTCTTAAAAGCAATAAAACAGCGAACGCAGATCGTATAATTCCCGAAATGTTGAAAGCTTTCACGGAGTTCACAGCTGAACTTTTGTATTCAGTTCTTATTCAAATTTGGGAAGAAGAACAAGTACCTGAAGACTAGTTCATTGGAACTTTAATATGAATGTCTAAAGAAGGGGACTTAACACCATGCCAGAACTACAGTGGCATCACGATTCTATGAATTCCGTTCAAGGTCTTGACGAAAGCAATAGGTATGATTTCGCCCGAACAGAGCGTGTATTGATCATACTAAATTTCATCAACTACAGTACTGCTCTTGAAATTTCACCTGGGATGCAAGATCATTAATCTCATAAAGGCTTAATACGAAAGTTTCAAATGTATAGTATTATATAACGGAAATTTTCTGACCTTTTTGAGCCCGTATCAGGTGTGCATAAAAGTTGTTTGCTGCCATCAATCCTGTTTCTGATAGTACTTGACGATGTCATCAACAGAGCTCTAAACTCTATAAATTGTAACATCCAAAGGATTTTTAGCGAGTATCTGGAATATATCTGTTTCCTATATTCTATTTTTAAATCTGGTAATAAAAATAACATTGTAAATTATGGACCTATTTATATCGAAATTAACCAATATCTCTTAACTTTTTGAAAAAATTGTGAAAGATTTTGCAATCAAAAATTAAATTCAAACTTGTCAACATGGTTTCGTGCCAATTAGGTCCAAATAGGTAGATACCACCATTTACATATTATCAGACTAGACTTACAGTTTAGTAAATGAAGTTATATACAAAAAATTTTGGAAATCATGGAAAATAGGTTCTTTCGTTATACTAAATCATGAGTGTAATTTGTGCACTATTTTCTTCAAAATAGATCAACATAAATTTCATTTAATCTTCTGGCTTGAATTGTTAATCTTTACTTTTGTCGCAAGCACGATTACCTTTTGCTTTGAGTAGTTGATTCATCTGAGGTGTTTGCGTTCTAGTTCTACCACTTACATTTCCATGTCCTCAACAACTGCTAATATGATATCTGAGTCAGACAGTAAGACGTGATTCTTGGTATGAGCTCTAAGTGTAATACTGTGGTCAGAGTACCGCTCTGGTGGAGATCTAACCTTTGTACAGTTTTACTGCAAAACCTCAAGGTGCTCTATCATCTTCATTTGGTTGATAGGAGCTAATATCTGTCTCAGGTTCATCTGAGTGATTTGTCAAACAATTTTCTTCATTCGATTTAACTGAAAACGATGCCATTATTAAATCAACCCTCTAGGAAATGGGAACATTCCCTGATATAAACTGGAAACATTCCATGGAATGTAGGAAGCATTCCCATCCGTTAGACACTCCATTTCTTTTTTACACACGATATCATTAAAGGGAAACCTACCTCTCCGCTGTCTTAAAAATGGATGTGGAAACATTCCACACAACTGTCTTGAAAAGGAATGTGGAAACATTCCTCACAGCTGTCTTAAAAATGTATGTGGAAACATTCCTCTCCACTGTCGCAAAAAATGAATGTGGAAACAATAGCGCGTTCTAACTTGGTACAAAATTACAAAGTAACAAAAGTGGTGAATAGAATTGGACAGTTGGGTGTAGCGCATCCCATTGGGCCAAAAATTCTTGCATGTCTAGAGAGTTTTCTAACTTTTTAAATGGAATTTTTGTTTATGCTCAGGCAAGGAAACCATTGACGCGAGCAGTAAAAAAGATTGGGAAAGTAGGCGTGGCACTTTCTAATAAAGATAAGCTTTAAATTATCATATTTGCATAGCCTTCCAAAGCAAAATTAATTTAAATAATATAAATAACGAACTTCTATGCAACGAAGTTCTCTGTACTACGAAGTGAGTTCAAGTACACAGCTTTCTCGTTCTATTTTCAGTATATTTTGATCTTCTTACAGCGAATTTCCTTGTGGCGAGATTTCCTTTAATACGAAGAAATTTTGCTGCTGAAAATCAAACTTTTATGCGTTTCTGATCTCCTTTAAGCGAATTTTTTTAAAATAATTTTCTGTTACGCATGTCAATAAGACTACATACATGCAGAGAAAAAAGAAAACATTTTAAGGAGATCCCCAAAATATGAAAATAACAACAATCGAAAAAAAGAAAGTTCCTTCACTATTAATGGTGACTATATGTACATAGTTCAGTCAGTATTCAGTGATAGAAGTGAAAATGTTGCAACGAAGTAGCCTTTCTCTCGAAAAAAAGTTATTGAGAGTAAAAAAAGTTGTGGAAGGCGTGACATTTGACGAATTTCGAAACTTTCTGGAGAAAAGGAGCAACGTACCGACTAATATGTATGCTTCTCTTAATGTAGATTTTGTTGAAGGAGAAAATTAGAAGAGTGTAGTCCAATCCAGAATTACTGACTTCTTTAAATAAATAGTAAAAAAAAATTATATCTATATAACGAATTTTTTTTCTGGTCCCGTGCGTATTCGCTATAAGGAAGTTTGACTGTATTTTGATTTCACTTAATGACAGCAAAACAAAATTGAAAACTTTTGAAAAATTAATTTTTATAAAAATTTAAATAGCAAAGTGTATTCCATTGCCTCCCAAGCAAACGTTTTCACATGCATTCTTAAAGAAACGGCTTGGAAACAATGATATTTTAACTTGCCACAAAATAAGCAAACGTTTCCACATGCATTTTTAAGATAGCGGTTTGGAAACAAAATCAATCCAAATCTTCCCATAAGCTTCCAAAAGATACGATGAGAAATGTTTCCCCATCTCTTCCATATGGAAGCCTTCCAATTTTTCCTTAAGGGAAACACCAATAATCCGCACTGCTCAAATATCATATGCAACTAAACACCAGAAAAAGGGTATGCAAATCCTGCTTTCCCACATTTTGTTTTACCCACATTTTAATTTTTGTTTCACAAGGAATCTCGGTAAAAAAATGTTTTTGCTACTCCGAATAATTGAGGTAATGACGGTTAATTGATCGACATAAGAAAATGTTCTCATCTGTATCGGTCACGGATAATTGATAATCCCGTCTTATCGAATCACGGACAATTGAGGTTCGACTGTACCTATATGTTCAAGTTTTTCTCCACCACGCTCCATTATGTGAATCATTTATGCTTTCGATTAAAAATTTATTTTTGCAACAAAAAACAGAATAGTTTGACATTTCTTGATATTGCCAATGGGAACTTTTCTGACTAAAACCTGTAACTTATTGACAAAAAAAGCTCAATTACTCTCTCAACTCCACTCTCGTTTACAGATTTTCGAGTACGGTAACGCTTTCCCGACTATGTAAATCTTGTAAGTCTGACTTATTCTGACTAACGGTTCAATTACGACGACCTTTTTTTTTTACAAAATTCCCTAAACTCTTAAATAATTGGCGGCGGTTACCTAACCGGTTCTTACAAATCATCTACAACACTACCTGCACTAAACAAAAAGGTATATTGGGAAAGGTAACACTATGAAAAGCAGATTTCAGTAGCTCTCGTGAGACTTACCGCAATGTATAAAATGCGAGGGTAGCAAAAAATGTCAAAAAATAAACATCAAAAAAGTTTTTCCAAACCACTAAAGCATCCTTTTCAAAATGAAAACACTTTGTTGCTGTGTTGTCCAATCTAAGTTTCCACATGGAAACTTTAAAATGGAATTTCCGGTTTCTTCCGGCAACTACATGCTTAAAATTTTAAATAAAAACTTTAGTTGAGGCTCAACGAGGATTTGTTCATTTCTATTTTACGTTAAACTGTCAAAACAGATTTAAGACAGAATTTAAAAAGAAAAAAGTTTTTTAGCAGTTGCGCTGGTAACAATTTTTAACTTAAGTTGCTCCTTCGTTGCTGCTTCCACGGCCTGGTGACTTTCACCGGCTCCCTAAAGAGATTTAAGGGAGGGTTGATTTTATAAGAGTTAAAAGTACGAAGCCACTTGTCTTTGGGACCGATTCGTTTGTCGCTGTACGACTTCATGGCTGCATAGAACTTTAAACTTTTGCAAATGGCTTTATGTCAAAAACGTTGCCAGCACTAGAGAAGGAGAATAAAAACGCAAAGTGTAAAATTGAAAATGAGAGATAAGAAGTAAGGCAAGTAGTTTGAACTTCTTTAGTAAAAGGCTCTAAAGCATCGCTTCATACAGCTGAGATATGTAAGACCCACTTGGTCAGGTTGACGCTTGGCTGGCAAAAGTTTCCGATAGCATGTTATTTAATGGCTATTTAGCATTTGTCAAATTCTTCATAAATCATGCAGGAAGACTTCCCTACATTTTTTACCTTTTCTGCCTTTGAAACAGACGTTGTCTTGGCACTTGTGCTTATTTTTTAATGAAGTGTCACTAAATATGACTGTGAGTTATATGAATTATTCATGCACACTCATATTTTATTGCAGTTTTAATGTAAAAAACATCACATTTGGAGCAACACTTAACACATTAAGTTAATTGATGTTAACATTCACAAGAGTTGTTCAAGTAATAAAAAGTGAAGTGAATGTGTTATTTTTTTCACAAATTTAGGATATAAGGTCTTGCAAATTTAGTTAACATGATTTCACTGCTGGTAGAGTTCAGGGTATTGTAAGTAGTTCAACTTAAGTAAGGACTGAAGACTAAAGTTTAATTTAAGTTTGCTTTGGATTTATTTCAAACATACTTAGAATATCGTTTTTGTTTTATTTTCAAATAACCATAGTTTTATGAAAGACCCTTAATAATGTTAACGAAGCCTTCTAAGCAAGTTAACAATTCTTTCCTGGGGTCGCGCCTAAAATTTAAACTTTGAACTGATATTCCTTTAGTAGAACGGAGCATTCTTAGTTCGGGTGAGCGGCTCCAAGCACAGTTTAAGCCGAAAAAGACCAAAAAGATTTGAACGTTCAAATTCTCTGCAGAATCTTTATTACACTTCCTTGATGACATGATTGACAAGATTAACTTCCATAATCTTAACAAATCAACACAATTATTTACCAGAAAAACCATTATATTGGAAATATTTTGGAAATTCCCTCAATATTCAATAACAAACCTTAGTAATTTGCGGGCAACGTGACCTTGTGATCCGCGTTTGCGGAACAAGTCCGCGTTTTCGTTTCATGAAATATATCTCATTTTGCTAGGGTCTTCGGAATGTGAATGTGAATTATCCCATTTTTTGAAATTGCTGAGAGTTTTAATTCTGTAAAAAAACATCTTCAAATTCCTTTTTGTCCCGTATTTAAAAACGATTAATAGTTAAAAATTTAAACAAAGGCAATAAATCGAGTGGAGACATGTAGTTTTCTCTAATCCATATATTTTAATATAATGTAATAATTTAATATAATTTTGACGTTATACGTTTCAAACGGAAATATAAGTAAATCCTGTGTACAGCGTTTAAAAATGTCATTAGCGAATTGCTATGAACTTTTATATGAGCGAAATATTTATAAAATTTAAAATGGTTTCACAAAGTTTTAAGTCCTATTTTGAGAAAGATATGATATGAACCTGACAAAGAGGAGACAGCAAAACTCTAATTTTCTTTTGCCTGCCTTGGAGAGAAGTAAACGCTACTGAAAGAAGTCTGGAGCGATGATTTTGCCGCTGGTCGCATGTCCATTCAAGTCATCACAACGTTCTGGACGCACACGCTTTTGTAAATCTTAGCATCTCCAGTGAGCCATAAGCGGATTTTTGAAAAAAATCAGAATGTTTCAACATGTCCTAAGGACTTCCTGATATATTAGACAAATTATATTGATTATCATGTACCACAATGGGCTTTTCTGGCCTTTAAGCGTTATCGCCAAGGAGCTACATATTTCAGCCTACGTTGATTACGCTATTCACTTGCTACTTAGTTGGTTTGCCATAACAACCCATTATTGGATTACGGCCCAATACTCTTCAGGCGCCTCTGCTTTGCGCGTGCCTTATCCAATCAGTCACACCAACATCAGTCCTTGACAACTTCGAAAGTATAGCTGTCCGTAGTAACGTAGGATCCTAAGCTCTGCGTCTCCCTGTTTGTGGACAGTATATAATTTTTTTTGCCATCGTTCATCGTCAAACCCACCTTCGCTGACTCTTTTTCGATGCAGAAAACACAGCAGTAACATCTTACTTACAACGTCGAATGATATCAATATCATCGGCATATGTAAGGGGCTGGACACTTTTGTAAAAAATAAAAAAAAAATTACGATGTACATACATTGGATTGAAGAGAAGGCAGGATAGTGAATCGCCTTGTATGAAACCTCGTATGGTATCAAATGGTCCGGAAAGGTGCTTTCCTACCGTGACAGAGTTAGATGTGTTGCTCATCGTCAATTCGTCAAGGGCAATTTCGCATCGGCCTACCGAAAGCAGTTTTATAATAGATAAAGAGATGATGGGTATCGATCTATTTTTGGTGAGTTTTTTCCTGGATTTGACGTAGTGTGAAGATCTGATCGATGGTGAACGTTCCAGACCGCACTGATAAGGCCCATTCAGTGTTTTGAGAAACAACTTAAGTCTTTCACACAGTAGGGTCGACAGGACCTGGTATGAGATGATAAGAAGACTGATTCTCCGGTAGTTGGCGCAGTTTGTCAGGTCAGCTTTCTTCAGTACAGGATAAAGGACACTGAGATTCGAATCTTTGGGCATGCTTTCTGTTAGCACTTGTGTTCAGATGAGTTAATGCATACACCCTCATCGCCCCCGATCTTAAACAAATCAGCAGGCAGGCCATCGGCACCGGCCGCTTTGCTATTTCTAAGTAGTTGGATCACTTTTCTTTATAACATAAGACATGATTTTATTTGCCTTGACTGAACTAATTTAATTCAACTAATTTTACTTTTCTTTAGAGGCATTAAATTGACTAGACTTCATAGATAACTTAAATTTATTTCACTTTAATTCCTGGCATTTATTATAATCTCTGCAACATCTATTGTGTGTCGTTCTCATGTAAGAGATCCTACTGTTATTCAATCTAATTGAAAAAACCTCGGACCATCCAAGTGTGTTTTACCAACTGTGGCTTTTAGTTGTCTCAGCTCCATAAAAGGGTATTTCAGAAACGTGACTTTAGCAATGAGACAAATAAAATAACAACAACAAAATGTTGCGAATGAAAGCTCAAAATAGAACTTGTTAGGATAAACAAAAGAAAATTGATGCACACGTGATTAAAAATCATGGAACCCAATTAACCTTGTATGGCGTGCAGTACCATAAATGGGGGCGATTTTTTTTTGCGTTGCTGAAACCAATGAAAATTAAATTTGAAAAAAAACTGCATGTAAAACAGTTAAAGCTGCACTGTAGTCGTTGTCGTTGCAAAAATCTCAACTTCACCTTCAAAGACAACAACTTGGTTTTTGGTTTCATGAGCGCGCATTGAACATGTGTTTCAACTTTTCCGAAGACAAACATGCTCCAGTTAGTAACAGAAATGTGAGCACATGCCAAACTTGGAGTAAGCAGAAATTGAATCCACGGAAACATCACAAAAATAACAAAGACAAAGAAACGAACATCGCTTACGTACGCGATGTTGTACATTGGGACATACATATGTATTAAATTTGCATAACAGAGGTACGCGCACAAGTGCACAAGGGTGTTGCGAAAAAGAATTTTAGTTTTTTTTTAATTTATTTATTATTAGACTTGAGCGCTAACAATATTACTCTCATAACTAATTTTTTAGCAATAAAAGGGTGAACTATATAAAAAGAGGACAAATAATCCTCGAAACGTCAGCGCTGCAGGAACATTTTTTTTCTTAAATTATCTTGTGTTTTAACTCGATTTTAAAAAATCGCGATCTTAACTAAAGCTAAATATAAAGTTAAGTTTCAGTAGAGTACGCAGGAAGTTCTTTGAAGTTTCTGGGGATTATTATTAGAAATTGGATAGAAATCTAAGGCTAATTAAGTCTACATATGGCTAGTTTGGTTAGAGAATTTGACTTAAGTTTCTGCTGAATGATGCATCAAATATCAGCTTTCTGTTTCAATTTGGGTACTGGTAATACAAATTAAATCTAAATAATAACTTTCATCAGAGACTGCAATTAGTGCTTTCTGTTAAAATTTTGCCAAAACTTCATCGTTTAGAAGTGCAACAACTAGTTTAACATATCCACCTCTTTATAAAAAGACTTGTCTTATGTTTACTTTAGTACAAATCCTTCAAATTTTTTAATTTTTTAAGGAAAGTAGCGCTATAACAATAAAAAATAAATTTACCAAAGAAAAGTGTTGGTCGGATCTAGATTCGGATATATAGTCATCGGAAGTTGCGTATATAGCTGTTTTAAAAAGCGGTATAAGTTGAAAAACCCGATATAGTTATCAAAATTTGGTAGTAAATGAAAGGTAATTAAATAAGGCATAAAATCGGCATATCAATATTTAAAATTTGTTGTACAGCTTTCGAGATATGACGATTTTTGTAAAGTATCAACCCTTTTTTTGAAAAAGAAAACGCTATTTTTTCCAAAAAATGTATTATTAGCACATAATGTTTTAGCATCATAAGAAAGCTAAATTCATTTGCTTTAGAACAACTGATAAGTTGTACCAAATTTTTTAATATAAACCCATTTTTTGCCGGAATGTATGTATTAGTGTGCGCCACAATAATAGTGTCCATAGTGTCCGCACTTTCACTTCTCTATCTCCTAGACAAATACTGCACTAAGATAAAATAGGCAAATTCGGAGGCTTTCGAAGAATTCCCCAAAAAGTAGTTCTAAGTTTATTCCGATTAAAACAAATTAAACTTCAAGAAATTTGAAGAGTTTTGTTTTACTTTTCTTATCTTCTAATATATCAAAATATATTGATTGTCGTAAGCATTTTTTGACCTCTACTGACTTTTTCTCGGGTTGTTAACGCCTATAATTTTTGTTTTCTTCATCATACATTTAATAAAAACAGCATATAAGGCGAGGCAAAAGTAATGTCATGATGTGAATGTGCTATGATTTTTACAAATGGCGTCAAATGTCACTATGCTTCGACATTTATGTTGAAGACATGTAGAGAATTAAGTAGTTGTCAACAAGCAAAGTAGTTCACAAAGCTCGGACAACGATGAAGATTTTGAAACATAAATTTCCGAGCCGTGTGATATCTGCCAGCCAGGTCGCCAGATCTGACGGCGGCAGACTTTTTCCTGGTCTTGAAAGCCAAATTGGAGAAGAAATCTCCAATTTGAAGTCAGACGTTTTGCGAGCAAAAATTCAAAGTGCCGTAAAACGAGCTCAAATGTAAGTCAACTAAGGAGGTGGCTATTTAACTGATATCTTCTTTCAACTTAATGTTATCAATTTTATACCTTCAAATTTAATTTCGTGAAAATAAAGTTTATTGTTTTTTTGGCCATGCCAGACTTAAGTGAAAATCTTTAGGCAATAAGTAATTAATGCTATAGCTGCACTTTGTAGTACGATCGATCGTACAACGACGATGATCAGCTTGAAGAAATTTTAAGTGTTGATAAGACGGCGATAATGTCGCCGGGTGGGTCAGATAATTCAAAAGAGTTACTGCCGGATGGGCGTGTTGCAGGACTATTAGTTAGATCTGCAGATTAAACTTAGAATGATAATAAATTAACAGAGCGTAGAGTATCAAGAGAGTTCCCCACAAGGAATTGAAGACAAAAGTGAGAAACTCTTCAATGATTTTGATCTTTTAAAACACCCTAACGCAAGTATTGTGTTTGTGCATGAATTAACTCAAGCGAGACAAACACAAAAAGTGCACGTTAGTCTTAAATGTTATCTTTGGTATTAAGTTTTAATTTACGCTTAACACTCACTTTTAAATTTTTGTGAGTTGTCAGCGTTTTTTAATTCTTTTTTTTATGTCTTTTTGTGAAAACCTGTTAAGCAACATGAATGAGGTATGCTGGCGCAAGTATGCAGTTATTAGATATCATATTTTACGGGCTAAATAAATTAAAAGAAAACCTGTTAGTTTGACAAACCTACGAACAACGGCAGTAGAAGTACAACTTGCAGTGCCACAAGTTGACACGCGACGCAACTGCGTAATGCAACAAAACGTAATGTTTTACGCTTATCAGTGCTGTTTTATGACACGTTATTTTGAAAATTAAATTACACCTTGGAATTGGCGGTAAGACATAGGACACGCGATACAATATATTTATAGTGAGTCACAAAACATGTTTCCAGTTTTAAGGCTGTAGTTTTTTTTTTTCTTTGCAAAAATGGTTTTTAAAAAAGAAGGTTTGCAGAAAACTTGCAAATTCTTTATTCTAGCTAACAAAAATCAAAATTAAAATATTTCACATTTTGATTAACTTGCGTTTGAATATTAAAATAATCTCTTGCTTCCACTATTTCATTGATTTTACGAATAAAACCCCCTTTTTATTGCGATTAAAACAGCCCCATATTTACAAGGAGCCACCGCCAAACGTTAAAGTCTCCTGTATAATGCTTGCAGTAATGCCAACTTTTTTGTCATATCAACACCACGGGCGTGGAACTTCTATTTATGTATAGTATAAGTTTCTTAAAATGTTTTATAATTTCAAAAGAGCGAACTTTTGTTTTTGCTTACCAAAATAATCAACTAACTGATACAAGGTATTTGAATTCAAATAATAAATATCCTTATCGAGGCCAAACAACGTGGCTCGATCTCCTTTTGCTACTCTGGTGGGTTCGCATATTTGTGATCACGTAGAGCAGGAATAATTTTGATATATGTATTATTGAATGAAATGTAACTTAATTAATGCAAATATATTCTCGAAAACTTACATCAAAGCTCTCATGTATTCAGTCGAAGGATTTTCACTTCTTATGAGAGAGTTGGAATAAACTCTTAAGCAATTTTCAATTTTTTAAAATCGCCCATTTCATTTAAAGTCGGCCCACCGCAACATCCACGATTTGAATGATATTTTGTATAATGATTTTCTTGGATCAACTAAGGTAACCTTGTTTCTTTGCTCCGAAAGAGATATATCATGAATAAAATCAGGATAATGACATACCCATACCAAGCCGACTTTGCGTGGGAGCAAACACATTTTATTTTGCGAAGAGTAAAACCAAGGGCCTCAGAATCCCATCTTAAATGAGAAGCGTGGGGGCGCAAATCCCCTCTGCACCTGGGTTGGTACGGACCTAGATAATGATAAAAAATATGTAAGCATTTGAAGAAGTTGCACCTAATCGAAAAGAATTAGAGATCAGATCAGCTTGTTCATCTCAGCGACGCAATACCTGCATTGAAGATGTAATTAACTTAAGCCTATCGAAACGTGACATATTTGACTTTTAAAGTTCAAAACTAGATTCCAACAAGATACGTTAGAAAAAAGACTATATAGGTGTCAAAAATATTACTCTAAAAAGCATATTCTTCTTTGTGAATATGTCTTGTCTTGTCTTGAAATGATCAATTTGAAAATTTATGGCAAAGCTATATAAAAAGTGACATTTTTATATCAAATAAATAACCCATTTCTTAGTTAACACCTCTGTGCATCGTAAACTTTGTCTCACTTAAAATTGTCCAGTAAAGAAGAATTAAATTAAAGTAATTCCTGCATTTGCACATTTGAAAAAGCACCGACATGAAATTCTGCAAAAATTCACCAAAATGGACATTCGCTAGATGCCAACACTAAATTCTCTTGTGTTTCATGCAGCAAAATTCAATGTAACCGTGGAGTCGCCTGATGTCAGCGATAAAAACCAAGGGATTACTTTATTTTTTTCTTTTCGCCCCTTTGCCAGGCTTTAATTGCATCTCGCAAATGTGCAGTAGTAAAAACTCTTTCAGAAGTTAAAGTGACAGGTAGATGGACACATGGTTTTTAAGGGAATTATTAACTGATCTGCGCTGAATCATGTTGCATAACAGTAACCGTATTACTCGCGTTACATTATTGGCAGAGAAGTTGTCTACGCTACTTAATCCACATACCGCCTTCAAAGCCATAAAATCGCTATTCTCTCCTTACGCCAAGGCACTGGCAACGCTGTTTGCCATTTCTGTTTTCTTTTAGTTGGTGGAACGGAAGATGGGGACACATTTCATTTCAATGTCGTTGTTAAACTTTTCATTCTCCATTTGAACTGTAAATTGGAAAATATTTGCATCGTTGACCGATTTTTAATTTGATTCCGAGTTGATGCGACTTTTTTTTTCTTTCGATTAAGCGTTTGCCAATAAATGGCTTTGCTACAGATTTGTTGATTCAGTCGTTTAGGAAATTGGGTTGTGTGCGCACTGTTTCGGAAAACCTAATGTAGCAGAGTATGCATTTTTCCTTAGATTTAAATAAAATTTTGTAATAGCACATGAAGGAGCAGAGTTAGTTGTGAAAGAATGAAAAAAGAGAGAAAGGAGAGAGAAAGCAATAGCATATTCTTTCAGGTTGAAGAAGTTTACACTGAGTGCTTGTTAACTGGTTTTAATATTTTCAAATGCTTTTAAAGAAAATGCAGATTTAAACCAGATGCAATGCCATCAGTGATGAAATTTTCAGTACATTAACGCTTTGCAAAGTTCGCAAGTACAACGAACAGACTTCTTTTTTAGTGCATTCACAATATTTTAAGTACATTTTCAGCACATTTCCAATATAATTTTGTGATAACAATTTTGAAGATTAACTGTTTAAATTGCTCTTAGCTTACCTACAGTTCAAGAGTTGGTAACAGTCTTAAATGAAACATGTATAGATAAAAAGTGAGCCGACAGGTTATTTCTAGAGATAATACAAAAGTCAAAGTAAATTTTTGTTTTACGAAATGCTTCCATAATACTTACATTACTAATAAGTCCTAATATTAATCCCATAGAGATAGGTCAATCTTGCTTTGGAAAAATCTAAGAGAGTGGTTCTAAAACCTCTTATATCCCTTAACTGTTAATTTCTTATAGGCGGGGAGCGCGCTGGAGAAAAGTCGAGTGTATAAGATTACAGGATGGGATGTACGAGAAACAGAGTGGGCTATTTTGGTGGAACGGACAAACCAGGGTTGCCTAGCCAAAGCCTGTCCCGATGCCTGAAAATGCACGAATTTAAGCCAAATTTGCTGTTTTAATTGATACTGTATAATATAATACCTCAAAATAATATGAAGGGTTGCATTGTTGAATCCGGTCCCCAACATGGGTTGCTACTGGTTTTTTGGATAAATTTTCATTAATGAAGATAACAGCTTGATATGAGAGCAATCGATAGAGCTCGAAGAGCATAAGTAGGATATATAGAGCTGCCTTGTCGAATCCTGTCCCAAACATGTATTACCACTCATTTCACAAAAAATGATCCTAAAAACAGATCTCAACCCATGTTTAAGATCGGATTCGACCAGGCAACCCTGTATATTCAATTTAGGCTCTTTGAGCTCTATCGTTTGGCATACATTTCAAGCATTAATATATATTATTAAAAATTGACCCAAAAAACCTTTAGCAACCAACGTTGGGGACAGGATTCAACAATGCAACCCTTAATATTATTATTAGACCTCTTCGAGTTCTATTGGCAACGCAACCTTGGATCGTTCGTTTCACTAAAATGGCTCACTATGTTTCCCGTACATCCCATCCTGTAATCTCATACACTCGACCTTTCTACAGCGGGCTCTTGGGCTATTAGATACTTTTGGCCAAGAGAAATATAGATTTTTCAAAGGCCTAACCATTTTCATGCAAAATGTCAAAAAAAAAAAAAATGCAACTGACATTCACTCATGTAAATTTTTGTACAAAATGACTTTCTCTTTGTAATTCGTTACACAAATGACTTACATAAAATGGTTTTAGTTAGAAAACGTAGCGATATTCTTTAAGTTTGGTAAAAGTCTTTTTTTCGTGGGATTACCCACGAGATGTTCAAAAATTGTTTAAGTAGAAAATCTAGTGTTTCACCGAGGCCGAGGCGAGGCGAGGTTCTAGTTGATCTCGGTCTCGCCTCGTTTTATAAATTTAAGTCTCGCCTCGCCTCGGCCTCGGACGAGATCTTGCCATCACATGCCTCGCCTCGCCTCGCTTCGCCTCGTTCTCGGCCGAGGCACCTCGGTAAAAAAGCGAGGTTTTTATTAAAATAAATAAAAAATTATATATGTATCAGGGCTGATAGGCTGATCAAGCCTCAAGAAATAAAATAAAATATCTGTTTTTATTTTTGGTGAATTGGATGAGATATGATAAATTTAATTCTTTTCCTATATGGGAAGGAGACGCATTGCCTATTTTTCCAAGCCAAACTAAGCTATAAACCTTTTACAAACTATAAGCAAAATATGTACCAAATCTTATTTATCTACGTCAAATAGATATTGAGATATGATAAAGTTAATTTTTTTCTTATATTGAAGGCATGGTACCGCCCATTTTATTAATTGAATCTTAGTTATGCCTCTACCTTTTATAAATATACCAAGTTTTATTAATCTGCATCAAGTTGTTGATAATATATGATGAATTCTGTTTTTCTCTTATGTGGGGGTGGCATCACCCATTTATCGTAAACTATACAACGGAGCATCCCAAATCATAAGAAACATATATGTATGTCAAATCTTTCGTCGGTCGGTTGAACGGTTTAGGAGTCCATTAGCAACGAACATACATATATTGATCTTTATTTATATACTAGCATTACCCTGTGCGTTTCGCATCACCTTACCGGTTCTTAGAAAGAGTATTAGAATAAATCAATTTCAATGCAGTGTTGTCAATCATGCAGTTTTGCTTATAGCCTTACATAGCCTTACGTGCTTCCCTAACTGATCAAACGAGGCGAAGTCACATAGAAGCTGATGCGATCCAAGCACTTCTGTGCATTAGCGCTTGGACCAAATCTGAACTCGTAAGAAGCACATGCGGATTAAAAATAAAACAAAGTTAAATATAGATTTTATTATAAAAATAACATTCATATTTTGAATCTGCATATGATTCTTACGAGTTCAGATTTCGTCAAAACGCGCCTCGCTCTTGGTTTCGAAAACGAGGCTAGGACGAGGCGAGACCGAGGCGAGGTGCCGTGTGATCTCGCCTCGCCTCGGTCTCGCCTCGTTCTCGTAGTCAAAAACGAGGCTGCCTCGTAGCCTCGGTGAAACACTAAGAAAATCGGTATTTTTCCGACCGTTTTTCAAATTTTTTATAAGAAAAAAAAAAAAAAGATAAAGAAAAACTAATCATCGATTCGAATTCGTCACCTGAAAATAGACCGAAAACCACCCCTGCGCAATTTTTAAAATCAATATTTTTCTCAAAAAATTGATAACTTTAAGCACGCGGCCATTGTTTTTCTTGAAGCTAAGGACCTGTTCAATTAAAATTCAGATAGCTAGTTTTATTTAACTTTATATGTAACTTTTTATGTTTTTTTTTTTACCATAGTCGAGCTAAGAAGACAATTTCAATTTTTTTTTTTGAGCGCACTCCTCAAAAATGGTTTTTCTTGAAGTTAAGACTATCTTGAATTAATATTCGAGGAGTCAAAATAAAAATTCAAAGGGAGACATGGTTAAAATTGCACTTAAGTTATAAAAAAACATGAAAAGCTACATATAAAAATAAATAAAAAAATAGCTATCTAAATTGTAATTGAACAACCTTGTATATTAATTCAAGACAGCCTTAGCTTCAAGAAAAAATATGACTGAAGGATGTGCTAAAAAAAAAAAAAAAAACGAGGCCAGCTAAAATGTCAATTCCTGTAGATATGGGCAAATATCTCTTCACAAAACACCAACCATTTGAGCATTTGGCTCTTGCGCGCTTTTCCATGAAACTTTTTATGGCGCGCCTTCTCGCGTCTTAAATACCTTCAATTTTTTGTCTCAAATTTTGAAAAATATTATGCATGTTGATTGATAGAATTATTGATGTTTTTAAAAATTCAGGAAAAATGTTAAGTATTTAGACCTAATTTTCATTTTGATGCATGTATTTTTTATGTGAATTTAAAAAGCTAACATTGAGAAACATGTCAGTGTTCAATGTTAGACCCAAGGGTAGTGCTCTTCTTTTTTATTTGCATATTGTCTAATAAAATATTTTCTTTCCGTTTTTATATAGTGATTATTTTCATTCATGTAAATGCAGTCCATAAGAAAAGCAAAAGTTTTAATTATAGATTATTCTTTTCACTTGGCCGGGTAAATCTTTTCACGGATCCAAACAATTATAAAACTATACTTTGACTTTTACTTTCACTCAAAATTCACTTGATTTTTTGTAATTAAGTCAATAAGCCGCCAAGATCATGTGATTTGACACCACTGAGTAATTTCTTGTGGCATGATATATAATTTCTGGCTTATATGCCCAAAATCTTAATCAAGTCATTTGGAAAACGTTTTTGTGTATCAATGGAATTTTCTGTTCAAATAAATTTGCTTAGCTTTCTTGATAATTTTATTTCAAGCTGCAAATGATATCCTTAAAAAGTTAGCTTCTTTTGGCATTATATTTTATAAAGAATTGATATTTGAAACCAATAGGTTTCTGTCACTGCGATTAAAAACATTTTTAAAGAGTTTTTTTCAGATCAAACGATGTATACATAAGGTGACCATACGTCCCGTTTCCAAGCCTCCTGTCGCGTTGTCTCGAAAGAAGACAGAATCGTCCCTTTTTCAGAAAATATTTTAATGAATTTTAAAATCCATGTACTAGCTGTACTTCACGCGTAAAAAAAAGCGTCTCGTCATTTTTTGAAGCCTGTGATTGGCTACCCGAGCCGACTCGAATAACTGTGGCCACCAGCCTCGCGTTCAAATATTAATAAAAATGTGTGCCTTTTATATTGAAAATTGGGATATTTCTGTTGCAAGTCTTACTTAAAAAGTAGGCCCTACTAGATGAAGAGCTGGCTACATAAAACTGCACTGACCGACTATAGTCGTGATTTTTGTTTTATCAGTTCCCAATGACAGTGTCAAAACTAACGTCTATTTTGCAGAAGTCGCATTGGAGACGATGGGCGTGGGTGGACGGTCAAACGTGTTAAGTTTTCTTGAAAAAAAAAAAATGATCAGATATAGTTCTGAAAGTTTGCATAGTATTAGATTTTGAACATACAAATGACAAAAAAAATATTCCCAGAAGAGTAGGTGTGGGCCTAACCGCTCCCAGAAGCGACAAAGCGGCAAGCTCTAAGTTGAAAATGAACTCATAAGAAATAGTTCTATAAGTTTGTTTACTGTAAGTTTACGATACAATTAGACGAACTATAAATTTGCAGAAGCCAAAAGTGAGGCTAATTGGCATATTTTTTCACCGCGCACACGAATTTCGCCCTTACAAATTTTCAGAACTATATCTGATAATTTTTTTTTTTTTTTTTCAAGAAAACTTACCACGTTTGACCGTCCACCCACGCCCATCGTCTCCAATGCGACTTCTGCAAAATAGACGTTAGTTTTGACACTGACATTGGGAACTGATAAAACAAAAATCACGACTATAGTCGATCAGAGCAGTTTTATGCATCCAGCTCTTAGACCATACATTTTGAAGAAAATTTGCTGTTCCGAAAATATATCAAACCGGATAAACGGTTATTTCTTTTGCAGTGCAGGTAAATCAATATTTTGTTGTACTTTATTTTGTATTAAATTTAAAATGTGAAGAAGTCGCATCTTAAGGCCATAGTTCTCATCTCATGTTCCAGTGTAACTGGATGTGCATTTTGTTTTTAGAAATATCATTCCGAATCTACTTAAATAACTTAATTTTTTTAATTCGAAAGTGTTGTCCAATAGTGTATTTCTATGCTTTATGATTTCAAGTTTAGTATGTTTAGTTTAGTTTAAAGGCCGCGTCCCGTTTTGAGGCAAAAATAAAAAATGGTCACGTTATGTATACAAATGATCCAAGAAAGGCAGCGGTACAGTCCTTAGGCAGAACTATTTGATAACGATATTCTATATATACGGCAATGAGTTTATTAAAATTACCTTTAGATTTGTTGGACCTTCAGAGTGTTGTCTGTGCTCTTATACGAGTTTCTTTGATATGCAGATACTTGCAGATATTGCGGGGCTCCTAGTTAAAACATTACAAAGGTTGACTGCTTTTTTTAAGGTTCTTGTATCAATCAATTCACAAAGTCCTAAACATACTTTAGTTGCAAGTCTAAGATTTAAATGACATAGGCGAATGTAAGCAGCAGTTAAAAAATTGCCAAATATGATAAGAAATTAAGATTGCAGCAGCTACTCAGATTTATTTTTGTTGGTTTGAGTAGCTTTAAAGGATGATTTACTATTTTATAATTTTTACGCCATTTTTCAGCGTAGTTAACGTTAATTTTTTTCAAAATTCTTTTTTATTTCTGCCAAAACATCATATAATTGAAATTTAAATAGAAACCTAAATGTTTTCCCACTATAAGTTCCCCGTACAAAATTAACTTTTTTGTTTGTTTTCAAATTCACTGTACGACACCCCATCATAAACTCAAAAGTAAACAGCGCTCTTAGGAACAACAACCAACAAATAACTGCGGTTTTTTGCCCGATATTTCTAGGGATTGGGGTAAAAATTTCAATGTTTCAAAATGTGGTCACTTTCCTTGACTGCGCGGGAGAGGAAACTTGTTTACTCTAATTAAGATGTTCATTTAAGCTCTCACCGCGCGATAAACAACAGCATCATTTTTGTTTTGAAAATATGTTCAATACCCTGTGGCAAAATGAGGAACAAATTAAGCTGGGATTTATATGTATTTTTGTGTGCAGGAAAAAACAGCAAAACATTAAAAAGATAAAAATTCAAAACACTGCTGAAAGCGCCTTCGGTTATTTTTGATGTTTCAATTTAAAATTTTGCAAGGATTCCTTTCTCTCTATCTTGTTACACACACATTCCAAGTAAAAACAGAACTCCGCATGCTGGTAAAGAGTTGAAGTCTGAGCGACATGTCATCGAAACTTCAACACTTTAATAGATTAAAAGCCTTATTGGCAGTGGAAAACATTCCTCAGGGGATTAAATTTTTAATGAGTAAACATTTTCAAAAGTTTTGTGTACCATTTTTGATTACTCACCAAGAAATGGGTGAGTTCGTTCGTCTTTCCTCTTTTTAACATCGCTTCGGAAATATTTCTATTATACATTTTATTCAATAAATTCCTTATCTCTGACGTATCATTTAATTTAATCTCCTGGATTTCTTCTTAGCATGTCTCTATTATTAAATCAGGTACTTAAGGCGTATTCATGTTCTAAGCATACAAAAAGCTTAAGTGCTAAATGTTTATACATTCAGCGGTATGTCTTCCAGGTTGTCCTGTTGACCCGTGTATTTGACTTTCGTTATTTGAATCCTTTTGCAAAAACAGTTTCATTTCTTTTAAGAAAAAAAAAAAAAAAGGATTTCATTATCCTTTTTCTCCTCCATTTGCTCTGATGTGACAAAATGGCAACTTTTTGTAAGTGTTTCCATTGGCATTGTTGTTGTTTTTATTTTGTCTGTTCCCAATGTGCACAAAAACGGAAGCGAATTCGTTACGAATTCGAAACGAATTCGTTTGTGAGCATTCCGTTTTTTGTAAGAAAAACGAATTCGTTTCGAATTCGTAACGAACTGCAAATACGAATTCGTTTCGAATTCGTTTTTTTGTTCAGAAAACGAATTCGAAACGAATTCGTTTTTTGTTCATAAAATGAATTCGTTTCGAATTTTGTTTTTTGTAAGTAAAGCGAATTCGTTTCGAATTCGTAACGGACTTCAAATACGAATTCGAAACGAATTCGTTTTTTGTTCATAAAACGAATTCGTTTCGAACTCGTTTTTTGTTCATAAATCGGATCAGTTTCGAACTCGTTTTTTGTTCATAAAAAAATTTTATGTTTCAAATTGCTTAGAAGGTTAAAAAAAAACTTATAAAATTTTTTACTCAAATTTTGTAAAATTTTTCCAAGTCCCGGAAAATTTTCAAAGAAAAATATTCAAAAAAATTTTTGTTTATTCGAATTTTTAAACATTTCTAAGTCGATTAAGAAACAAAATTTTTTTTCAAAATTTTTCTTTGAAAATTTTTCCGGGACTTAGAAAAATTTTTTTTATGAACAAAAAACGAGTTCGAAACTGATGCGGTTTATGAACAAAAAACGAGTTCGTTTCGAAGTTTGTTTTTTGTAAGTAAAGCGAATTCGTTTCGAATTCGTAACGGACTTCAAATACGAATTCGAATCGAATTCGTTTTTTGTTCATAAAACGAATTCGTTTCGAACTCGTTTTTTGTTCATAAATCGGATCAGTTTCGAACTCGTTTTTTGTTCATAAAAAAATTTTATGTTTTGAGCGACTTCAAATTGCTTAGAAGGTTAAAAAAAACTTATAAAATTTTTTACTCAAATTTTGAAAAATTTTCAAAGAAAAATATTCAAAAAAATTTTTGTTTTTTCGACTTTTTAAACATTTCTAAGTCGATTAAGAAACAAAATTTTTTTTCAAAATTTTTTCCGGGACTTAGAAAATTTTTTTTTTATGAACAAAAAACGAGTTCATTTCGAATTCGTTTTATGAACAAAAAACGAATTCGAAACGAACTCGTTTTTTGTTCATAATAAGCGGAAAATTCTTCCGTTTTTTCGAGAGGAATTTCATACGAAAACGAATTCGAAACGAGTTCGTAACGAAAACCGTTTCGGATGAATAGTACGAAGAAACGAGTTCGTTTCGAATTCGAAACGAATTCGTTTTTTGTAAATAAAGCGTATCAAATGAGAGAAGATATCATTCGCCTTTGACATATATTTTAATATATGAAAGGTAGCCTAGTAGGTAGCGCGCATGACTATGAATCGCTGGGACATGGGTTCGAGCCTGACTTTGGAAATTTGTAAATCGTAAGTAAAATTTAATTTGATAATAAAATAAAATTCATATACATATGCAATAAAGTCTTACAATTGCATACATAAAAATTTTTTTTTTTAAATAAAATTAATTTTTTTATGAACAAAAAAAACTCGTTCTATGAACAAAAAACGAACAAAAAACGAATTCGTTTCGAATTCGTATTATGAACAAAAAACGATTTCGTTTCGAATTCGTATTATGAACAGAAAACGAGTTCGAAACGAACTCGTTTTTTGTTCATAATAAGCGGAAAATTCTTCCGTTTTTTCGAGAGGAATTTCATACGAAAACGAATTCGTAACGAGTTCGTAACGAAATCCGTTTCGGATGAATAGTACGAAGAAACGAGTTCGTTTCGAATTCGAAACGAATTCGTTTTGCACACTGGGTTGGCATATGCATACAGTAGTTACACGTAGTTGTGTGTGTGTATTGAGGGAAAAAGTCTTAAAAGCCCTCAAGTGTTTTTGTGCGTTTCATGTTGCATTGAATCGAGGTTAAGTGGTGTGAGTGTACATATGTATCTATTTGTCCTGGGTGTTGCAAAAAACTTATTTGTAAAATAATATTATATCCAAAGCAACGGCAATAATGTTGAGATTATTTCAGATATAGAAATTTTTTGAACACGGAAAATTATTATTATTTTCCAATATATCCATTGTATATTTTCCTCATAGAACATGGGAAACAACACTATATTAGCTTTGATTTTTTTTCATTTCTAAGCTTTTTATAATTCAACATTAATTAGCTTGAACAATTTTGATTTCCGCGAACATTATGCCCTTTGTATTGCAAAACGACAATTTTAGTAAAGTAGAGACGGTAGATGCGGAGGCAGAAGCGCGATGATGGTCGCAGGCGACTGGAATGAAGCGAATGCGGCGTGGATTGGATGAATGTAGCGCGGACGGAGGCTGAGACGTAGTCTTCTTTCAAATTCCAAAGACTTTTTTAAAAGTCAAATTAGTTTTTTTTTTTTTGGGCAACATTTTACATTTAAAAATCTGTTGCTTAATTCTCCATTTTTTTAAAGCCTAGTCTTTAAATGTGCAAATAAAGCTATTTCACTGCACAAAACAATTTTCTTTGATTCGGAAAATATGCCTTCTTATTTAAGTATTATAAAAATCCTTTTAAAAAAGATCTTTCAAATAGTCATCTATGAGGTTTTCTCGCAAAGTTATAGGGATTTTAATGTAAACTGAGAGTGAAACCATGATCCCCTACAACCTAACAACCTTATCGAAAGAAATTGGGATTTCTTATGAAGTTTCGGTCCATTGAAGACAAAATTGCACAAGCTAAAAATTTTTTTTAATGTTATGAAGACGGTTGTGTTGTAAGGGCTCATGGTTTCAAATTCCTGTTAACTAAAAACGGCTATAGCCTTGCGAAGAAATATCATAGATTATTTAAAAGTTCATACTAAAGAAAAGGAATGATACTAAATAATATTTTTATTTGAAACTAGTACTACCTACTCACGGCTTTGTACGCGCATGTCCCGTTGATTTTTTTTTTTTTTCATAATGAAATTTCTCTCTACAAAAGTAAAAAAAACAAAATCGAAAGAGAGTTTGTTCTTTGAACATCGAAGGCAAATACAAACGGTACAAATGAAAAGGAAATAAGAACAAAGCCAAAACACAGAACTCAAGATGCAACATAAACATCCGGATTGAAAAACTAAACGACAATTTTTTGTGAGGAGTTTTGCAAAAACATAATCTTCAAAAAAAGGCTATACAACTTAAAAAAAAAATAAAAGACAAAGTATGCAATAAAGTTTTTCAGTACAAATATGTTATTATAAAAAAGAAATTATTAAAATCGAATCAGTATATTTTGCGCCAAAGCGTTACAAACTATTTTCCTATGAGCACTTTTATATAAATAGTATAGATAAGCTGTACAAATTTTTCAAATGTAGACAAAACAAGCGATTTCTTAAGTATGCTACCTAATATATTTCAAAATCCTGATGTACATTTTATTTTGCGATACTTGATGGTTGAGAATACTTACTAGAGACATACTCAACACAAACTGTTCCAGTTAACAAACTTGACTGTATTTTGATGTGACTTTGAGAACAATAAGCTAGGCTTGGGCAAAATACATCGATTATCGATATTTCCGATATTTGTTTCGATAATTATCGGCGATATTTTTTATTTTGATACATCGAAAATTTTTGTTTAAGGGTAGCTCTGAACCCAATTGATTGCGTCGCATATATTGGATCTTCTTTTGTGTATGTGTTATAATGTTAGCTACCTCACGTTTGAAAAACCACTCGTGTGGTCCCAGCTCAATAAGATAGAACTTTTTTGTTACGCTTAAATAAATGCAACCGTGAAAAGTTACACTATCGTTGGTAAGAATAGAATTGTTTCAGCAAAAATATCGGTTTTCGATTATCGTTATATTCGATTTTTTTTCTCGATATATTTCGATACTGTTTTGAAATATCGATCATCGATCTTTCGATAGTATTTCTTATTCGCCCAACCCTACAATAAGCTAATTAAAACTTTTGAAAATGATTTTTTAAAAACAATTTGCTTATTTTGAAAATTTTTCATACATCGAAATATTAATTATAATAATTTAAATTAAATCTATCTAATTATAATCGAATCAGGGACCTGCAATCTTTTCTAATCCTTGCACAAAAAAGTCTCCCGCAATATCGGTAAATCTAATGTTTTATTTGTACAAATTGATATTAAAATCATTACTTTTGAGGATATAGACTCAGCATTGATGCTTATGGTCGCGCTGGTAAATGACTTGGAAATTTTTCGCAACACCCTCAAGCCATGTCTGTTTTGCATGTTTATACACCAGCGTTTGTTGTTGGTGTCAAGTTCTTTTGTCAATTTTCAGCTTTTTAATGCATTTCTGCTGATGTGTTGAGTATCTCGCCTGCTGTTGCTGCTGCTGCTGCTGCTTCTTTGTCGAGTGCGCCTGTTGAGTGACACTCATCCTTAGTGAGTTTTATGTGCGATTTTTATGTATCTATGGATGTAATTTTTTTATTGTGTCTTCATTTTTTCATTGTGTTTGTACAAAAGATGGATGTTTGCTTCATTTTAGCGCGCGTTTAAGTCATGTTCGCTATTGCTTATCATGTTAAAGTAATGATGCTGTTGTTGAACTCATAATAGACTATAGGCCACAAGCTGTTGCACGCTGAAAATACGACCCCCCCCTGCTGTGAGACTGTAAAGCTTTGAAAAGACAGCAAAAGCCAACAAACGTTATTTGATAAATTTCGTTTGACGTATGAGTAACGTTACAATAAACTATATTAAAATAACTCATACGCCATAGGATATTTGATAGTTGTGATAAAGGGAAAACTTTTAAAGTTTGTATTTGAATATTGAAAGTTCTAACATGATGTATCACGATCAAATTAAAAGGCATTATGTACTTTAAAAGAAAAACATCTATAGAGCAGTATACGAAAATTCGGCTTTAAGATAGAATAAGTGCTAAAAGAACTGACGTTTTTTCAATTTTCCATCAAATGTAAAAATTGCTGTAAGGAAATTAGAAATTGTTTGAATGCACGAACACTCCGAGGATGAAAGTGTAATATGCAAATAAGAATTGATTTTTTTTGGTCACTGGTAGGAAAATTTGCTTGCCATTATTGCGCAAAAGAGAAAACATTGAAATTTCAACCTTGAACTTGGGTGCTATAAGGACGAAAGCAAAGAAAAATAACTAACAAATTTGTTGTTATCAGCCGATCGACAAACTATGGACTTAAGAAAAAAAGTGGTTTAGATAAACGAATATATTTTAGTACATATAGTAAACGATGATATAATAGTAAGTGCTGCATTTTGTACTAATTAGTTGAGATTTATGTATTTCTATTCTTAATAGAAAAAAATTAAAGTAACAATTTGGTATTATGTCAATAAAATATAAAAAATTTTTTTCAAAAACCTAACTTGCCTTAACTTGGAATATTTCCAAACCAAGATGAAAAAAGACTGATGTGTGACTTAATACTTCGGGAATTTTTCATGTGGCAATATTTGAAATCGTTTTTTATGCCGATAATCAATTTACAGTTGACTTCTTTGGATATCAATATATCTCGTGTTGCTTCAAAACTAGGACCTCATTTGATCTGTTCTGAGATGGCAGATCGATTGCAGTGTGTAAAATGTGTGAAGTTATCCACCTATGGTGAATTCGCCCATCATAAGTACACTGCTTTCACTAGATAGGCGAATTGAAATGCTATTTGCTCTATTAAGTAATGTTAATTTCCAAACCTAACTGTCCCCAAATAGATCTGACATCTCTGAGTTTTACTTGAGTGCACAGATATTACATGCTTTTTTCGAACTATTTTAAAGGCAAATAGTTGAATCAATTATGTATTTGGTAGAAACTAACTAAGAAGTGCGTCATAAGAAATTAGTGCATTGAAAAATAAATATATCTCAGTAACCACTGATTCAATTTTCAAAAAGTTCATATATTATTAACGCAAATTTAATTTAAATGAAGAAAATAATAGTAAAAAAAGTATTAATTTTGAAGCGTACAATTTTTTACTGTCTTTGGAACACCTCTCTTTAGTGCTTTGATGATATCTTCCTGGATCTTTTGGCTTTCAGTTCATCACTTGCATCTTAAGTCTATTGTGTCCTTGCAAGTCCGATTTGTTACATTTGATTACCGCTTCACTAGAGCCCTATGTATATCTCTCGATTGGCTGGAGCTTAGGGCAATTTGGTGGGCTTACTTCTCTAAGTACGAAAATAATCTTATATTACTGGTACCACAAAAGAGCCGTTTTACTGTAGTGAAACGAAGCAAGATCAGGCCAAAGGAAGGAAGATACCTCATAATCTCTTAAAAATTATTGAGGCCTCTTTTTCAAGCATTCCTTGATGCAAATTTCGGTGTTGGTTGTGGCTGTGGTCACGAAATTCGGTCTTCTTTTACCACAACTGCAAATTGCCTGTCATACAAGAAATTTTTTGGGAAATTTTGTTTAATTTTTTTGTTTTAAGTTTTTCCGGGATATTTCTTCTAGCGTTGGCAATATAAAATTATTGGTTTTATCCTGAAAAAAGTCGAAAAATATAATTAAGATCATATATGCTGTGCTCATAAAATTAAGTCATCTGAAAGAAAGTATTTGAAATTGTTAAATTTTTGGTGTGAGCCCTATTTTTTACATTAGTTCACCTCAATAATGAGTTGGAGAACCTTTTTGTTTCATAGCTGTGGAGAATCGCTTTGACATGCTGTCTACAAAGCGTACTCACTACTGTTTCACCGAGGCCGAGGCGAGGCGAGGTTCTAGTTGATCTCGGTCTCGCCTCGTTTTATAAATTTAAGTCTCGCCTCGCCTCGCCTCGGCCTCGGACGAGATCTTGCCATCACATGCCTCGCCTCGCCTCGCTTCGCCTCGTTCTCGGCCGAGGCACCTCGGTAAAAAAGCGAGGTTTTTATTAAAATAAATAAAAAATTATATATGTATCAGGGCTGATAGGCTGATGAAGCCTCAAGAAATAAAATAAAATATCTGTTTTTATTTTTGGTGAATTGGATGAGATATGAAGAATTTAATTCTTTTCTTATATGGGAAGGAGACGCATTGCCTATTTTTCCAAGCCAAACTAAGCTATGAACCTTTTACAAACTATAAGCAAAATATGTACCAAATCTTATTTATCTACGTCAAATAGATATTGAGATATGATAAAGTTAATTTTTTTCTTATATTGAAGGCATGGTACCGCCCATTTTATTAATTGAATCTTAGTTATGCCTCTACCTTTTATAAATATACCAAGTTTTATTAATCTGCATCAAGTTGTTGATAATATATGATGAATTCTGTTTTTCTCTTATGTGGGGGTGGCATCACCCATTTATCGTAAACTATATTACGGAGCATCCCAAATCATAAGAAACATATATGTATGTCAAATCTTTCGTCGGTCGGTTGAACGGCTTAGGAGTCCATTAGCAACGAACATACATATATTGATCTTTATTTATATACTAGCATTACCCTGTGCGTTTCGCTTCACCTTACCGGTTCTTAGAAAGACTATTAGAATAAATCAATTTCAATGCAGTGTTGTCAATCATGCAGTTTTGCTTATAGCCTTACATGCTTCCCTAACTTATCAATCGAGGCGAAGTCGCATAGAAGCTGATGCGATCCAAGCACTTCTGCGCATTAGCGCTTGGACCAAATCTGAACTCGTAAGAAGCACATGCGGATTAAAAATAAAACAAAGTAGTTTACTCAAAATAAAATACTAAAATATTAGTTAAATATAGATTTTATTATAAAAATTACATTCATATTTTTAATCTGCATATGATTCTTACGAGTTCAGATTTTGTCAAAACGCGCCTCGCTCTTGGTTTCGAAAACGAGGCTAGGACGAGGCTAGGACGAGGCGAGGCCGAGGCGAGTACGAGGCGAGGTGCCGTGTGATCTCGCCTCGCCTCGGTCAAGCGAGGAAAATTTATTTTTCCATCTCGCCTCGGTCTCGCCTCGTTCTCGTAGTCAAAAACGAGGCTGCCTCGTAGCCTCGGTGAAGCACTAGTACTCACTGCTCACAAGCTGCTTTAGTCGCCGGTTTTAATAGACAGCCAATAAAATGTTGGACAAATTCAAGGAATCTCATGTCACTAGGTCAATTGGAAATATATTAAAATACAATTTAAATCAAAGAAAGTCTGGTTCAGAACCAACTGACCGATGGAGAGTTAAAAATCATAAAATGTGAGTTTTAATTGTTTAGAACATTATCCTTTTCTTTTTTAAATCCTACACAGAGGTTATCTTCACTTTGTGATTCCATTCCATTGGTAACCTTGTATACCTCAAATTAGAACATACGATTTTCAAAAAAATTTAAAAGATGATGTTACTAAAATCAGTTATAAATAAAAGCTTAGGCACTAAACTGGTATCTGTGGATGTGGCACCTTCCATACAAACAAAAAACGTTTAATGTAGTGTGCTTTATAAAATTTGTTATGGAGTTGTCGGAGGATTGCATAATTGGGCGTGGCACCTACCATATTAATATATAGTTGTAAACGCTATTTTGAGTGAACTATTGCATCAATTGGTATGAAATGTAATCGAGGTGTTTTACTTGCTATACGGTATATCTGACACAGAAACAGCCCCAGTGGGCGTAGCACCTCCCATACAAGTAAAATACCTTATGTGGCATATCTTTTGAAATAACTGAGCAATCATATAAACATTTAGTATAAGAGTGTTATAAGCTATTTCTGGATCAAAATAGGACTGGATTGCAACAGTGGGTGTGTCAGCTCCTTAAATTTTAAGATTATTTACGGCATGCAATTGTGCTAAAACTTGGTAATAGTTTACTAAACCAAAAGTAAATGGAATTGGAGAAGCGGGCGTGACATATTTCGACTTTTTCATTTCTATTACATTTTTTGCAACCTTTTTCATATTTTTTTCGACTTTTTTAATTTCTTTCAACTTTCTTCAACAATTTCCATATTTTTGATATTTTTTCAGTCTTTTTCAAATGTTTCAATATTTTTCAACCTCTTGACCTTATTTGCGTTTAACATTTTTATCGATTTATTCAACCTCTTCAACGTCTTTTTAAAATTTATTTACCTTCATGCAGTGTGGGGTATGTGAGTTTCGGCCCGATCGAAGATAGCACCTTAACTAGTTTTTAATTTTTATCGAAAAACTAATAATTAAGATGAAATTGTGAACTCAGCATTTTGAGGTGAAATTTTAGTGCGGCATATTTTGGCTTCTTTCTTCAATAGTGCAATCGCATCATCGACTATCGGCCCAATTGCCAAACCTGAAAAAGCTGAAGCAAACAGTTTTAGCCTAAACCCAATCGACAGCAATGACGACGACGACGACGAGCTGCAAATTGAGGTTAATTTAGAAGTTAAACAAGAGGCAGAGCAGATCAAACAACATAACGGTTTCTTGGCCAGTTACGCCAGCAACACAAGTGATTCCTGTGCAAACACACACACACATTAATACACATACTACACACAAGTTAGTACTTAATACTACCAACACCATCTGTGGTGCTCATATGCTTTTCTGAAACAAAAATCGAAAACGAGTTTTACCGGCTGTGGATATGATGTGGTCTGGTCCTCAGCTGTATCCAAAAGGAGAAGAGAAGAAAAACCGCAATGAAAAGCAAATAAAAGCTTCCAAGAAGAGATGCGAACATGAAGAGGGACAGCAGCGGAAAGGTAAGAAAATCACCATGAAAATAAAAGACGTTAGCAAAACCTTCACCTTGTTATTTTCTCGTTGGAAAATGCGGTTTTTTCTTTGGAAAACTTGTGCAATTGCAGTTGTGTTGAAGTGTGTTACCACAAATTACCCAGCACGAAAAAACGACTTGGATGTATGAGATGGTTTTTGGGAAACAATAAAAAAGTTTGTGAAGTATTTTTTGTTTTCGTTTTGTGTGCGCATGATGAACTCTTTATTTCAATATAATGCATATGCATAAGTTGTATGAATAAAAATGTTTTCAAAACGAATAGCAGTGGCATATGAAGAAAAAATGTTCGTTGGGTTGAGGAGAGAGGGGGGTTGCGGTACATTTTCAGATTTCGCATGTGATTAGATTTACGATATCAAAACTTAAATGACTATTATTATGATTTCTTAAATTTGGGGACTTGAGCCACCATGTCGTCTACGGAGAAAGTCCAATATATTTTGTCTAATTGCTTTATCAGTATACTTATAAAAAATAATTCCAGTTGATCTTAGATTAACATCCAAATATTATTATTTTTATGTCTCGTTCACTGCGATATTATCCTCTAACAAATTCATTGACCACAGAGCTTGAACTACCCACTTAGAACCAATCAGTGTATCAATTGAGTTTCACATTTACAATGTACAAAATCAGTGATGGCATTTGGAATATGTGAAAATGTACTGAGGCGAGAAATTAAATGTACTTTTCAGATGCTCAATGTACTTTTTCGCCATGAGCATTATAAAGTTACTTAAAATTCCAAAAATTGAAACAATATTTAAACTTTTTGACTAAAAAAAAGGTCAGCAAATTTTTTTCCAGACATTATTCGCGATAAATTAACTGAAAAATTGTCGAAATATACCGAAAATGTACCGAAAATGCCCTGAAAACTCGCCGAACGTACTGAAAACTTGTCAAATGTACTGACTACGACTTTTCAATACGCAAATGTTCTGAAAGAAGTACAAATGTACCGAAAATGCCATCACTTCGCCCAAAGAAAAAACAACAGCAAACTTGATATAGTTTTGATACTGTGAATAAAGGTAATGTTAGTAACGCATAGATACACATATGTTTGTATATGTCAGTGATGGAATTTCTGTTTTGTGGAAATGTACTAAATCGAGATTTAAAATGTACTTTTCAGATAGCAAATGTACTTTTTCATCATGAGCATCAAGAAACTACTTAAAGTTCATACAAAGTTTCAAGTTTTTAACTAAAAAAAAAACTCAGCAAGTTTATTTCAGATTTCTACGCTTATTTCAGCTAAATTTACTAAAAAAATGCTAATTTTTAGAAACTGTCCTAATGTACTGAAAATGTACCGAAAATGTACTGAAAATGCGCTAATTGTATTTATTAAAAACTTGTCGAATGTACTGATCACAACTTTTCACTACGCAAGTGTACTGAAAGACATGTACCGAAAAAGCCATCACTGATATTTCGACTATTATTTAAATAACTGCACACGTTTTAGACTTTGGCTATTTTGAAGATTTTTTGAGACGTAATACCTTAAAATCCATGGGGAGTAGGATAGAAAAGCTCATATTGTTTATATTTAAAAATGATTAAAATTTAAAAAAAAAAAATTAAGAAATTTTTCTAAGCAATAATTTTTACATCTATACAATTTATATAAAATTGCTTGCATGAAAGTGGCTTGTAACGGTTTGGCGCGAAATATACTGAACGGATTTTAATAATTTCTTTCTTAAAACTATATGTAAGTGCTACAGACGGATATTGCATACTTATTTTTTCTGTTTTTTAAAGTAAAATTTTTTTTTTAGAATAAAATTTTCACAAGACCTCACACAAAAATTGTCTATTGATTTTTCGTTGCCTATGCTTGTGCTGCTTTTTGAGTGCTGTTTTGCTATTGTTGTTTTTTTTTTCTCATTTGTACCGTATGTATTTGGCTTCGAAGTCCAAAGAGCAAAGTCTCTTTTAATTTTTTTGGATTGTATTTTTGAAGAGAGAATATAGATTGTGATGTTAAGAGAGAAGTTTATTATGAAAAAAAAACTATGGTAATGCGAATGCAAAGCCGCGGGTACCACTTGTATATGTATAAATTTGTTTCTCAAAATATTTTCGATATTACAATTTTTTTGTATGATATTCCTCAATCAATCTAAAGAATGAATCTGCTTTTAAGTCGAAGTTCCCGACATAACTTTGGAAAACAGAACTTTGGACATAACAGAAAAATGTCATATAAAATAATAATAAAAAAAAAAGATCTATTTTCTGTCTTATAAAATTCAAGCATATTTAAACAAAAACGACTACAGGTTTTTTTGTACTGCATTTTTTGAGATTTCAAACAGACATATCCCATTTATGAGATATACTGAATAATATTTTTGTTGAGCTTCATAATTCAACTCCAATTAATTTTAATTTAGAAACAGATTTTTTGTTTCAATGACAAAAGGAACTGATTAATTTTCGATTCCGGGTTTCCTGTTTTAGATTTATAATAAAAAAAAAAAAAAAAAATAAGCTTTTTAGCTGGATTATTTCAGTAAATCAAACTATTTGCTTCCTTCCAGTATTCATGTAGAATTGATATTAAATAATATAAAATTTACATTTAATATTAAATTAAGATTTCCAATAAAAATCCCTATATGTGCAAATCCGCCAAATTTGGCCTTTTAGCTGGCCTCGTCTTTTTTTTTTTTTGGATTACAACGTTCAGTCATAGTTTTTCTTGAAGCTAAGGCTATCTTGAACTCATAATAAAGGTTGTTCAATTGAAATTCAGATAGTTACTTTTTTATTTAACTTTATATGTAACATTTCATGTTGTTTTTAACTAAAATCCAATTTTAACTATGTTTCCCTTTGAATTTTAATTGTTCCTCCTTGAATATTAACTAAAGATAGTCTAAACTTCGAGAAAAACCATGTTTGAAGAGTCTGTTCCAAAAAAAAAATAAAAAAAAAACAAAATTGTCATCTTACCTCGACAATGGCTTCGATTTTTTTTTAATTTTATACCCTACACCGAGGGTATATTCACTTTGTCCATCCGTTTGTAACACATAGACGGAGGCGTGTCAGGTATGGAAAAGTACATATATTCTTGATCAGACCACCTGAGTTGATTTAGCGATGTCCGTCTGTCTGTCTGTCTGTCTGTCTGTCCGTCTGTCTGTCTGTCTGTCTGTCTGTTGAAATCAGCTTTACGGGAAAACCAAGAGAGCTAATGGAATGAAACTTTCACACACAGGTCACATCTTCTTGCAGGCATCTTTGAATTGCAAATGGGCGAAATCGGTTAACTGACACGCGTACCGCCCATACTCTATGTATATATACCCAGGTCAATTTTGAAAAAAGTTGCAGCGAAATGAAATTTAATGAGGTAGATAAACTTGCTGTAAGGTCTTTTATTACAAAAATTTGGTACAATAGTACCTGGGGGCGTGGCACCTCCCATATAAGCAAAAACAGTTTATTGTTATAAATAGTGTACTAAGAGAGTAATCTTCATAAAATTTGGTGTTTAGATGTCAGTTACTATAGGCTTTAAAAATAAATTAGTTTTGATAGAATTGCATCAGTGGGCGTGGTACCTCCCATATTAACATAAATTTGTAAGCGCTGTTTTAAGTAAACTATTGCAGCAATTGCTATGAAATTTAATGAAAGTGGTTCAGTTGCTATAGAGTATATCTGAATCAAAAGTGGCTGAAATAGCACCAGTAGGCGTGGCACCTCCCATGTAAATAAAATACGGTAAGTGGCATATTTATCGAAATAAGTGAGCAATCGTACTAAAATTTGGTGTTAGGGGTTTGCTTATGAAAAGCTATTTCTAGATCAAAACCGGGCTGGATTGTACCAGTGGGTGTGTCACCGCCCTAAATTTTAAATTAAACTGCAGCACATATCGCAAACTATACAAGCTATTGCGCTGAAATTGAATATGAGTATGTCGATGACAAATATAATTTGTTGAATCAAAAGTGGGCGGAATTGGAGAATTGGGCGTGGCATATTTCAAATTTTTCATTTTTATTCGATTTTTTCAACATTTTCCATATTCTTTGGACTTTTTCAACCCTTTAACTTTTTCCAATATATTCTATATGTATTTGTTCGCCTTTTTCAACCTCTTTCAACTTTCTTCATAAGTTTCTTTATTTTTTCGACTTTTTCATCAATTTGGAATAGTTTAAAATTTTTTCAACCTCTTTCATTTTTTTTAGAGTTTTTCAACCTCTCTCAACTTTTTTCAACATTTTGCATATATTTACGACTTTTCAACATTTTTCAACCTCTGTCAACCTTTCTAACATTTCACATTTTTTTCGACTTATTCAACATCCTCAACGTCTTCTTAACATTTGATGAAAAGGTACTTTCAGTGCAGTGTAGGGTATGTGAGTTTCGGCCTCGCCGAAAATAACACCTTAACTTGTTTTTTTTTCGAGCAGACTCTTCAAACATGGTTTTTCTTGAAGTTAAGACTATCTTAAATTAATATTCAAGGAGGAACAATTAAAATTCAAAGGGAGACATAGTTAAAATTGCATTTAAGTTAAAAAAAAAACATGAAAAGTTACATACAAATTTAAATAAAAAAAATAGCTATCTGAATTTAAATTGAACAACCTTTATTATGAGTTCAAGAAATTCATGCCTTAGCTTCAAGAAAAACTATGGCTGAACCATGTATGTACTCCAAAAAAAAAAAAAAAAAAAAACGAGGCCAGCTAAAATGCTAAATTTGGTTGCTACAAAAAATGTTAAAAAAGTCGAAAAAATCCTAGATTTGTTAAAAAAAAGTATGTTCAGTATGGATTTACTTCCTTACCTTGTTTCCAAAGTAATGGCAAGTCAAATATTTCGATTGTTTTTAATTAAATAAAACTATATTTTTTTTACAATTCACAATAATGATTGATTGTATGTTCAGTTGTTAATAAAAAAATGGTTATCACTTTCATTTGATTGTAAGACTTATTAATAAATATGTTATTTTAATTATTTATTTACAGATAAGAGCTTCGCTATTCAATTTTATTCAGTGTGGTTGCAGTTTTTTAAAAGAGCAATAGAGGTAAGTAGTCTAATTGTTTTTTAATAGTTTTCATTAGTTTAAGCTAAACGTGAACAGATATTTTCGGTAAAACGCGGAACAGCAAAAAAAAAAAAAATCCATCAATTTTTTGTTCGAATCCTAAAATTTTTTGGATAAGGTTTTTGGTGCCCACTTTTACATTCCGAAAACCCTACACGGTTAGAAATCTTGGAATAAATTTTAATACAAGCGAAGTATTACTAAGATTTTTAATACGATTTTGATTAAATTTAATACTTTTGAATACATTACAAAATTTTGTAATACATTTTGTATTAAATTCTAATACAGTTCAAACATTAAAACGATATTTTATAACAGTAAAAAAATATGGTGGTACATAATTAAAAACAATCGAAATATTTGACTTGCCATTACTTTGAAAACAAGGTAAGGAAGAAAATCCATACAGAACATACTTTTTTTTAACATATGTATTAAGGATTTTTTTGAATTTTTCAACATTTTTTGTGGCAACGTATGTTGCCATATAGGGATTTCTATTGGAAATGTAAATTTGATATTAAATGTAAACTTTATATTATTTAATATCAATTCTACATGAATACTGGAAGGGATCAATTTGTTTGATTTACTGAAAAGTTCCAGCTGAAAAGCTTGTATTTTTTTTTTTCATTAGTTTGCTTTTAAATCAGGAAACCCGGAATCGAAAATTAATATGTCCCTTTTGTCATTGAAATAAAAAATCTGATTCTAAATGAAAATTAATTGGAGTTGAACTATGAAGCTCAATAAAAATAATATTCAGTTCATCTCATAAATGGGATATGTCTGTTTGAAATCTCAAAAAATGCATAGAAGCATACAAAATGCAGGAAAAAAAACTTGGAGTCGTTTTTGCTTAAATATGCTTGAATTTTATAAGACAGAAAAAAAACAACAATAGCAAAACAGCATTCAAAAAGCAGCACAAGCATAGGAAACGAAAAATCAGTAGACAGTTTTTGTGTGAAGGTCTTGTAAAAATTTAATTCTAAAAAAATATTACTTTAAAAAACAGAAAAAATAAGTATGCAATAACCATCTGCTGGGGTTTTTCGAAAAAAAACGAGGACCTTTTTTTTTTTCTCATCAAAAATATTTTTATGGGATTAAAAAAATTTTTGGTTTTCATTCGAAAATTGAAATTTTTTGACATACACTACTTTTGTAGGCAGGTCATCTGGTAGCCCTACATTTTACGCATAGTAAAAATGTGAATTTATTGTTTTTCACAATCTGCTTTCTGTAAGCTTACGTGAAAATATTTTTGAAAAAAGAAGCTAAAGTCACTGCGTTTACTAGTCTTATTATAAATTTATGAAAAAAAAAGAATATTATCCAATTCGTTCAAAAGCTCAAATTATATTTTTTATTTATTACATTCTTTCACACAAAAGCGTTAATTGGCGTTTGTAGATATTAACGCGTTTTGCAAAACGTGACCTTTACAAAAAAATATAAATGATTGTTAATTTTCAGTGAACAACTTTTGTAAGTCAAATGTAAAATTTATGTTTTCTTTACATTGTAAGTCGTGATACAGAATAAATGAATACTAGCAGTTGTATTCAAAAGACATTGTGTTCAGAAGTTATTGTATTAAGGATATATGGGACAAAGCATCTTTTGAAAAATTTGCTTTTGTTCTTCAATCTTAAAACATGCAGCAATAATAAAATAAATTGTAAGTATAAAAATTTGTTCTATTGCCTTTGTTTCAGACCATTTCCGAGTTTAGCATTAATACACAAGTGCATTCACGGACGTGAGCTTGAAAACACGAAACACAAATAAACATTCGTAACACAAAGGACACGTGTATTTCCAAAAGTAAGAGTACACGTGTTTTACATATTTACACTAACTACTGTAAAATGGATGTTGAAAATAAAACGAGTCGATATGAGATTTCATCAGGCCCGTACCAACCTGACTTTGCGTGCTGGGGCAAACAAATTTTATTTTGCGAAGAGTAAAACCAACGGCCTTAGAATACCATTTTAGATGAGACGCGTGGGGGGGGGGTCAAAGCCTGCTCTTGCCCCTGGTTTTGTACGGGCCTGGATTTCATTTTGAGTCACTAGAAGAAGCCTCGGTCCATGGAAAATACTGTTTTGAATTCATTTCAGAAAAAAGTTCACTAATCGATGGAGAAACTTCGGGATTTGGGAATACGAATTTTATGAAAATGATTAAACTCTGTCACCATATGGTCACAATCAAAATCGAGATGTCTTAGATCTACTTAGAGCAATATTTTTCCAATGTATTTGGCATACCACATAGCAATATTAATTAAGCAATTAGCAATATTAATAGCAATAATTATTAAGTCTTAGCACTGCCAAGTGGCCTCTTTTGACGAGAAAAGGGTCATTGATTTTTCCACAAAAAAATAAATAAATTTGGTGATTATTTTGTCAATTAAAAAAAAAAAATGGGAGTCGTAATTTTATTGATTTCAACTTGGCAACCCAACCTTCGGACCAATACGAAATGCGAATATTATCTCCAGAATTGAAGCTTTTTAGCACCAGTTGACGTTGGGTTCATAAGCCTTTTTTGATAAACTAAAATGGGTTATGCTATAGAGAACTCAGAAGATAGTCGCTTTAGTCAGTCCATCGTAGTACTTGATCACTTTATCAGACCCATCCTCTTTGCGTGCTCAATAAAAGATCGCGCTATCAAATAAAATTTTCTCTTTTACGGTACGGTGCATAGCTTTTCAACGTTTTTAAAATTTTTTGTTGTTTGAAAAGCAGTTTTAAAGCCTGCTTTTAGTAATCAAAGCTTGTGGTGGTACTTCAAAACTCATAGAAGATTTTCATTCACTTGTATAGCAAGCTATGTTTCTTTCTGGTGGTTACAAGCATTATATCTATATTATTTAATTTTACCTTGGATTAAACGTATGTCTATTTTTTGCAACGGAAGAGCAATGAGGCATGTACTTCGCCAAAGCACAATTCTAGAAAAGTCTATTGAATTCTGTGAAACCCCTTTTTACAAATTAAAGGACAATTAATAGAGGAACGCAGGTACTGCTGTGAACTTATAGAACAAAATAATGCACTCCAATGCAGCGCAGTGGTCAGTGGTAAATTTTCAAAAAAAAAGTATGAAGTGTAAGTTCTTAGAAAAATTTGTAAAAATTTCTTTAATAGAAGTTGTGTGTAAAGCCAATGATGCAAATTATTATTGCAATTTTTGAGCATCACATATATTTACCTATTTTGTATTAGCGTTTCGATAAAAACAAACGATAATAATTGATTTGATGTTCAATTGTAAATGTTAATCATAATTTTCGGCACAAATACATGTATTATTGTCCTTTTTATTCCGCACATAATAGCTTTATAGAATGCTTCCTTACGCAGATGCCGAAATAGGACTTCTAATGCTTGTAGTTCCCATTGACTTTTACATCAAGAATACGGCAGCAAAAGGGATTCTTAGGTTAAAAGAGTGTAACAAGCTTCAAAACGGGGTCAACGGGCAACGGGTCTATTTTGCATGGATCCAAGATGAAATTTACGTAGAAGCGGGTGCTTACTCGAATAATATGGTCACGGTAATGTCAAATGTGCGGACAGCCAGCAGCGATCAAAGCACTGATCGCCAAAATTGTGAAGTCTAGGTGTGTAAAATAATGCAGGTAGTTAAAGTTCGGTGTGATTAAATAAATTCTTTGTGTTGATGGTTCATTTCGTAAATATTAAATGGCTCGTGGTAAGGGAATTAACTTAGAAGTTCGCGAGTTGGTAGTGACCCATCGAAAAAATGGGAAAATCTTAAATGAAATTACGTACATCTGTAAACAAAAGTCGTACAACTGTGCAGAAAATTATAGCACGGTACAATATACGAAAAAATGTGAAAACTTTGAAACGTCCAGGTCGCCCACGCGTTATGACCGGAGTCGAATTACGAAATATTGTAAGATAGTTAGGTGAGAAAGAAACCGAAATCTATTGCGGTAGAAATAGCCAAAGATCTTTCAACCGTACGAAGAGCGCTATATAATAATGGTTTGCATGGCAGAGTGCCTAGAAAAAACCGTGAATTTCTGCTATAAATCGTAATAAGCGCATGTATTTTGCAAAACTTCACTTAAATAGCCCTCAAACCTTTTGGAATATTGTCATATTTAGTGATGAGAGCAAGTTTGAGATATTTAAAGCAAAAAGGGGCGAAAAGATCTGGAGAATATTTCGACCGTAAGACATGGCGGTGAATCATTGATGCTTTGGGGGTGTATGTCAGCCTCTGGCACTGGGAACCTCGTTTTTATTGAAGCTACAATGAATAGCCGAGATTACTTGCAGATAGTTATTAAAAGATAATTTATGCAGCAGTGCTGAAAAATTGGGTCTTACAGCACCATGGGTATTCAACAAGACAATGACCTAAAACTTACGGTACAAATTGTGAAAGAGTGGTTTTTGTACAGAGTTCCTAAGCACCTCCGCAGTCGCCGGACTTAAACACCATTGAACTATGGGAAGTTTTGTTTTATTGGATTTTTAATCATTACACAGAAAGTTTGTCCAACCTACGACGGTCTCGAAAACAGAAACATACCATCATTGCTTAAATTGCAATTCTGCTGCGGCGTAAGTGTTACCTTCCTTCTTTTTGTATTTAATGACTGACGTAAGCTGCATTAAAGCCCTAACGGTGGTGAATTAAGTTAACTACAGATACATTCCCTCTCCACCTTTTTTGCTTTCTTGGTTTGCCAACATTGTAAGCCATATTGAGACTATTAGCAATATGGGTAGTAGACTTTTTTTTTATATTTTTGCTTACTGCAATGCTACGACCACTTTCTATGCATTACAGTGTTGCCGATTTATTTCACTTGAATGCAGCTGCTTCTTCTTTTTCTATTGCTACTATTGCCACTCGTACTTTGTAATGCAATCATTCATTTGGTCGCAATTAGCTGTCACATTTGTTGTTGTTGTTGCTGTTGTCGAGATTTCCAAGAAAAGTATTTTTTGATTGCTGTTCGGAATTAAAGTTCGACAAAGTGGAAAATAGTAGTAATTACCGTTATTCTGTAGACGTAGCCACGCAATGCAAGAGATAGAAAAATAATCCGCAATAGGTACTCGTAATTTATCATTATCTCTGAGTTTTCTTGTAAGTGCTGGCGGTAATTCAATTGAAAAGAATTAAGTTTTGTTGTTTTTTCTTTTTGCTATTTAGTTAGTGATTTAATATTACAAATAATATTATTGGGTCATTTCATCGAAGTGGTTAAGTTTCTACCTTTTAACCAATCGTTTTGAAATTTCAAAAAAAGACTTTCTGTTATGAGTTTTGAAGGTAAAGAGTGTAATGTTTACCAAGTTTTCGCGTTTTTTTATTTTCCTCCAAAAATCTGTTATTATGATCTACAAGTATGGGCTATTCATTTAAAGATTTTTCTTTTCATTTCAAAAAATTGTTACCAGTCGGAATATTGTAATCAGACTTATTATATATCTTTGTACTTTTATTTAGTGAAACAAAACATTTGGCTAAAGAGGTACAACTCAAAATTTGCAATTTTCGAGTTTAATTGTTAAAACTGTTCATCATACACATCTCTATCAGCACAAAAGAGATTAGGTCATTTTTTGCTGTACTTTGGTATCAAAAAAGAGTTATGTCTCTCTTCATGTTGCAATGGAAATTGTGGAAAAATAGTTCACAAGCTCAAAACAGTTTTTTGCGTTTTCTAAAAATTCCAAGATTTTGAGTTGTGCCTCTTTAGCTAAATGTGTGCGATGTGTATGTATCTATTGCTAGGTGAATCTGCGGCTTTGCCCGTGCACTCCCCTTATACAACCCCACCTACATTTAATGCAGGAAATTGGGCTCATGTAACAAATTTCACAACTTGTTTAAAGCACCAAGAATAGTTATTTAGGTATTTTTGTAGTCTCAATTCGGCTCAAATCTTGCGAGTAGATTGGCACAAACAATGTACATCACGTATAGAGTTCCACAACTGTAGCTGCTATAGATATCAAGATATAGCGTTTTAAGAGTTTAAATCATATAAATAAATGTAGGATTTATCGTACGTTTTAATATTGCATCGTACGATTAACGCTAAATTTTCGCCGAAATCGTGATATCGACCAGACCTTCTCGTTCTTCTTCTCCGTCATAAGAGAAATAATTCTTTAATTTCGTTATTTATCGGTTCCCGGATCATTTAGTAAACACAATATGTACTATAAATATTTAAAAAAAATATTATATTATATTTAATAACTTTATAGAAAGCCTGATGTCATTTCGGGAGTAGTTGCTGCGTAACTTTAACTATGTAACTTTATTGCTATGATGGTTACGAGGATTTTAGTTCAGTGTTTTAGTAGAGTATATCAATTAGAATCATTTAAGAAGCACTCGTAAACAGCAAATTAATACGAACATTTCTCATATGATTCGTTAAAAACCTCTAAAAAGTTGTCGATATATTTAAACAGGGTGAATCAAAAAGCTACTCAACTTCTTGTATGTACACATGTACTACATAGTTCTATTTCTTTGCCAATGGGCTTGTTATAATACTTACTGACTTCCATTTCAGCTGATGTTATAGAGAAAGCACAAGGCATACATATATATTAGGGTGGAGCGAAATTTTTTTTTTTCGATTTTCGAAACGGGCCATATGCGAAAAGATGCTCCATATTGTACTCAATACAATATATTATTGGTACTTTTTGATATTTTAATGTTTTGTACTGCCGCAAAGACATTGAAGTTTTGGAAAAAAATATTATTACGTAGCGTTTGTTTGTGTGGGATAAAGTCAATAAAAAAGTTTGGACGTGTGCAAATTGTGATTCCTATTTAACATAGAAGTATGAAACAAACCACATAAATTCTATAATTGTAGTGTCGGAAACTATAAATATCCCCCTCTAATATGACAAATTTTCTAGTATTTTACGCAAATTTGTTATCCCTTTTAGTATTAAAACCAGGCATTATTTTTCGTGATTCCAGCCTTGTTTTGATGAAACCAACTCTTCTTTCTGAGCCGCATACCGCAGCAGCAGCTTCACTTATAATTTTCACGCACCTTTCAGTTGCCTGAGTATGATACTGAAAATATTGAATTTGCGGTAAAATCCTACAATCTATCCGGATTTTCAATGCATTCAGAAATAATTTCTGTTGATATGTACTATACGTTTCAACAGAGGCGGCTCAGATAAAGAAACAGCAGCCCAGTCGATCAAGTCAGTGTAAGATCTAGCCTGAAAGTTAAGTTTCGGCAAAACAAACTGCCGAATGAGACCGGACGATTCGGTTTCTTTTTTCCTTAGTTGCAGTATCTTTTTTAAGGCCGAAATCCTAATAGATCTTGACTTGTCTGCAAGCATCGATATTAAGATATTTTCAGGATGACCAAAATAGCCAATTCTCTGAATAACATGGTCAACTATTTTTTTTTAATGAATAACTCATATAACGAGAAAGCAAAATCGTTTGGTGTAAATGTTTGGCACCATAAATAAAAATTGGTTGAGTTTTAATGATAATAATGCAAATAGGATAATACACTTTTAAGATAAAGTTTGTAAGAATATGTAGATTGTTATAGGGTTTTTCTGAGCTAATATAAGTACAATCTTAAAATTTTGTTGGCAGTAGTAATCCATCTCGAATGGATCATTTTACCGGAATTTCTTTACTTTTTTGTCTTCAACACCGCAAAAGGACAAATGTACCGAAAATGCTAACACTGCGCTAGACTGTAGCGTAAAATTCTTTGCTTACATCTTTCACATCGCTTGTTGGCCTCTATTTTCCTTTTTCTGAGCAACGCCTAATGTTTGATTGACTTGCGGCAGTACTAAATCTCAAAATTTTGAAAAAATATTTATATATCTATAAAAGGTGATTGACAGAGAACCTTTCCCGCACTGGCCCATTTCGAATATGCAAAAATAAAAAATCTCCATAGAGCCGCGCTCCACCCTAATATATATATATAAGGCAGAAAGTATAAGTCATTTTGAAGCATATAAAATGATGTCTTGGCCAGCAATATCCATAATACTTAATCACTGTTGAAAGATGTGGAACACTTAGCGTTTTAAATTTTCTGGTAAAAAAAAGCCATATTTTTAAAAGCACATTTGTCTATGTATTAGGGTAATTACCAAGATCCATTTAAAAAGACATTATTTCATGGGAAAAATACAAGTTCTACGCATACAAGTATGTATTACTAAAGCTAAACTCTACTGTACCCATCGGTGATTGTGGTGCATAGAAAGCTGCTAAATAATTTTTCTTTTTTCAATTTCTGCTAAGCCACAACTCTGTTTTAATGCACTCAGCGAGGAATTTTAGAAGACGCAACGCCGCTCCTTTCAAAGCACACACAGCTAACCATCCTAATGCTAAACCACAACGCGTCACTCTAATGCACTGTTTATGCCGTATTTTATGCTCTTTTGCCGTAAAAGCAGGAAGCGATACTTCAAGACAAATCTTCCTTCCATCTACCAGCCACAGACAAGGCGTAAGGTGGCAAAAAAATGGTTTGCAGCAGATGGCGCAGATGAAAGCACTGCCTTCGGTAAAAACAACCAAAGATGGTAAAAGAAACACACAAAAGAAAAAAACCTAAATACATCATGTTTTTAAAAAGAAAGTCGAGATTACAGCAGAAATTTAATCAAAATGTTTGCTTTCGAGAAAATCTCATTGATTCTTTGCAACTGCAATTTGTAGTTGCTGCGAATGCGAGTATAATGACGAAAAATGTGTGGAAAGAAGAAATGCAAGAGAAGAGGAGCCAGTTTGCCTGGTTTTGGTTTACAGGATTTTTTTTCTTCTTTCAATTGAAAACTACTCGTGTTTAGGCCGGTTTTTAATTGCTTCTTTTGATAAACGTTTCAACTTTATTTTTCTTTCTATCTTTCTCTTTAGTTTTCTTTTTTCTTGTGTGGGTTTTTTGCAATGATTAAATAAATATCAATTTTAGACGAAGATGTTTCTCAGTTAACACGTTTTTGTATATAATTTTACATTCTTCTGTGTTTTTAAATATTCGAGAGAGATCTTTCAGTTTTTGAGACCAATAGCTCTATTTTTAGTTTTCTCTGAAACAAAAGTTCTGATTTCGTCCCATACTTCCAGGAGCAGCACTTCTTCTTTATTAGAACGTTATTTTTCATTCGACAGATTTTCAGTTTCAGAGTCTAATCCGTCGGAAAGTGCGGATACGTCTCGGTTCAACTTTCTTTCACGGTGGTGCTTTATGAATTTATTGAATTGATTTCGTTATGTTTTTTATCTAACGCTGAGCGCACTGCTTAATGTATAGATTCTCGATAAAATTTGTCTTATGTTGATTAGACTTTTTATGCCCATGGCAGCGCTTTGATAACATCTGGTACAGTTTTAAATGCAGTCATCGAACTAAAATGCAGTATGCAATGTCCAAAGCTTCTTAATATTTCGACATACATGTAGTATATGGAAAATAAAAGATAATAATGAAAAAAACAAACCATTTAATCAAATTTAACAATAAAGCATTTAACAAATCTCCAAAGAGAGTTTCCACGAGGCCATTTTCATTTCAAGGTAATTTAATACCGATTTCAAAGTCAGTTAAGTGTAATTCATGATGAGTGTATAAGATTACAGGATGGGACGTATGGGGAAGATAGTGAGCCATTTTGGTGAAACTAACGAATCAGGGTTGCCTTGCCAAAGCCTGTCTCGATGCCGGAAAATGTCCGAATTTTAGCCAATTTTGTTAATTTAATTGAAACTGTATAGTATTATATCTCAAAATATATGTCAAAAGATATAAACTCGAAGAGGTCTTCAGGGCTGCATTGTTGATTCCTGTCCCTAATAAGTGTATCTACCGGTTTTCTGTGTAAATCTTTAATAACATATATTAAGGCTTGAAATGTATGCCAAACGATAAAGCTCAAAGAGCCTGAATAGAATGTAGAGGGTTGCCTTTTTGAATCCGGTTTTATGCATGGATTGCCACCCGTTTTTAGGGCCAATTTTCTTTAAAGGTGACAAAACATTTTTGGAACAGGATACGACAAGATATATTCTATTTAGGCTCTTCGAACTCTATCGTTTGGCACACATATCAAGCTATTATTCTCATCCTCATCCCATCCTGTAATCTAATACATTCGACTTTTCTACATTGGGCTATAAGGTAAATATAAAAAAGAAAATGATGCTTTACAAATATTGTATTAGCCCAAGTTAGAAACTTATGTCTGCTCCGATCGGATAAATTATGCAAAGAAGCACTTATCCAAAATAAGAATTTGAAAACAATTTTTGGATACCATAAAAGTTTTCAATGTTAGAATTATATACGATAGCATAAGAAAAAATTACCTCAAATGTTATTAACAGTATGAGTCATTCATCAATAGATGCAGGTTTTCAACTTACGCCCTCTTACGAAATTTGCCATAGGCAGCGTCTTCATCCTCTATTCCTATAGTGGAAAGAACCTGACCATAAAATTCCCATTCATCTAGAATATATATTTTTATTATAATTTAACTATAAAGTATGGGATGCCTTAGCGCCTTTTTATAGTATATCGATTCTTCTCGTTTCGTCTCCAATTTTTAAGCCTGAAAATATAATTGTATGCTTGAAATGAAAACTGACCTATTTAGCCTGTGCTTATAAATAATGAAATACAAATATTAAAATTGAACTCGCATAATTTTAGGCTTGTATATAAGAGATGAAACGAGACGATACATAAATAGGCACTAATAGGGCCCATACACTGTACTGTCGATCATACGATTAGATGTCATTTAGATATCTGATTCTTGTATGTCATTTTGCTAGGGCTCTTGGGATATGAAAAGTTATGCCATTTTTTTAGTAAATAAAAATTATTGGAGAAAGAAAAAAACGAAGGTAGGCGGCAACAAATTACCCTTCTGTCCCGGTCACCAAATGTTCACGGAAATATATTGACTGCAGTTCAACTTCAGTTTTAGTGGATACTTCTCATCATGAAATAATAGATGAAGATGAAAAATAGACAGTAAAACAATATGAAGAATATTTTTTTTTTTATAATTTATGTTTTTTTTGTTCCTTGAATCTGATATATTTCTAAAAAAAATGATTATTTTTCTACGCCAATAGAATATCTGCTTATGCTCTTCTCTCATAGTGATTCCTACATAACTAACGAACTCCACACACTGTACGATTTGCAACAAAAATTAACAGGAAATCAAAATGTTTTGATGTTCAACCAACGGTAGTTCGACAGTGGAGTTTATTACATCTGCAAATGACCTGTAGTCGTATGATCGACAGTTTAGGGTATGAGCCCTCTTAGATTGTAGGTCTCAAACTCCAATAAAAATTATCACGATATTCCGAATAGATGTAAAGTTTAATTGCGCAAATAGAAGCATGCATGCAAGCATAACAATCCGTTTACCTCATGGTTTTTTCTGAGAATTCAGGTCTTATTTTGAAGAAATCAATATTAAGAAATACATAAGATAAGACGTGCCATGTCTACATAAACTCTTCTCATAAGGCAAGTTTATGAGATACTTTTCTGTGATTTTTTTCACATAAAATAAAACATGAAATAACGGATGCTTCTGCATCATTAACTCAAAAATCACGTTTTTTATATATATATATGAATATTAGGGCGTTAAATTTTGGAAATTTCGCAGATCACTTCAGCTTCTTAGATCAAACCTGTTAAGGGCTCAGAGCTTGTGTAAAATTTCACAAAAAAACTGACTTACGTTTTATGTATTTTAGTTGAATAGGAGGCGCCACATACTGTTGTCAGACCACGCCCACACTTATCGTGTGATTGAAAATGCTAACCATTTACATTCGAAAGGGGTTTTTATTTTGTTTTGGGCCCAGGGAGGTACATATGTTTTAACATTAAACTAAAAGAAAATTTTCCCAAAATTTCAGCGAATCAATGTGTGTGCAACAACCGCAAACCTTGAAAGTTTCTCAAAATGTAGCCTCAGATTAATCTTTTTTTTTTATCAAAAATGAATAATGATTTCCTAAGCAAATCAACGTAGTTCCATATTGAGTATACAACAAACCCATAAACGGCCTTGGATATGATTATAAAAATATAATGTGGAATAACCTGGCAGACGTCATCGTCTGAAGGATCCTTCTATCCTTTACTGCATCGCTGCACTAGTTTCTAATATATTTCCAAAATGTTTCTTCGGTCTGAATCAATTCAAATTAATGCTTTTTTCATGATTTATTTGTACACCTTCAATTGCACAACTTCGTACACAGCAAATTTTCCAGTAACTTATGGTCTGACTTTATTTTTATACTTTTCATTGGAAACATTCTTCGCCTAAATATATAATAGTTCACATTAACTCAGATTAGTTTATAGTCCTTTGTATCAACGTTTCCATGTAGTAAGCCTCTTCAGGTGGTGCTGAAATGGGGTTAACTTTCGTATACACCACCTTTCTATTTGAAAGACCCCACAATATGAGACTGATATATGAGCCTATCTTTATTGCTTACAATCGTTATTCTAAGCTAAAATACATCTCGTGTTATATCTCTAAAGTCGGTAAAAAATCGGTTAAGTTGTGCTACATTTTTAATGAATGCTCTCTACCAAATGATTTTAATCAGGCAACACATTAGGAGGTAACATAAAATAACGGAATTCGTACAAAATTGGCATTTTCTTTATTTTTGTGTTACGTGAAGTTTTTTGTGTTTTTTTTTTTGTACTTTACCTTTTTTGCTCTCATCTAAACCATAAAATAAAAGCTGCTCTTTATTTAAATAAATACATTCTTGTTGTTGTTGTTTTCGTTATTTATGAAAGGATAAAGCAACACATACAAATACAGCAAAAGCATTTCGTTTGTTGTTGTTTTTTATTTTCATTTAACAGAAAAATGAGGATGAACCACAAATCTTTTCAAGTTTTTTCCTTGTTGAAAATATGTAAATTGTGTACTTAAAAATAATCCTCCCTTTTTATTTTAAGTGCTTAATGCGAAAAGCATCGTATAACACATACAAACATAAAATCGCAAATACGCACACACACGTGCAATATCCCAGCAAACATTTAAAGACGGTTGATACTTTCCTCTTCTTGACGATGATACTTTTCGAAGAGTTTATTGAAATCTTAATTTTTTTGCTTGCATACTTTTAGGTATTTCTTAAAACCTCATACATTTCCAAGCATTTCTTAAAATATCCTCGTTATAGGCGGAGAGCCGGCTGTATTAAAGTCAAGTGTATAAGATTACAGGATGAGATGTATATCAAATGATAGAGCTCGATGAGCCTAAATAGAATATCTAAGGTTGCCTTGCCAGAGCCTGTCCCGATGGCCGAAAATGCCCGAATTTTAGTCAATTTTGTTGTTCTAATTAAAACTGTATTACATAATAGCTCAAAATTTATGCCAAATGATAGAACTCGAAGAGGCCTTAATATAATACCTGAGATTGTTGAATCCTGTCCCAAACCTGGTTATTCACCGGTTTTTTGGGCCAATTTTCATTAATGAAGATAACAGCTTGAAATTTGTGCAAAATGATAAAGACGAAGAGCCTTAATATAATATATAGAGTTGCCTTGTCGAATCATGATCTCAACATCAGTTGACACCCGTTTTTGGGGTCAACTTTACTTAATGGGAGGGTAACGTTAATTCGTACAAAAACAGGCACATTTTTGTGACAACACAGTTAAAATCAATTTATTGAAACCAATGGTAGATCAAAGTATAACATTTGAAGAATATTTTGAAAAATTTTCGGGTTGCAATATTGTAAACTACGGCAATGGCAGCATTTTTTTGAAAGCGTCTCAGTAAAAAGTAGAATTGCGGTGCCCACGATAAGTCGGTACTGGATCATCTCAAATCAAAAAAAAAAAAATTTTCGTTAGATAATCGATTTCCTCAGGTAAAGCTGGGGGATTTTTTTGAAATTTCAATTTTTAAATTTTTGGGAACACTTTGAAGTGAAAAACGCGATTTTTGCAAAAAAAAATCGGATAATTTTCTATTATAAAATAATAAATATTGACAAATTTGAAAAAAAAACTCTCCAGCGTTACCTCGTAAATTATGTACAGAAATAGTGTTCAAAATTTCAAAAGAATCGATGCAGTAGTTTTGAAGATACGGTGGGCACCGACTTTGAAAACGTGAGTTGTGGGAAAAACGCTTTAAAGTCTTAAACGTGCACTGAGTCATGTATGAGGCACGGTTGCTTAAACTGCTGTATCTTCGTTGTTTTTGCTCCGATCCGTCTCAAATATTATTGAAAACAATATTCTTGAAAGGTTTTTCATTTAGATAAAAAAATAAAAAAAGTGAATCTGACTCTTTCGGAGTGAAATAAAGGAATTTTCATTATTAGAGCCTACTTCTCTAAAATTCAAAAAACAAAAGTGATTATTTACTTTGAGCGTGCAAAAATTGTGCTAAATTTCCAAAAAAATCGGAACTTTGCGCATTTCCAACGGATTAAACTTAACCCTTCCTAAAACGCTATCTGAAAACTCTCTTTTAGAAGCCCTAATTCTGAATGCCAATTTTTTGTGGTTTACTGCAGGGGTTGAAATAAGAAAATATCATTAATGCAGAAAATTTTTCTTTTATTGGAAATTTTTTAACAAAATTTTCTTAAGAGCTTATTCAACTGATTAATACTAAATATTAAATAACAGATATCACGGCAAAAACGATTTAATTTAAAAGATCTAACTTAAGCGATTCATATTATTAATTAACAAATATTATTATGGCAAACACCGAGTCATCATCAGAATCATTACTACGATTTCTTACAATATTCTGTAATCATTACTGCAAATTTAAAGTCATTACTGCAGAAATAGGGCATTACTGCACCTTATTACAATGCCTGGTTTACTGGGTATATATAAAGTACTATCCCAGCTGGAAATTAAGCAGCCAACTTTACCAAAAATATAGGCACAGTCAATGTTTCCTATTATATATGGAAGCAACGACTTTTTTACTAAAACGCAAAAAAAAATCTTCTGCTTTTTCATTTTTAAATTAAAACAAATTTTAAACAGAATTCCTTCAAGCTAATTAAAACTCTTAGGAAGTGAATGCTTCAAGATACGGCACAGCATCGCATCTAGAGGGGCCTCGCACTTGTTGAGTTCATGTTGTCTATTAGTCAGATATAGAAATGTAAAGATTGAAAAAAAAAAAAACACATTTTTCATTCCTGCCTCAAGAATGTATTATTTAAAAACAAAAATTTTAGGGCACCATGTTTTTGCCAATAAGGGTTTAAGCTGTTTTTTTTTTTCAATATTTAATACAAGAAAGTTGAAACAACTACAAATTTTGAGTGGGTTTTTTTAAATGCAAATTAAAATTCTGATCCTTTGCAATAGGCTTGTTTTGATGCTACTTAATCCTTGATGTGTGTGAATTGTAGAAATCTCAATTTCTAGAATAATTTTGCAAACAAACTTTTAACCATAATGCGTGCATTTTATATTACTATCGAATAACACGTAGCAGGTGAAGTTTTAAAAAGCCAACCCTTGTTAGCAAACGTTTAAAAACTTTTTGAACAAACGAAGTTATGTAGACTGCTGTACGGTTGGATATTCTGAAAATTTAAATTCTGTGAGCCAAGTAAACGGAGCTGAAAGTTGAAGGCGGCTGGAAAGTCAGAATGGAAGGAAAGAAAACCTGCATTTAAAATGAACCCTGGTGCAGTTATCGTTTAAGTATGCATGAAAAATTAAACTCTTGAAGCTAAAAACAGCGCTACTCTGTCGAAGGAGGTGCAGCACAAAGAAAAGTCAGAAAAATTCAAACGAGAGAGGATTATGCAACGGAAATGACGCGCAACGTGTTGCCAAGATGGGTGAAAGGTAGAAGGAACGCTGCTATTTGGTTTCCATGGTGTGTCTTGTTATTTTTTTTTAACATTTTCTATTTAGTGGCTGTAAAATTTGTACTGTACATTCAGCAGGATACAGCGGAATTCGCAACGTTTTCGTCGTACAATGCTAATTTTAAGTTAACGAGTTATTATGAGTATATGTCGATGTATGTGTGTGCGAGCTGGCGCACAAGATAAAGGAATAAATGAATCTGTAGGATACGTGCAACATGCTGTCATCATTAAAATGCAACTCGTTCGAAATTATGATACTTGATAGCAGCACGAAGAAAAAGTGACTTTGATTGGAAAATATCATCGTTGATTTTTATTTAAACAAGGAAATCATTAATGACGAGATATGAGATATGATTCATTTACGATAACTTTGACTATAAGCAGGCACCGAAAGCAAATACTTACTATGGACATTTTGTTGATGAAGAACTTAAGAATTTCTTCATTATGGCTTCACAATAATAATGGGAAAAATATCCATTGCTGAAGATTGCTATCTTAAAATAAATCGTAGTAAAAATAAAAAATTGTTTCCATGATTTTTATTTACTTAATACTCGTGGCACACAAAATTGAAGAAGCAGCATAAGAAGCGAAAAGTTAATCGATAATTTTTGTGTGAGGTTTTGCAAAAATATAATCCTAAATAAAAGAATAAGTATTTAACTTAAAAAAATAGGCATGCAATAACCTTCTTTAGCACAGATATCTTGTTTTAAAAAAGAAATTATTAAAATTGGTTCTGTGTATTTTGTGCCAAAGCGTTACAAACGATTTCCATGTAAGCAATTTTATATAAATAGTATAGATTGAGAATTGGTAACTAAGGAATACCATTAAAACAGTACAATACTACACAACACTTGGACAACTGTATAAAAATGAATAAGTTTTAGATTATGGAGACAATGTATAAGAGAAAAGGCATAAAAGCACAATTGTGTAGAGGCATTTTATTAATTTTTTAACTGACCATTTAAAATTCGCAAAATGATATTAATTTTGGACTTAGTACGTTTTGGAGATTGGGACAGCTTTTTGTTTAAAATATGCATAGCTCAAAACTAGATTCGTACATATTACACTGAACCTTTTTTGCTAGAAATTGAATTTTCCATTGTTCAGTTTCATTGAAAAAAAGAGTCAATTTCTTTGTCAAATCCATTCCAGGTACAAAAATCGATAATTGTGAAACCTTGAGTCCATTGTACGGAACTTGGAAACGTATGGCATACATTACTATGTCAATTTCAATCCAGGAACCAATATTTGGATTTTTATTCTTTGAGAAATTCGTAAAACGAATTCAATTGCTTATTTTCTACAGCAAATGTGTGCACCATTTGACAGGGGATGGTCGCACATGAATTGTGGACATAATAAGGAAAACTTAAAAGCTGAGTATTAAATGTCACAGGCGGCCCAAATACCTGTTAAGATTCCGCTTTTCGTAATTTTTTTTAACACAAATAGAATATAGATAGCACACAAATTTGCTTATTTTTGCTAGGTGAAAATTTGTTTTATTTTTATTTATTTATAACTATATAATTTCAAATGTTAGTACAATAAAATCTAATAATTCTTTTCTTGTGCAATAAACTTAATAAAAATCAATGGATAACAAGTCAATTACAACCAAGTTACCTAATTATTAAGTACAATTCTTTATAGATATAACAAACATAAAGTTATAACAAAGAAATAGAAAAGAAGATAAGAAAAGAACAAAAAAATAGTTAATTTAACAACTTAAAAAAAAAAAGCTTTGAAGTTTTAATATTTGATACGTTAGAAGTCTGGATATAGATCAAACTATGGAGTTTTATGGTTCTATTAGCAAGGAAGACACAAAATGTTCAAAGATCAAATGCTGTTTTGTACCGTACCTAAGCCATTTCTGATCATTTCCCATAGGATCATAAATAATTTTTTTTATTTATTTCGAAAAAAAAACTTGATTTTTTCGAATTTTATTTTACAATTCCTTGAATGGAAGAGGAAGTGAAAGTCATTTCCTTTTGTTATGAAATTAGAAATGTTTGAATTCCACTTCACTGGAATGAAATAAAAATTTTCTTAATTTGAATTCTCTAAAATTGGAGTTGGAACCAAAACGAACATTTTCTCCGCTATTGTATTAATTTAAATGTAGGGGTCACTCTGTAATATATTCAGTAGTCTCTAATAACCGTGAGAAAGACGTGAAATATTTGCTTTCCATCTCTCATATGGTATACTTCAACTCTCACAGTTTGGAGTTATATCTGAAGTTTTACCAGAGTTTTTACGTGAACGACCACGTAGTGGTGATATTTTATAAAATGAAATATGATTCTCTTGAAATAAAATGGAGAAATTGTATAGAGCAGATTGTTCCGAGCAAAAAGTGTTCAAACTGTGGTAGCTGCAAGCCGAAAAAGAGATAATGACAAAAATACAATTTTGAGTGGTTTTGAAAACGTTGAAGCTCACAATGTAAGCGCTCTTAATCGTATACTTTTGGATCAAATATTTTTCTTTGGCTAGAAAAAGGATAGCAAATCAGGAGGACTTAGCATCTCCGGGATATAAAAGGTAAATGTCGTTTATTTTCTTGTTTAATCAAAAGTATGTGATATTTTCAGGCTTCCAAACTTTTCCGACTGAAAATCATTTGAAATTATTGATTTTTTACAATTTCGATGGAGGATTTGAGCCCCCAAAACTAGCACCCTACATGCGCTCCTACACTTAGATGTTTTATGTTTCACTAAATTGTTTTCTCTACTCATTTTAATTATATGCTTTATAGATATCAGCTTCTACGTATGCATAAGACTAGGGCCGCCTAAAGAAAATCTGTCGTATGAGTGACGTATAAATGAGAGCATGTGCGACACTCAAAATTTTTAGGAATAAGAAAGTGACATTATTGTCATTGTCCCTAAAAAGACAAGTTTACTGTCATAGCGGCTTATTTTACGTATAATAAGCTTCGTAGATAAAATTTAACTTTTAGAGGGAAATACCGCTTTGATCTAGTCTTGGAGCCACAACCACCTAAGAGTTCGGATATGGCCTTCATAAAAGAACTAATGGTGGGAAGCTCCTGCAACCATTTCATTAATTGACATGATTTAACGAAATAATAAAAATATTTAAAAAAAAAACACAAAAGAGCTCTCTACTAGAGCTATTAGAGCTCTAATAAAATTTTTGACATGCGAAAATTTTTTATTGAAAATCGTACAGTTTTCATATAACACTCTCATATATATGATCACTTTTAATCTTTATATGTATAATCTTTGGTGCGCCTGTTAGTGGTCTTAATAGGCGGAGAGTCGGCTGTAGAAAAGTCGAGTGCATAAGATTGCAGGATGAGATGTATGCCAAATGATAGAGCTCGATGAGGCTAAATAGAAAATCTAGTGTTGCCTTGCCAAAGCCTGTCCCGATGGCTGAAAATGCTCGAATTTTAGCCAATTTGGTTGTTCTAATTGAAACTTTACTACACGGTTAGAAATTTTGGAATAAATTTTAATAGTTTTGGGCTTACATATATGACTACACCAGAATTGTATTAATATTCAATACTGTCTAGATATTAAAATTCATTTTTAATACAAATTTGTATTCAAATTTGATACTCATTTATATTAAAATTTAAAAAAAAAATATGTTGTTTCCACTGGGATTCGAACCTGGTTCCCTTTCAATACATTGCATGAACATTTTATCGACATGAGCCAACATGAGCGTATCATATTTACGTTGGCTAAATGTAATACTTGGGATAGCATCAAATTGATTCCAAATGTTATAAAATATCGTTTTAATGTTTGAACTGTATTAGAATTTAATACAAAATGTATTACAAAATTTTGTAATATATTCAAAAGTATTAAATTTAATCAAAATTGTATTAAACATCCTTGTAATACTTCGCTTGTATTAAAATTTATTCCAAGGTTTCTAACCGTGTACATAACAGCTTGAAATGTATGTCAAATGATAGAACTCGAAGAGGCCTAAATATAATTGATGGGATTGCATTGTTGAATGCTGTCCCAAACATGGGTTTTCACCGGTTTTTTTGGGTCAATTTTCATTAATGAAGATAACAGCTTGATATTTATGCTAAATGATAGATATCGAAAAGCCAAAATAAAAATATATAGAGTTGCCTTGTCGAATCCAGTCCCAAACATGTGTTGCCACTCATTTAAGAAAAGTTGACCCCAAAAACGGGTGTCAACTAATGTTTGGAAAATGTGGAAAGTTGCCTTATTTTGTTGGGGATGCATACGAGTATCATGAGAAGGCGTTTTTGAACTGAAAGTTTCTGCCGATATTATGACGAAGTAGTTTTACTTAAACTCTCTTCAAAACGAATTGAAAAAATGTGCTCAGAATTTCGGCTTCACTGACACTTAAAAGGTCGAAAAGTTAAGATACAAATTGTATCAGGTCAATAATCTCAAGCCCAAATCGGTCTCATGCAGAATCTAGGTGCTGTATTATACCAAAATACCGATATGAACCCCATCGAAAATTAATGGGTACACTGAAAAAAAAAAGTTGCAAAACGGGTTCCAACAAATAAAAACGCTCTAATAAGAGTTATTAAGGAGGAATGGACAAAAAATTGAGTACAAAAAACATTTCCAAAAAATATATACATTTCTTATTTTTATTCAATATGAAAGTGAAAATTGTGTTTCATAATTTATTTTGCAAACAATTACTTGACAGACTGTATATCGATGAAATTGTGTTTATATGCCAATTCTTATGGCTATAGTACCAAAACTAGAGCCGAGGCAAACTTTTTCCTAAACTATTCGTTGTTTGAATAAATTACACAGCCAATATACGATTTCCTGAAAAACAAAAGAAGTGCACCAACTTACGAAAAAACTTACATCAACATTATTGGCTCCCAAAATAGGTATAGTGCGAAGTTCTTAACCAATATCGTACCTTTGATTCGTTAACGAATCATGACAATTGCTCATGTTTTGAATTTTTTTTCATTATAATATAACAAAAAAAATTGGAAGGCTTATATTTTTTATATTAAGGTTTAATGCAATGGCTTTTCTTTAAAAATTTCTTTTCTCGTGCCACGCCCACTTTTTAGTATTAAGCGGGAGTTTAAAAAAAATACAATTTTTTTTGATACTTTTTTGAAAATTAATCAAAATTATTAAAATTAAAATCAAATATAAAAATCAAATGTGGACAAAACCTACACAGAATAGATTCAAAAGGACTATTGTTATTCTCCACAATAAAAATTATATATTCAGATTGCTTATAGGCTGAGAGCCGGCTGTAGAAAAGTCGAGTGTATAAGATTACAGGATGAGATGTATGCCAAATGATAGAGCTCAATGAGCCTAAATAGAATATCTAGGGTTGCCTTGCCAAAGCCTGTCCCGATGGCCGAAAATGCCCGAATTTTAGCCAATTTTGTTGTTCTAATTAAAACAGCTTGAAATGTATGCCAAATGATAGAACTCGAAGAGGCCTAAATATAGTACCTGGGATTGTATTGTTAAATCCTGTCCCAAACATGGGTTTTCACCGGTTTTTTGGGTCAATTTTCATTAATGAAGATAGCAGCTTAAAATTCGTGCCAAATGATAGATATCGAAGAGCCTAAATAGAATATATAGGGTTGCCTTGTTGAATCGTGTCCTAAACATTATTTGACACCCGTTTTTGGGGTCAACTTTTCTTAAATGAGTGGCAACTCATGTTTGGGACAGGATTCTACAAGGCAACCCTATATATTCTATTAAGGCTCTTCGATATCTATCATTTGGCACAAATTTCAAGCTGTTATCTTCATTAATGAAAATCGACCTAAAAAACTGGTGAAAACCCATGTTTGGGACAGGATTCAACAATGCAATTCCAGGTATTATAATTAGGCCTCTTCGAGTTCTATCATTTGGCATTCATTTCGAGCTGTTATGTACTACAGTTTTAATTAGAACAATAAAATTGGCTAAAATTCGGGCATTTTCGGCCATCGGGACAGGTTTTGGCAAGGCAACCCTAGATATTCTATTTAGGCTCGTCGAGCTCTATCATTTGGCATGCATCCCATCCTGTAATCTTATACACTCGACTTTTCTACAGCCGGCTCTTGGACTATTAGGTAAGCTACTTATATATAGCACTCAATTATGGTGATGCGTATACGAATCAATGGCTACTTCCCAGGGTAACTATTTGGCAATTTGTATTTTTGAAGATGTCAAATTTTTGGAGTAGGCCAAGCGCTAAAAAATTCAAAATCTTGAAGAAATAATATTTTTCGATTAGGCTAAGCGCACTTTTCGATCGACCTCATACTTATTTTCCGCAACTTTTTCCACTCGATTTACCACCACGTTAAAATTTTTTTAAAAAAAAGTATGATAAATATTTTGGTACTATATGGGTTATTTCTGCCTCTTCCTGCTGATCACCCTGCAAAGAAATTGTACCTCTTTTTAATTTCATCAGTACAATGGAACCTTTA